>BSBN01002020.1:0-355374 GCA_027924645.1 Cunninghamia lanceolata | reverse complement strand
AAAACCTGGTAAACAGGTGCCTTGGATAAGTACCATGATGAAAACCTGGCAAATAGGCGTCATGTGTAGGTTGATCTTCCATGTCACTTACACTTGGGGGCACATTGTCTCATCCAACCTATCCATTTCCAAACTATCTATCCCATTATATCATTTTCCATCCTATCCTATCCTACCAGTACCATACCATCCTACCATCCTTAGCCATTACATAAACATGCCTATCCTATTGAACCCATTTATCCATCCTTCTACCTTTTGATTTTGATGAAGACATAGGGGAAAAATGTTGAAGCATGTTTGGATATTTCTTGACATACATTCTTTCCAAACCAAGTCCTATCCATTGACCATTTATCCATCCCATTCAAACCAATCTATCATGTCATCCTTTGGTCATGAACTTTGTCATGTAAAATCCTAAGCATTACCACCTAGAATGGGGGCAAGTTATTATTCCTATGCAACATAGCCTTTGGAGATCACATCCTAGCTCCCTTATGATCCATCCACTATGGTGTATCCTTATCATGAGCTTTCCATCTTATAGCTTATCCCCGTCCATTTATCATGAAGCTTTCCACTATAAGCTAACTATCTGTTTATCTTGAGGCACACATCCATCCCTTATATGGCCAATCCTCTTATCTATCCATCCAATTCTCATGAGCCTTCCATCTCATTCACTACATCCATCCTTACACCTAGACTTGGTTTTCCCTTGTCGTTGGTATCAAGCAAAAAGGCTACCCAAATTGTAAATCCATTGACATCCCAAAACATTCAAAAATCCAAAAAAATCAAAATATTCCAAAAAAAAAAAAAAACACAAAAAAATCAAAATATGTCAAAAAATCCAAAAAATCAAATATCCAACGCAAAATCCAAGCAATAAAACCAATCACATCATCCAAAACAATCCACTCCATCAACATTCAATCAAAATCAAATCATCATCATCATGAATTCTTCCTATCAATAACATTCATTCATCCATTTCAATCAATCGATCATATCAATCAAATCAATCTCAGCAATGATCTTAAATCCAAGTCGCACTAATCTATATCAAGCAAGCTAATCAATCAAGGGATATTATCTAGTCAAATCAATAGGTTTTGATCCTAATCTTGTCATGAGACCAATCAACAATCATCAATCATCATCAATGGGATATAGCGTTCCCACATCCTTGTATTGATCTAGGGATATAGCTTTCCCCACAATGACAACACTATCTATCATCATCAATCAAACAATCAATTATTGGTTTATGACTTGACAAGGCCAATACCTTGTTTGTTTTACATCCTTTGAGCACATTGAGAACACTTGCTTATGCTTAGATTGAATTGACACTCTAATCATCACACCATCATTATCATCAATCAAAACAACCCAATCATCAAAACAATCAACCCAGCAATAGCAAACATCAACACCAAAGCAAATCAACTCAATCACATCAACTCTAATCAAAACAAATCCAATCACTTCAACAAATCAAAAGAATCTCAATCCACCACATATCATCCCATCATCAACATTTCATCAAATCAATTTTCATCCATCATTTCATCATCTTCCAACCATTCCAAGCAATGATCCAAGTGCAAGCCCATCCTTAATCCACACCAATCAAGTTAATCAATCAAGCCAAGTTATCCAAGCGCGATCACTGGTCTTGATCCTAGCCTTGTTGTAAGTCAAATCAATCAATCAATCAACCAACCAACCAACTCAGCAAACAACCTTGTGTTGATCTAGGGATATAGCTTTCCCCACAATGACAACACTCTCAACTATCATCAACAAAACAATCAGCAATTAATCATTGATTTACAGCTTGACAGGGGCAATACCTTGTTTGTTTTTGAATCATTTGTGCATGCTTGCTTGCTTGCTTGTGTGTGTTATCATTTTATCTTGCATTTGCGGGATGATCTTATCCTCTTCCTATGTGTATTGGTATCTTGTACGTGTTGGGATTAGCATCTTACATATCAATATCTCTAGCATCTGAGAAGCTAAATAGTCTCTTATGCATTTGAGACTATTCTATGTTAAGACTAACTCCATACATATAACCAGCAAGCTATCATTATGTGTAGTGGAGATAAGCTCAAACCATTGCCTGTAGCGTTGAAGTCCAACACTAGCTGTTATTCATATCTTGTGCATGTTGGCTCAACATCTTGACCTCATGCGTTCAGACAAGATTGTAACACGCTAGTTGCGCATTGGATATCTCGACACCTTGGTCTCTTATACCCTGGTGCATAACATCCATATGCTATATCAAACATAAGGACTGCATTTCTTTTCATTCTGAGCAATTACTTGAAAGTTGCCCATCATCCTATCTAGAACCTACTTATAGCCCTTCTCACAACCCTAATTCTTCTATGCCACAGCCTATTTTCTTCCATCCAACTCCCATTTTCTTCGTGTCAGCCTTCTTTTTAGCCTTTTTCTTCTATCGAGAGCCAACCCAGCCCTTCCTAGTTAGCTTGGCTTACCTCTGAGGGGGCATCACCTGCCAGTTATACTGGGGCATAACTTGTTTATCAAACGCATATCGTATCTTCTTTGACACAACGCTCTATCGAACATTGTATCAAAGAGGGGCAAAATGTAGACACCCAAATTTGTCCCAACTTTGTCCATGTCTAGCAACACCTTGTTAAATCATTAATCATTAAGCCAATTAATTAAATAAATTTTATTTATTTAATTAAAATCCCATTCTCATCCTACTTAGCCAATTAATTAAATAAATTTTATTTATTTAATTAATTGCACATCATAATCCCATTTATCCTATCCTCATCCCAATTAATTAAATGAATTTTATTTATTTAATTAATTTTCACATCATATCTTATCCCATTTTATTCATTTATCCTATTAATTAAATAAATTTACTTTATTTAATTAATATCCAACTCATATCACAACTAATTCAAATATTTTATTTGAATTAAACACTCATCTTTTATCACATTCCAACACTTGTCCAGTCAATCATGTGTTGTTATACAACTTTCATTCATATCCTTCACATGCACAACTAATGGAACCTAAATTTAGTAACTTTCAATCCTAGCCATTCACATAGCCTCTGAATCTCCACCGTCGATTGATCTTGGTTGAGTCCTATATAAACACCCTCTCACTCCATATGAGACATCCAACAATCATATAGCACCTACATTATCATCTTGAGCATCTGAGCATTCATTTGAGCTTTTCATCATCCATCATGGCAGCTTTCAGCTTTGCAATTGTTCACTGTTGAAGAAGCAGTCCACATCTCTCAAACAAGGAATCGCACGGTCTAGGTGATGTTATGCTTGAATTGCATTGTTCTTTTGATTTCATTTAGATTAGATTCCTTGATGATGGTAGGGTTAGGGTTTCATGACTTTGTCTGATCTGCTAAACCTGACTTTCACGTATCACACTACACATGTTGGTGGCTAGTTAGACACATGGAACATCAACAACCACATGTTATGCTTCCATACACGTGTGCCACCTAATGACATTTGTACTATAAAACATGATCATATAATTGGCACTATATGCATTTAACACATGGTCATGATGTCCATGTGTTGGAACCAGAATTTTCATAAAAGTTTTGAGTGTTTTATTTGTGTATCCATGACCCCCACTCTTATTTTTCCATAATAAATCATGTTATTATGGTAAGAAGAGTTAATACTATACACTATACACTATACCGCTATACCTCAGGGGGCCAAAACCTAACCTACGGTAGTGCGGTAATCAAGCCATTGGGTTATTTAAAGCATACCAATCACATCAACATCAAAATATGAAGATTTAAGCTCAACATGAAGATGTGAATCATGCAAATTTATGAGCTAGAAGTAAATGCATCTTGGTCTTGAAAATACATGAAACAAATTAAGATTTCTCACTCATAGTAGCGGAAGACAAATTACACAGGAGCTCAAACTGCAGGAGTAAAGAGAATTGTTCAAGATAATTTTTCTGGGTAAGCTCTGCTCATCATTTCTTGTGAATTCATAAAATGGCACCTAAAAAGACTAAGGTAGGAACTAAGAAGGTTGAAGCCAAAACCAGTAAATCTTCATTGCAATCCCCTCTGTTTTCATTGTTGGCTGGCTCAATTGACAAAGGTTGTAAAAAGGTTTTTAGCGACTTAGCTCAAGGCTGTAGGGACCCCTATATACCTCTGTCGGGATGGAATCTCTATTGGTACTTTTATATAAAAAGGAATGACTAGGAACTAACATCAAACCCATGGGTCCTAGATTTGGCTAAATTAATTATTTCCAACATTTTCATTGATGTTGACCTGATTAAAGCCCTTGCCCACAATTACCATGCCCCAACCAGAACTGTGAGGCTTCCAAATGGTGAGTGCTTAGTGGATATCAGTAGAGATGCCATTATCAAATGTTTCAACCTCAATAAACAAGCTATAACAGAGGTGAACTTAGTGAAACTTAAGCAAGAATATAAGAGGTTGAGGAGAACATATCGAAGTGATGAGCTCCTTTTACACATGAAGAGGAGTGATGATAACAGAAGGCTCTCTATTGCTTCTTCCAAAATGGAACCTTTCCAAGTTTCTGAATTCCAAGTTTATTTCAAGAATACCTATTATGCGTTGTGTCAAGTTTTGGGGATAGATGCAGAGGAGCAAATGCAAATAGGGTTGATGAGAATGGCTATGATAATTCAATAGTCTGAGTCAAACTTAGAATTTGATTTTGCATCTGTGATTGAAGAACAAATACATGAAGGTTTGCTACAAGTAAGGGAAGCCAAGGCCCCTATTACTTTAAGAAAATATTCTTTATTGTGTCACTTAATTATGTATCAGAATGAAATGAAGTGGACTACAAGGATGCAATTGTGTACACAAGAAAGAGGAGTTAGACTCCCTGTGCAAAACTGGTGCTACATTTGGGATAGCAGGTGTACAAAAAGTGATTTTGTAGTGTTTCAAGATGATTTTTCTATCAGATTGATTGTTGCTCTTGGTTACCCAACACCAAGAATGCCTGAGTCATTGATGAAGGTAATGAGGCCTGTGTAGTATGGGCTGGACCAAGGCTATACTCATAATTATGCTGATTGGTTTCTTATGCCACAACACACTATTATCAGAGTATATGGGTGCAACCAAGCACCACACATTTTACCTAAGTTTGTACCTGCAAGAGTGTGTTTCTTGGAGTTTATGTGGTAGATGCTCTGGATGGAACATGACTTGATGAGAAATAAGAGGAAAGGCACATTTTTTCCTGACTTGACTATGTTTGAAGAGCTGGCCATTGGGTCAAATATGCTTGAAGAAGTGCAGAGGTTTATAAGGGTCAATTACTCCCTCAAACTTGGAACAGAAAGAGTATGTGATCCAGAGGGTCACATCAATATGATCAGAAGAACCCTATTGATGAAGAAGGCTATTTCATATGAATTTCATTCTGGAGAGGATGTTATAAGGAATTTGGTGTATTTTGCTAATGTAATGCAGGCCAAAAAAAGGTGGAATGCAATGATAAGGTGGGAAAATCAGAAGAAGGAAAAAGATAGAAGCTTCAAAGGATTTTTTGCAGACGAACCCAACCTTCTAAAAAGAATGCAAATGATTTTGAGTAAATTTGATGAATTATACAAAATGGCCCAAGATGAGGGACTCATTCCATTGCCCACACCCCACCAACCATCACATGAAACATCCACATCTCAGATATCACCGCCATCACCTACATGTCCATCCCCTCCATCTCCCACTCATGAGCCACCGGCCAAAAAATAGAAGATGGAGCCATTAGTGGAATATGATTCAAGTGATAATGAAGAACAAGAAGCAGTCTTCGCCTTGACTAAACTGAAAGAGACAGCAGAATGACAAAATAGTCAAAAGCCTCATGATCCAAAGGTCAGGTTGTCAGAGGAGGGAATTAATGAGATTCAAGAGGATGAGAGGGTAGTGGCCTCTCTGAGATTCCTAGAGGATGATAATTTTATACACAGCAATGAGTTCAAAGATTTCTGGATCAAAATAAAAATGAAACAATTTGATGAAAAGTTGAAGATTAATCTTATAGGAGCTGATGAGTCAAAACAGGCTGAGATCCAGGCTCGGACATTTGCAGAATTAAATATTGATAATATTAATGTCACTCCCCAGGAGGCAAGATAAATGGTGTTGAAAAGTGATATGTTGATTATACTAGGGATGGAGTTGTCTAAAATGTTTCTTTTAGATCATATCAGAGCACAACATGATCCCATGTTAGTTGTAGAATTTGATTCAGAGGAAGGTGTCTCAGGAGTAGGGTATAACCCTACTACCCAAACACTTGCCCTATGGACAAAACATAAGAAAACAAGTAAGCCTCGGCTCCTTGATGTAGTACAAGAAATGAGGGGGTCAACCATGATTAGAACTATGAGAGACACAACTCCTACTGAAGCTACCACCATAACCATGCACTCTGCAATGTTCACCAGAGATGTGGTAGAAAACATGGAAAAAAAAATTAATGAATATGAGAAAAGGTTAAAGCTATCTAATGATGAGGTGAACAAATTGTTCATTGAGAATAAAAAGCTGAAACAGTAGTTGCAATAAGCCACCATAGTAAGGGGAGATGAATTAATTGCCTATCACCCACCAGTCCATACAGAGGATCCCCAGATTGAACAAATGAAAGAGGAAATTGATAAGATGAAAAAGCATAATGAGGAAGATGTCAAAAATCACATCATAGAGATCTTGAGTAGGATATTAAAGCACAGAGTTGATATATTGAAAGACAAAATAAATGGGGTACATGAACAATTTAGCAATATGATCAAAGCTCTGGAACAAATAAACACTAATTCTTCCATTCTTGAAAAGCTTCAAAAGAGATGGCAACCTACCTTCCACATACTGACTACTTTATGCAAAGCTACACACAGAGATCTGGATGCCCCATCAAGGCTCAAGCCTACACAAGAAATGGTGAAAAGCATAATTGAGGAGTATCAGTATTTGGTAGATACAAAAAAGAAAGTGGAAGGTAAGAGGAGTACATTTGACTCCATCAAATGCCATTTTAGCCCATCAATCCTCAAAGATGATAACCAATTGAAGGGTGTAGATGAATGGAGAGAAGAGTTTGATCAGATGATTCCTAAATGTTTGGCACATGTACAGAATGATGGGGAAATTAAACTCACAGAGTTCCATACTCTGCTTGATGGAATTATCATGTTGGACAATGGATACACAAAGTTTGTGGTGGACATCAGGAACCTCTTGGACAACAGATGGAAAAGCCATCTTGTAAGCTTTGCAGCTGCACAGGAATTTAAGTGGCCTAGTGATCTGAAAATAAGTGAATGGCAGGAAACATATTTGGGTCCTGAAGAGGATTGAATGTGAAGAGGAGATACCACATCAGAAAATAGAATGCCTTGCTCAGGCCTTAGATGGTCACAGGTTTCTATTTGGTGAATAATGGATTGATCTTTCTAATTAAAAATATTTTCTTAAATCTTGTTAGTTTAAAAGTGTTTTCTTAATAGTTATGAACAATTATGTCCTTTCTATTGTAATGGGTCTAAAGCTTGTTTGCCTCTTCTATAAAAAGAGAGACCAAGACCCGATAAAAAAAAAGGGAGAGAGAGGAGAAGAAGGTAGTAGTAGTAGATAGTAGAAAAGCTCCATAATATTTACAAAACTCAAAGACCATGTTGCAAGCATAATTTTGAAGAAGTTAATAGAAAATCTCTGATTCTGTGGTGCCATATTGGTATCAATTGTTTGTTGAAGTTATTCAATTATTTGGTTGTCTCCATTTTAGTGCTTCCTTATTATTAAAATTGATATATCAAGTATATACTTAGTTTATCAATGCACATTTGCTATATTTGTGTGATATGATTAATTGGTTTCCTCAAAGGAATTAAATCCTTCTAGTCAATCACAATAATCTAGGAGTATTAATTAGATCAGTAAGAAGAACCACATAATTAGGGTTGGCATTCTGTCTCCAAGTTGATATCATCTATTGTTCTTGTTTGATTTATTCAATTGGTTCCTTCAAGTAGGGATTGAAAATCATTTTGATAAATTACAAGTAACCTGGTTGTGTCAATTGGATTATTAAGAAGAGTCTGTCAATTATTTCCTTGCATGTTTATATAAGTTATTAACCAATATTAGTGTGCCAAACAATTAGAATTACTACCAAGTATAAGCCACTCATCTTAGATTTTCATTTGACTCCATTTACCCAACAAGGCACTGGTCTCACCCATTTCATTTTACTTAAAACTTTCTATCAATTAAACATAGGATTTACCTTGATATTGCTTATACAATTTATACCAAATTAGAACTATATCTTTCCATTTCTAATTGCCATTGTGGATAGATTGCTAGATTAGGAAACACACCGTTTAAGTTTGCCTCATTTACATAGGTATACCCACCTAGGTCTGGCAGAGCCAAAAGAGAAGGGAGTCCTATCACATAAACCCTGTCTTGTTGACCAAAAACATATCAAGAGATTGGCAACCTCTTGTGGCTTGAAGCTTGCATTTTTGAGAACCAACACCACGTACGCCACAATATGCCACAATGATCTACTAGTTGGCATGACCATACAAGTTTGAGTACATTTGTTCTCATCCCATCCATATAAGAAATGCACCATACAATATGTTAGATATTTGTCAACATCTACATGTAGAATAACTGATGATATTCTTGAACAAATGCCTACTTTGTACATTTTGTAGATTAAAAGTGAGGTATATATAATAAATTTTCATCTTACCTCTGTGTATATTACCTTTGTTCATTTTGAATAGAAGTGACATATATGTTAGAACCCTTCTATATTTGAATGTGTTTTGGTTTACATATCTATTTTCCTTTATGTATTCTATGATCTTATTAATTAAATTAATAGATAATATAGGATTGTCCCTCACTAGTTCACCTTGGGAATTAGATGAAATAACAACTGAAGTTGACTGTAAATTAACAACATGGTGAGCATTTTGTTGTTTTTTTGCTTATTTTCACCCTTTTGAAAATTGAATTTTCCTATTGAAAATTTGAAAGATGAGATTGATATTTAAGTGCATTAGACTTAAGAATTTGATAGTGTATCAAAATCATCATTAGGAATTTGATAGTGTATCTTTGTTGACAAATTTTGAAATCCAATAACATAATCATGATTGCACTCATTAATTTGATCCTTGTTTGATGCTCTCCTATTCCTAAGTCAATCTATCTTAATAGTGAAGGAAAATAAATACATGGGCAACCCATAGAGAAATTTGTCATCAATTTTGTTCCTCGAAATTGTCTCATGATATGGTGAAGGAAAAAATTACCAAAGATAAATTGTGATCATTATTCATTGACCCAAAAACTAATGCACTGTTAGAAATGTAGACACCTAAATCTTACCATGGCCTAACATCACATCAGATCTATCCCACATCTCCTCTTACAATGTTAATTAAATAAATCATATTTATTTAATTAACCATTTTGATCATTCCTCCTAATATCAGTTTAATAAGTCACGTTATTTAATTAATAAATCTAACCGTTCTTCTGACATTAATTAAATATTAACCCTTCCTCTAAAGTCTCATCCTTAATTAAGTAAATCCACATTTATTTAATTAAATCAATCACTGTTACATCCCTATTTTCTAACTTGCTTTACTTTTACTTTTTACTTGGGCATAAGTAAATTTGTTGTGATGTTATAGACTTACGACAGGATATGAGATGGAATTATATTGAATATCATTTATGAAATCATGGAAATGATTATGTTATTGTCGATTTAATATCTATATGATGAGATTCGATTTACTAGTTGAATTTATTGAATAATGATGCACTGATTACATATTGTTTGATGACAAGTGAAAACAGGATTACAGGTTATCGACTCTCAGAGAAGAGAGAGAGAGTATCTTTCGAGAAGAGAGATATAGACCTTGGAATACGAGTGGTCTATTTGCCAAACGAGTCTAGTGTTAAACGATAATGTGAACCAATGAGTCGTATGAGGTAAGTCTTGTCTTGCTAGTTTTCTTTTGAAAATCTAATCGACAGGTAGTCGATATCCTAATTATCATTTAGTCAAGTTGATGGTGAGTCGACATAGTCGTTTGCAAAGTAAACAACATCATTGACGTAGAATGGTTGTGTAAATCTTCTTGAGTCACTTGAGGTTTTATTGTCGCCTCTTAAATGTCAAGACGTTCCCATCAAGTTAGATGACGTGAATATTGTCAATGTTTAACATCAACAGATGATCTCATCAAGTCGACGTGATTTTAATGAAGAATTGTGATGGGGAGGTAAACTTGACCCATTCACATCATCTGAAATCCTTAGTGATCAAAACGGGACAAATAGAGGGGTTTTTAACAACTTTAGGTAGAGGTTTTTCATAGCTATGTGATAGCTAAATGAAATCTTGAGTCTTGTTCCGCGTTGAGTCCAATCCATCGTGTTGGTCGTAAAACGCTTTGAGCATATGTTGTAAACTCCTTTCTTTGCGAAGACCAATGGATGTCGAAATAGAGACCCAGATGCGTTATAACTTGTTTTGGTTGCAATATGGAGGAATATGCCAAAATTGCATAAGTTATATTTTTGTAAAGGTGGCAATGGTTTATTTTGTGATCGGTTTTTAAAGTATAGGATGTTTTTATTATTGAAAATTTACCACCTCGTAAGAATTTTAGCCCACGTTATGAGTAGTGGCGAAACATAAGGTTTTGAGGCCTTAGCTTTTAATTTAAGGATGGGTCGATACCCTATCCAATCGCCACCCTGCCGTAGGAAACTCCATGATGAGGAGTGGTTGCAAAGTTTAAGGAACCAACCTTGCATGCCATAAGAATCTCCATCTTTATAGACATGGTCGACGGTTTTGGAAAGCCGTTATTTTCCTTCGCCGTGGGTTGGCTTAATTAGAGGAATTTGGGATTGAGTTTAAGGGGAGGAAGTGAGAGGAATTCAGGGAGAAGATTAATGATCAAGTAGCTGTGTTTATGAGGGTGTCGGCCAACATTATGAGTTCTTCACCACCTTTGAATAGTGGTTGTAAACTTAAACCAATCAAAATTCCTTTTCCATCACCATTTAAATAGCTACCTATCCTCGCACCAATCCATTAAACCTATCATCATCTTATTACCACTGCAATTATATTAAGAAAAAGATTTATATTGTGTTTTAAACCATGTTTTCCCTCCTCTTGATGGGAGTGATTCTCATTTTTTTTTGATAGTTGTAAACTTTGCAACTAAAGTGGGATTTGTTGCAACTTACCAAGTGGTGGAGTTATTTTGCATGCCGTGAAGGTTGCCATTTCAATAGGCATGGTCGGAGTTATGGGGAGCCATCATTCATTTGTCGTGGGAGGCTTGAGAAGGGTGTCTCAATGACGGTGAGACGGGGCAGGGGGGGGGGAAGTAGGGAGATATAACTCAAAGCTGAGTCATGGGAAAAGGGGGAGGAGAATACGAGTTGGGAGGAAGGAGCTGTGGGTAGAAACAGTGTGCAAAGGGTCTGTCTAAAGTCTGACAATGAGTTTCTGGACACTGTTGACAGGTTATCATTATTCCTTTCTGCGTAAACTTAGATCTCTATTATGTGTTACCCCTTGCGAGCTTATGCGAAGGTATAATGATTGGATTTGGGAAATGCAAAGTGTTATTTCTATAATTGAAAACTGAATAATTCTATTTCTTTAGATGAAAGCTTTGTAATAGTTTTCTGCACTACACTACATCATTTTAGGGTGTATAAACCACAGTATATAATACATTTGGAGATAAGTCGATAATGGTAGAGAAACCTACGTGTTGGATTTCAAAATTTGTAGTTATCTTAGACTGCAAACTTGAGTAGGATATTTTAATGACTCACAGCCTCCCAAACTGAAATAGCGTAATGACGGTCGACAAAGGATAAGATCTCTATCGACAATTAGCAAACCATGACTCTAAAGTCAATAAACAACCGAGTGGATAGCTTGTTAGTCAAATCATCAATGAAGGTTTATTATTGGTAAGTTGTGAAAGTCATAGCATGCAAGTTGATCCAGTCCTCCTCTAATACAAAGATAAAATTTATCATTTTGACCACGGAGGAAGAGTTTGCTATTTTGGAACAACGACTAGAATTAGTTTATATGCTTTGAAAATAATACATGTGCATTTGAAGTATTTTACCTTTTGTTATCATTTCAAGAAGAGACCTCAATCTTAAACTAATTATTAATAAGAAGTTTCTTTACAAACAAGTATTACTTTTTGTTAGTCTCAAGTATAGACAAACAATCAATCTGCTATGTTAGAAGAAATAGTATGTCAAGGTTATCCAATGAATAGATCGACAAGATTATTCTACGTCAACGAATTTGACACATCGAAGTAGTATGTTGTAAGTTTTCAACGTAGGGTTTTTAATCACTGTACTCTTGACTTGGCTCATAGAGAAACCATTCCTAACAACAAAGTTGAAACTATGTTGAAGAAATTGACAGTCGAAGAAGATTCCTTAGAATGTTTAATTTTAAACTTAGGGACTTCGAATACTTATGTTCTATAAATTGGTTTGTAGCAACCTCTTTCTGAAAACAACAAGGTTGGGATTAGTGCCCACTCATGAATGGGTGAAATAAATAATGGTTTAATTTAGAGATTGTTTTAACAAGGTATAGCGTTATTTAAAAGTTTGATATGCTAGGAAACCGTTCATTTATCATGTAAATGGAGATGTTTCTATGAGCTTGTAGAAAGAAGAGTAAACCTCAACGCCATGTGTTAATGCATGAAGATTTTCAAACACCTTGAGGGTATCGAGGATGTTTCATAGAACTTATAAGTGGGTGAACTCATTTCGTGAGTAGACATTAATGTGTCGTGAACCCCAATTTAATAAATGTTCATATCTATCTTGTTGGAATGAGATTTGTTACTAGTCAACAATGATTAACCTTAGGTAGGGAATACTTCTTGTTGAGTTACAAGTCATGAGCCTCAAATTTTTGCAAACATGCAAGAGGTACCATTAAATGGTTAAGTCAAACATTAATTCATTATACCTTTTTATCACAACTTCTCTAAGCTATTACTTGTCGACAAGGGGGTAAATCTCAAACGTTGCAAAGATGCAAGGAGAGATACTTAAGAATGGATAGTCAATCCATAATGATTAATAGAGCAACGACAGTGTCTTGTGAATTCACCTAAGTTAGAAAGACTAGATTGGAGTTGGATAAAACTCTTTAGTCAAACCTTGACTTAACCTAGATATGGTAACTATTATATTAAGGCATTGGGATCATTATTTAGATCATGATTGAAGGGACAAGTGCCCTGACTATGTGTAATTATTCTTACTTGCAAGAAGGGAATTAGATTCCTAGACTATATTGTTTAACCTGGGTAAGGTTATCATCTTAGTCGTAATTAATCTATCTATATTTATTATGAGACAAAAAGTCATGGACCTCAAATATTGCAATGATGCAATGAGAGTCCTCATAAAGAAATAAAGTTGATGGGTCTCTAGATTTTAGACTGAGACAGAAAACATGTATTGGGTCGGGAAGACTAAATTGTTGAAATCGTCATAACTTCTTAAGTTAAACATAATTGACCAAGTCAAACTGTAGGAATATGATAGTATCCAAGTCGAGTTGGAGTGGGTGAACATTACGACAATGTTCATTGCGAACGTCAATTTATATTGAAAACTATGGCCATAGTAATGCATATGTCTCTACATGCATTGTCGGTTCACTGTATCTGGATTGCACATCCTATCGGGAATCATACTTGGCTAGAGGGTATCTAGGGTTGTATAATAGATAGAGTTGTGTAAGATACAACACTATGTACTCAGAAAGGCAAATTACCATTGGTCACCTTGGTCTATACTTCTTGTGAAGGGAAGGGCCAGTTCCGGTTAGGAAGGACTGTGGGAGACCGATGGTCTGTGGTTGGAGGTAAATCACTGGAAAGATACTCTCTCTCTCTCTAGCAGAAGACATGCCGAGGCTTGCGATAAAGATGTCAGATTTCTGGATGCAGTATATCTTTGAGACTTGTGTTTATTAAGACTAAGTAAAACATTATCTGATTCAGGTATTTATAATTGTTTTATTTTGTAAACGTTGTACTTGAGAAAGATAATATGGTCTATTGTATTTTGTAATGAGAAATCTTGTAATTGTTGTTACTTGATTATTTGTTAAATAAAAAAAAAAATTCTCTATCTCATATTTACCTTGTTAAATTACTTTATGGTAAATTTATGGTTCTTACTATGTTTTTAGAACGTGGATGTTACATATGGTATCAGAGCTATCGGGTTCGACACTAGGGCTTATGAGTCCACTGTGCTAACCTATAGCCAACATTATGCGGTTAGCTAATGTTCAAATTTTCTTGTGCCAGAATGACGTGGAGAAGAACAAAGAAAACAGCTAGGAAGTCTGCTCCCCAGCATTTGCCTAGATTAGTGGTTAAGAAGAAACCTATCGAGGAGGTTAAACTTTAAGAGTATGTTGTTTACTTGGAAGGTGCATGGCTGGAGGATTTAGAGACTTTTGTTGATGCACTTAAGCGTATTCGGCTAGAAGGAAAACAACATTTTGAACTGGCCAAGAATCCTACTAATTTTACTGGTGTAGTAAAACCTAGTAAACTGTAGCCAGTTACAACATGTCACTTCAACGTTGATGTGATGTTTTTGTTTTAGGAAAAAGGTGTTGGAGTACTTGTGTGTACATCCACCCTCTATGTTTGTTAAACTGGAAAATTGTAAAACGACAGTGACATATAGTCTTGTCGTATCAACTATATTAATAAGGATGTGGTTTCTCCTAAATACTTTATAATAAAGATGACAATGTTTTGTAACAAGCTACTGATTGTTATGAGATAAATATATGTCTTGATGTTTTGAGTCACTTTAGATTCCGAAAAACTGTTAGATAATTATCTGGTATGAGGAAAATGAGAGCATGTATCATACTAGAACCAAACCAGGGTGAAAGTCTAAAAGAGAATAAACCACTAGTTAATTTCTCGATTGAATTGGAGCAATCCTAACCATGTTTAAAACCAAGGAGATACCTGGTATTTTGGAAAAGAAAGCCTTTCCACCAAAGTTGATGGAGCAGTGTTTGAATCAACTGAAAATCTTATTCCTCTGAGAACGTTGGGGTGAGTTACCTGGAAAAGTACCTTATCTTATGACAACTTTAGGATTAATGGAATCAAAAGCCCCTTATAAGAATTATTGGCTAAAAGGTTTGATTAGATCTAGTATGTTACCATGGGGTGCACTAGATATTATTTTTGTCAAGGAGGACATAACTCTACAAATGTGTATTTCATATCATTTGCTCATTAAAACCATGATAAGGAGCAAATATCTTTCACCACGTATTGGTGATCTCTTTGAATAGATGTGTAGAACGGAAGTGATTGATTAGCAATCAATATGTCATCAATCAAGACTAAAGGATGAGGGTACCCTTGAAATAACTTTTGGACAAGAATGGGCACTGTGAGTTAGCAGTATTGTCCTTTGAACATACAAATGCCTTGTCGTATTCATGAATCTCATGAGCAGTGAGTCTAGAGATTGTTTAGACATATTTGTTCTAGTCTTCTAGAAGATGTACTTATTTATTTTAAGCATGAAGGAGAACATTAATCCTTATGTGCAAGTGATTCAATAATGAATAAGAGAAATTACAACAGCACCAATGCTATGAATTCTTGTTCCGAAGGACAGTTTGAGGGAAAATTTATGCCTCAGGAGATGGTTTAAGGGTGTACCTTTACATGATGAGTAAATTTAGAAAGCTCTTGTGGTAAAATTTAAAAGATTCAAGGTATGAAAGGTTTTTCATCTTAAGTCTCACAGACTATTGAGTTTCGGAGAAAGAATGTGTGTTTCTAATTCTTCTGAAATAAGAAAATTGGTGTGGAAAGAAGTTCATATTCCACCATACCCGGGACATCTAGGGTTAACCAAGTACTAACAAATATAAAACCTCTTTAATTCTTGAAAGGAATAAAGAATGATGTTGCGAGATTTGTAACATATTGTCTGGAGTGCCAGAAGGAAAGAGTAGAACATCAATTCATGTAGGATTGAAGTACTCGCATGACATGCCAGAATGGAAATGGCAAGTTGTTTGCATGGATATTTTATGAAGTCTTTCTATGTCTGGGAAAAGACACGATGCCACTTTGAGATGATAAACTCTCGAAGTAACACATTATATACCAGGGGATTGGACTGATGGAGCATCAGTGTTAGCACACATTTTGTGCAAGATGTGTTTAGACTACTTGGTTTCCTGAGAAGGTTATCTTAGATAGAAATGCCCGTGTAATGACAAGCTTTTGGCAAATTTGTTCTCTATGCTAAGGACTGAAATTTAAAAGAGTATACTTTTATTATCCTATGAACAGATGGTTAAACTAAGGATGTTAACCATGTTTTAGAAGATAGTTCCAAAACATGTTGCATGGATTTGCAATACGAGTAGGGAGACTACTTATCATGTGAAATCTTTGACAATACCTAACTTTTTCTATTAAGATGGCTTGAATTGAAACATTGGACAGAAAGATGCTGAACTCCTATAAGTTGGGTAAGCTAGAAGGTAGGATTAGCATCAGTCCGGAAATGTTATTAGAAATGAATGAAAAGATTTAGCTGATCAAGAAAGATCAGAGGAAATGGATAATGAATAGAAAAGCTACGTTAATGATTAAGCGTACACCAAGACAATTCTTGGTTAGAGAAAGAAAATTCTTTTAAGGATTAAACCCTTGAAAACGTTTCCTAAAGAATGAAATGTATCCTAAACCAGTTCCTAAGTATAAAGGACCCTTCTAAACTTTAAGGTTAGAAATTTTAATTGATATCAAGGATCAATCTATTAGCAGTTATTGCCAGGAGGCATAATGATTTTTGTGAGTTATGTATGAGAAATATATTCATGTAATATATGAATGTTATAATCTATGAATGATTTTAAAAGTACAATAACCTAGGAAAGGTTATGGTCAAGCTTCTGAAACATTTGAAGATCACCACCAATGCTTGTGTAACATAGAGGTTATGAAGTGTAAGGTCCAGTGGGACCAGTATGCATAGAATAGCTTTGCATGGGGAGAAATTACCATGAATTCTAGCAGAAATTTCCTCATTTACTTTATGCTGATAGCAGTTAAACAATGAATATGCTTTTAAGTGCGTTTTGATGCCTTATATCATCGAGGACGATGAATCTTTAGGGGAAGGATATGTTACATCCCTATTTTCTAACTTGCTTTACTTTTACTTTTTACTTGGGCATAAGTAAATTTGTTGTGATGTTATAGACTTACGACAGGATATGACATGGAATTATATTGAATATCATTTATGAAATCATGGAAATGATTATGTTATTGTCGATTTAATATCTATATGATGAGATTCAATTTACTAGTTGAATTTATTGAATAATGATGCACTGATTACATATTGTTTGATGACAAGTGAAAACAGGATTACAGGTTATCGACTCTCAGTGAAGAGAGAGAGAGTATCTTTCGAGAAGAGAGATATAAACCTTGGAATACGAGTGGTCTATTTGCCAAACGAGTCTAGTGTTAAACAATAATGTGAACCAATGAGTCGTATGAGGTAAGTCTTGTCTTGCTAGTTTTCTTTTGAAAACCTAATCAACAGGTAGTCGATATCCTGATTATCATTTAGTCAAGTCGATGGTGAGTCGACATAGTCGTTTGCGAAGTAAACAACATCATTGACATAGAATGGTTGTGTAATCTTCTTGAGTCACTTGAGGTTTTATTGTCGCCTCTTAAACGTCAAGACATTCCCATCAAGTTAGATGACGCGAATATTATTGATGTTTAACGTCAACAGATGATCTTGTCAAGTCGACGTGCTTTTAATGAAAAATTGTGATGGGGAGGTAAACTCGACCCATTCACATCATTTGAAATCCTTAGTGATCAAAACGAGACAAATAGAGGGGTTTTTAACAACTTTAGGTAGAGGTTTTTCACAGCTATGTGATAGCTAAACGAAATCTTGAGTCTTGTTCCGCATTGAGTCCAATCCGTCGTGTTGGTCGTAAAATGCTTTGAGCATATGTTGTAAACTCCTTTCTTTGTGGAGATCAACGGATGTCGAAATAGAGACCCAGATGCGTTATAACTTGTTTTGGTTGCAATATGGAGGAGTATGCCAAAATTGCATAAGTTATATTTTTGTAAAGGTGGCAATGGTTTATTTTGTGATCGATTTTTAAAGTATAGGATGTTCTTATTATTGAAAATTTACCACCTCGTAAGAATTTTAGCCCACATTATGAGTAGTGGCGAAACATAAGGTTTTGAGGCCTTAGCTTTTGATTTAAGGACGGGTCGATACCCTATCCAATCGCCACCCTGCCATAGGAAACTCCATGATGAGGAGTGGTTGCAAAGTTTAAGGAACCAACCTTGCATGCCATAAGAATCTCCATCTTTATAGACATGGTCGACGGTTTTGGAAAGCCGTTATTTTCCTTCGCCATGGGTTGGCTTAATTAGAGGAATTTGGGATTGAGTTTAAGGGGAGGAAGTGAGAGGAATTCAGGGAGAAGATTAATGATCAAGTAGCTGTGTTTATGAGGGTGTCGGCCAGCATTATGAGTTCTTCACCACCTTTGAACGGTGGTTGTAAACTTAAACCAATCAAAATTCCTTTTCCATCACCATTTAAACAGCTACCTAGCCTCACACCAATCCATCAAACCTGTCATCATCTTATTACCACTGCAATTATATTAAGAAAAAGATTTATATTGTGTTTTAAACCATGTTTTCCCTCCTCTTGATGGGAGCGATCCTCATTTTTTTTTACAGTTGTAAACTTTGCAACTAAAGTGGGATTTGTTGCAACTTACCAAGTGGTGGAGTTATTTTGCATGCCATGAAGGTTTCCATTTCAATAGGCATGGTCAGAGTTATGGGGAGCCATCATTCATTTACCGTGGGGAGGCTTGAGAAGGGGGTCTTAATGACGGTGAGATGGGGGGAAGTAGGGAGATATAACTCAAAGCTGAGTTGTGGGGAAAGGGGGAGGAGAATACGAGTTGGGAGGAAGGAGCTGTGGGTAGAAATAGCGCGCAAAGGGTCTGTCTAAAGTTTGACAATGAGTTTCTGGACACTGTTGACAGGTTATCATTATTCCTTTCTGCGTAAACTTAGATCTCTATTATGTGTTACCCCTTGCGAGCTTATGCGAAGGTATAATGATTGGATTTGGGAAATGCAAAGTGTTATTTCTATAATTGAAAACTGAGTAATTCTATTTCTTTAGATGAAAGCTTTGTAATAGTTTTCTACACTACACTATGTCATTTTAGGGTGTATAAACCACATCATATAATACATCTGGAGATAAGTCGATAATGGTAGAGAAACCTACGTGTTGGATTTCAAAATTTGTAGTTATCTTAGACTGCAAACTTGAGTAGGATATTTTAATGACTCACAGCCTTCCAAACTAAAATAGCATAACGACGGTCGACAGAGGATAAGATCTCTGTCGATAATCAGCAAACCACGACTCTAAAGTCAATAAACAACCGAGTGGATAGCTTGTTAGTCAAATCATCAACAGAGGTTTATTATTGGTAAGTTGTGAAAGTCATAGCATGCAAGTTGATCCGGTCCTCCTCTAATACAAAGATAAAATTTATCATTTTGACCACGGAGGAAGAGTTTGCTATTTTGGAACAATGACTAGAATTAGTTTATATGCTTTGAAAATAATACATGTGCATTTGAAGTATTTTTACCTTTTGTTATCATTTCAAGAAGAGACCTCAATCTTAAACTAATTATTAATAAGAAGTTTCTTTACAAACAAGTATTACTTTTTGTTAGTCTCAAGGATAGACAAACAATCAATCTGCTATGTTAGAAGAAATAGTATGTCAAGGTTATCCAATGAATAGATCGACAAGATTATTCTACGTCAACAAATTTGACACGTCGAAGTAGTATGTTGTAAGTTTTCAATGTAGGGTTTTTAATCACTGTACTCTTGACTTGGCTTATAGAGAAACCATTCCTAATGACAAAGTTGAAACTATGTTGAAGAAATCGACAGTTGAAGAAGATTCCTTAGAATTTTTTATTTTAAACTTAGGGACTTCGAATACTTATATTCTATAAATTGGTTTGTAGCAACCTCTTTCTGAAAACAACAAGGTTGGGATTAGTGCCCACTCATGAATGGGTGAAATAAATAATGGTTTAATTTAGAGATTGTTTTAACAAGGTATAGCGTTATTTAAAAGTTTGAAATGCTAGGAAACCATTCATTTATCATGTAAATGGAGATGTTTCCATGAGCTTGTAGAAAGAAGAGTAAACCTCAACGCCATGTGTTAATGCATGAAGATTTTCAAACACCTTGAGGGTATCAAGGATGTTTCATAGAACTTATAAGTGGGTGAACTCATTTCGTGAGTAGACATTAATGTGTCGTGAACCCTAATTTAGTAAATGTTCGTATCTATCTTGTTGGAATGAGATTTGTTACTAGTCAACAATGATTAACCTTAGGTAGGGAATACTTCTTGTTGAGTTACAAGTCGTGAGCCTCAAATTTTTGCAAACATGCAAGAGGTACCATTAAATGGTTAAGTCAAACATTAATTCATTATACCTTTTTATCACAACTTCTCTAAGCTATTACTTGTCGACAAGGGGGTAAATCTCAAACATTGCAAAGATGCAAGGAGAGATACTTAAGAATGGATAGTCAATTCATAATGATTAATAGAGCAACGACAGTGTCTTGTGAATTCGCCTAAGTTAGAAAAACTAGATTGGAGTTGGATAAAACTCTTTAGTCAAACCTTGACTTAACCTAGATATGGTAACTATTATATTAAGGCATTGGGATCATTATTTAGATCATGATTGAAGGGACAAGTGCCCTGACTATGTGTAATTATTCTTACTTGCAAGAAGGGAATTAGATTCCTAGACTATATTTTAACCTGGGTAAGGTTATCATCTTAGTCGTAATTAATCTATCTATATTTATTATGAGACAAAAAGTCATGGACCTTAGATATTGCAATGATGCAATGAGAGTCCTCGTAAAGAAATAAAGTTGATGGGTCTCTAGATTTTAGACTGAGACAGAAAACATGTATTGGGTTGGGAAGACTAAATTGTTGAAATCGTCATAACTTCTTAAGTTAAACATAATTGACCAAGTCGAACTGTAGGAATATGATAGTATCCAAGTCGAGTTGGAGTGGGTGAACATTACGACAACGTTCATTGCGAACGTCAATTTATATTGAAAACTATGGCCATAGTAATGCATATGTCTCTGCATGCATTGTCGGTTCACTGTATCTGGATTGCACATCCTATCAGGAATCATACTTGGCTAGAGGGTATCTAGGGTTGTATGATAGATAGAGTTGTGTAAGATACAACACTATGTACAAGGAAAGGTAAATTACCACTAGTCACCTTGGTCTACACTTCTCGTGAAGGGAAGGGCCACTTCCGGTTAGAAAGGAGTGCGGGAGACCGACGATCTGTGGTTGGAGGTAAATCACTGGAAAGATACTCTCTCTCTCTCTCTAGCAGAAGACATGTCGAGGCTTGCGATAAAGATGTTAGATTTCTGGATGCAGTATATCTTTGAGACTTGTGTTTATTGAGACTAAGTAAAACATTATCTGATTCAGGTATTTATAATTGTTTTATTTTGTAAACGTTGTACTTGAGAAAGACAATATGGTCTATTGTATTTTGTAATGAGAAATCTTGTAATTATTGTTACTTGATTATTTGTTAAATTAAAAAAAAAATTCTCCATCTCATATTTACCTTGTTAAATTACTTTATGGTAAATTTATGGTTCTTACTATGTTTTTAGAATGTGGATGTTACAATCACCCCCAACTTTGATCCACAACTAAATAAATACATATATATCATGGCCATTGTGAAACAATCTTGACTATTTTTGACTATATGAGTGTTTTTGTTTATTACCGCTGTCCCGTAGGTTAATTGATTATCTTTTGCGGTTATGCGGGAACAAGAGGAATGAAATATGGCACATACCACATTCCCGCAAAGCATAAAATAATAGTTTGTGGTTTGGCAGTAGGAAGCAATTAATATGGAGAAGCTATCGCTACCCCGTGGATGGTTCATCTGACACTTATGGCTTGGTGGTGTTCATCTCATGCTTGGCGGTGTTTGTCTCTTCTCGCGGTCTCGTGGAGGTTTGAAAAGTAATCAATGGCATTGCGGTAATAACACTTACCGCGTCCCCACAAGGGTTTCAACCGAGGCCCACGGTAGAGTGGCAAGAGGAGAATCTAACTGGTTTTTGCCCCCACCGTACCATGATGGTCATTCATAACATTTGTTGTTGGGTGGTAAACAAAAGGACATCTGGCTAAAAGTGAAAATGAAAGAATATAATGAAAAAGTTGTAATAAATAAAATGGGTGCTGATAAAACACAACATGATCAAATCATTACACAAACTTTCAAAGAATTGAAAGTAGATGAAATTGATGTGAGTCCAGAGGAGGCAAGACAAATGGTGTTGAAAAGTAATATGCTCATCGTCCCTGGCCTTGAATTGAAAAAAGTATTTTTTCTTGACCAAGTTAGAAGTCAGGATGATCCACAACTTGTTTCAAAATTTGATTATGAAGATGGCATAAGTGGATGTGGTTTTAATCCAAAGACAGAGACCTTTGCAATCTGGACTACTCAGAAGAATACAAGCAAACCAAGATTGCTTGATATTGTTCAAGAAATGAGGGGTACAACTATGGTAAAGACTTTACAAGATACATCAACAACAAAGACTTTGCAATCTGGACTACTCAGAAGAATACAAGAAAACCAAGATTGCTTGATATTGTTCAAGAAATGAGGGGTACAGCTGTGGTAAAGACTTTAAAAGATAAATATTGTAATATCAAGGGTTAGGAATACAAAGAGCCATTTTGAATATGAAAGATCCAAAGCTTGTTGCTTCCTTTATAAAAGGAAACCAAGACCTTATGGCTCAGAATCTATCTGGGATTTTGATTTTTTGAAAGAGACATTGCACTGCCTGTACTTTGAATAAAATCAATATAAAAGCTGCTATTCTCTGGTGGTCAACTTTTGGTTATCATTTGTTTGTTGAATTGGATTACTAATAATTTATCTGGTTTTCTCCAATTTAGTTTTTCTTTCTTATTCAAATCAAAAGAGACCCCTGCATTCACATTACAAAAGAGGATAGGTGATATTTATCAAACTAAAATTTTAAGTAATAAGTTATGTATCAAAAGATGTTTATATTATTTAAAAATGAAGGAAGGATATTCTATTGTAGAACATTTTGACACCTTTAATATGATTTTGAGTCAAATAAGTTCAATAAATGTTAAACTTGATAAGCAGGGTTTAAAGATTTATAGAAAACATTAATCCAAATCATATGCTAGATTGGGTTAAGTGAAGTGGATGATTTAATTGACAAAATTACATAAGCTCCTTAATCTGTTCTGAAGTCACCAGCAAACTTGAAATTAAATTGTCATTGGTGAAACAAGGTAATGCCCACTATTTAAGGAACTTGATGAGCTTATCCTTTGACCTATATCACTTAATACTTCTATCACATAAGGATTATCCATTAAAAAGTTATGAAGAACATCAATCAATCCATTTAATTAACATTATTGCCAACAATTCATACCAAAGATTGAACAATTTAAGGATATTGCAATAGGTAATTTGTCAACAATTGAACAATCCATTTAATCAACATTATTGCCAACAATTTAATCATCCTTTTTTAAACATGGATTGCAAATAATTCTAAAAATTTAGAAGTCTTGGTCATTAACTTTATTGTCTTCTACAATGTCATCCAGTGTACCATTGTCAATGTTCACATGTTCTTTCAAGTATTTAATATTATCATCATCTTCATCATCATTGAAATATGACTATAGACCATTTATATTGTTACCAGATGTATTTGAATCATCATTTTGTATACCATCCATATTGTTGTATTCCATAAGATCATCTAACTCTGGATTGTTGTCTTCTTGTTCTTGAACATAACCATCTTCAACATCATCATGGATGTTAATTTCTTTGATGTTCTCTAATCCCTCTCTCTCATTTTGTTAGCCATCATTATTTTGCTCAGTATCCACTAATGCATCGTCAAATACATGCCTTAATCTTGGATCATAATGTATGACAAATATTCATTTTGGGTCCAAAATATCTTCATAGAAAAATACCTGCACATGAATGGCATACATATATTAGACATATGGTATAACAATTTTATTGATTAATAAACACATGTATATATTCACAATAAACTATGAATTAATAGATTAATGATCACTACCGCTTCTTGTTTGAGTTAAAGAAATACCTCCTCACAATGAATTGGTAGAACATAAGGCTCCTTATCCTCTGGTAGGAAACATGAGGAATCTATAGAAAACAATCCGCTATGGGTATCATGTCTTCGTGTCCTCTCAAATGTTTCATACCATCTACACTTAAAAATACAACATTTAAAAGAGCGGTAATCCAACTCAATAATTTCTTGTATTTTCCCAACATATTATAGATTCCCTTCAATTATATTCTTATCTTTTGATCTTGATCGACTCGATTGCTTGAAGTCAACCATGATGCCACAATCGAAGGATCGTCTCTTTACATCTACACTTTCTACACAATAATATCGACCATATACCCACATTGCTGGATATTTCCTCACCTATTAAAGACCATTTATTTCAGTGAAAACAAATATAATGACGAATATTAAATAGTTAATAGTGTCAAAGTTGTAAGGAAACAACATTTTGTAAAATTCCAACTCTACCTTTCTTTCACATCCTCTAGACATGTTGACTTCATCTTCTATTATGTTTGAATCTATACCTGCATCTTCTATTTGATTTTGAATTTGTTTAGTAACCCATTCTAGTGTGTAATCTTTGCCCCATTTCCCAAGCAGATCAGTGGGAAGTGGAGTATTCCTTGGGTTTGATCTCTTAAACTGTCTCCTTGCTTCTAACACTTCTTCTCTCTTTTTATCATACAGATCAATCCATTTGTTCATAAAGTCCATGTGGTATAGAATGAACTTGTCGAGTATAGCACTTTCATCTACACCTATTACATGTCAACATGTTTATTTCAAACTCCAAATGTCATGTTGTTAATTTGACAAATAAATTACAGAGTAAATTAATGATTACAAGAAAAAAAACCACACTGATCATGAATTTACTTACTAATTTCTACTTGAACACCATTAGATTGTGGTTTTTCTCCATCAATAATATCTGATGCTCATTCTTCATCCCAGAAGTGTGGCCCATCTTCAAAATCCTTACCAAGGAATTCACACAGGAAGAAAATGCTTCATTCAATACATACCCTTCATCCATGCAACCCTCTAGATGTGTCTTTTGTTAGACATATCTTTTTAGAGTTTTCATATACCTCTTAAAGAAAAACATCCACCTCATTGATATGACACTCGCCAATTCAATGTCGTCGACTAGGTGTATAAGTAAATTGACTTGTAGGTCCATGAAACTTGTAGGGAGCTCCTTCTCAAATACACATACAATTTCTACAATTTCCTTCTTCCATTTTGGCACTTCACATTTGTGTATCTCCTTGGAGGTCACCCACCTAATATAAGAATAGTAAATTAGTATGAACCTTTAGTCAAAAATTAAAATGCAATATAATATATCTATGTCTCTCACACATTAACCACATACCTTGTAAATGCTGACAATCGACTTATGGCATTCCTTAAGTCAACTGTAAGACAGGAATCCCCTCTAATTGCCAATGGCATGATATGCTATGAAACACATTTATGAAAAGGTCATTAGTAATTTTTTCTCACACAACATAACAATATCAAAAAATATTTAGTACTTAATCAATGTTACCAGTAAATGTTAAATGTTGATATATAATACCTTCATAAAATTATGAAAATCATGTGTTTTAAATCCTGTGATATGTCCATCAATTATAAAAGCTTTAGCCAATGATGACCCATAGCCAGTTATAAAAGCTTTAGCCAATGATTACCCATAGCCAGTAGGTGTCCTTGAACAGATGACATTTTTTAGTTGGTCTAGCTTTTTTTTTTTCAAAATCCATGGAGCTTCTGCATATATTTCATTTTCCCTATTTGGCCACAAATGTTTTCTATCAATTTTGGTATGCGGAAGAGCAATATCTCTCCTCAAAGACAAGGTGTCCTTCTCTTTGCCTGATATATGTTGAAATATAGAATCTGGGAAATTTTTGAAGATGTGCATAGGATCTAATAGGTGAGATATTAATAGATCCTTCTAGTAAGGGAGATTAGAAAATATGGATTTCCTTTTCATTCCTTTTGGCATACTAACTACAACTTGTTTTGGTTCTTCAATTAAATCACCCCGATCAAAAAAATCCTCCCAACCTTTCAATTCAGCATCTTCATACTTCTTAAGCCAATCACCTAGACCCATAATCATGGGATGGCCTCTATTTTCAACTTTTTCCATCAAATTGATTCTTCAGGCAATTTCTAAACTTATGATCTAGTGGTAGAAAAACCTTGTTGTTTGTGTAAATAAATTTATGTAGATCTTTAGAATACCACTGTTGAAATTGTTCTACACATCTTGGACATGCAAATATCCCTTTTGTTTGAAGCCTTGCAATTTAATAAGTAATGTTAATAACATCAAAAAAATAGTATAAAACTAAGTATGAAAGTTGGGATGAAAATTAATTATGAGTGTAAATACGTAAATATTTTATCTTACTAGAACAAACACCAAGTCCTGGGAAATCATGAATAGTCCAACATAGCACACCATACAACATGAAGGACCTATTTCATGGGGGACGTGATATGTCATACATTCTTATGCCTTTCCATAGCAGTTGCATCTCATCAATAAAAGGCACAAGATAAATATCCATGTTTTTAACTTGATGTTTTCCTGGAACAATGAGAGTCAGCATAAGGTGCTCCTTTCTAACACTCATCCATGGGGGAATATTGTATACTATCAATCCGACTGGCCAAACACTATAATTTGAGCTCAGGAAAGAGAATGGGCACACTCCATCAATTGCAAGACCAAACCTGATACTACGGGGTTCATCTTTGAATTTTCTTGGCCATTTTTCCTCTATGTGTTTTATTGCTTTAGAGTCAGCCAGAATTCACATGAATCCATCTTTACTCATGTTCTTGGCATGCCAGTCCATCATTTGTGCAAGTGACTTGCAACGAAACATTCGTTGAAGTCTAGGTATAATTGGCATGTGACGTAAAACCTTCTTTGGAACTGTAGGACCTTGTACATCTATACGATATCTCTTCTCTTTGCATACAGGGCATTCTACCTTGTTTTGATATTCATCTCTGTATAAAATGGAATCATTTTTACATGAATGAATTTGCTTATATTCAATCCCCAACTCAACCAACAACAGACGTGCCTCTCTGCAAGTTGATGGCAACACATTATCTTCAGGGAATATTTTAGTTTTTAGTGCCCTGTAAGATTGCTAGAGATTAAATCAATTGAATGCTTTGACTTATGATGAACATGTTTGATATGTCAATCTATACTAGGACTATTTATATACAATATATGGTTTTAAAATCCCCTTAAAGAAATATAAACGAAGTTGATGAATGTTTACGAATTATGTACACCAATTGACAATTGCAAAGTAAGAAATAGATTTCAACTCACTTCAGTAGGGTAGTGAATCCTTTGTCTGACCAACCAAATAGTGACTTGGTTTCTAATAATATTAATGTGCATGCTAGTTTTGAGGTTCTAGTTGCACCTAATTTGAACACAGGTGTCTTCGCTGCTTTCTTGATGGAGTCTTTTAGGTTGTTATCATCAACATTACGTTGGTGGTAATTACCCCTGCTATCATCGTTACTGTCAACCATATGATCATTATTGTCATCATTGTTTTCATCCCCAAAGAAATATGTAAGAATTTCATTCAATCCTTCTTCATACACTGCATTTTCACTATCATGATCATCATCATTAAGGCTAGGTGGCATGTCATCAGTGTATGCAGATCTCATTAGCTCTTCAAATTTCTTAGCTAATAGTATTCTCTTCAATAATGCTCTTTTCGCCCTGGTATTGTTTAAAGGATGGTTTGGATCATCCCGTCCAAATCTTAATAACCCAGTTGGATCTTGGGTATTAGTATGTGTTTCATCAACATCTTCTACCTATCAACAAACACAAGCATTATTTAATGTTTGGCAACAATTGGATAAATCATAAATGTATCAATTTCAAAGAAATATAATCAAATATGGCTTAAAAAATAAAAATATTGGTTGTATGAACATATATACAGAACATCCACAAACAACAATTTTCTCAAAGTATTCATCCCATGTACTATAGTCCTGACCAACCTCTTGTTCAGTGCAATCGTTTGTTGTGTTTGCAGGATCCATTGTCATATCCTCTTCCACCCACTGTCGTCTACATGATTTAATAGTTTTAGGTCCATGTCTACGTGCATATATTTTTTATTTTCTAGTTGAATGCTCAAGCTCTGCATTTGCTCCAATCTCCATCTAAAATAATCAACAACATGCATTAATTTATGTCAAGATTGGATAATACATTATAAATTTCAATAATACTGTGAAAAAAGATGGATGTATGACAAAATGCCATAAGATCATTTTTTCCTAAGGAAATTGGATTTGAGTACTTGATTTTCCACTTCACCCATTGTGTCCTCATTTGATATGACACAATCTATTACCATGGCCTTGTCTGGCCCCTATAATACACAACATAGTAAATAATGTTTAGTACACCAATTATATCATTT
This sequence comes from Cunninghamia lanceolata, assembly GCA_027924645.1. Taxonomy (NCBI): domain Eukaryota; kingdom Viridiplantae; phylum Streptophyta; class Pinopsida; order Cupressales; family Cupressaceae; genus Cunninghamia; species Cunninghamia lanceolata. The sequence continues at coordinate 326,298 of BSBN01002020.1, read as the reverse complement.
CAATGAATATGCTATCCAACACAAAACCTCACTTTAGTCATAGATTTGACATATTGATATCATGTTTTGGCCATCCTAATTTTCAAACTTTTCCCTCGATCATAGAATCACATTTAATCACCATCCCTGTGCATTTTCAACAAATAAGTTTGACCTCAGAGGCCTTGTGGACAAAAAAATGACTTTATCTCCTCTATGTTGTAGCATTTGTGAATTCATAAACACCTTCCTCCTTTGGTTGATGTTGCTTTCTCTTCTTACCTCTATTGTATCTGTAGATTCCGTTGTCATATCTATTTCCACCCACTTTCCTCTCTATGATTTAGTAGTTCTACATCATCCACGTCCTCTCTCCATGGCCTCCTCTAGATCCTGTAATACACAACAATGACAATAGTCACATAACAGCTATGCACCAAGAGAATATTCTTGAATTTATCTTGTTAATACAGTCACTTTTCATTAAGACGCACTATGAAAAACAAAATACGACATTGCAACATTTTTCTCTTCAGAAAAAGTTTACATGTGGAATGTTGACAACTAGAGCTCAAATCTTATGATTACAAGATGACTACAAATTCACATCAAAAAGACATTTATTTCATATTTGACTCTCCTTTTTCTTTTGTGGGTCATTTTAAGGCAATCTATATCTCTCCAAGTGGCCATAAAACCCTCAAAACTATCATAGAACCCTCAAAACAGTCTCAAAGAGTCTTTGACACCAAAATTTTAAATTCTTGATGGAGGGAAGGATAATTTGGATGTTAATTTTGAAATCACATCATTAGATCTTTTTTAGGTTAATCCTAGCCATTGAATATTCTTTAATTATAGGGACATTATGTTATATTTCACCATTACCTTTCACTCCAAAATTAATGGTTTCCTTTGAAAAGAAAACTCTCCATTAGCTATCATAACCCCAAATATTTGTTGAAGTGAAAGTAAACATTATGTGCAATTGTCATTTCTCATATTAAGTACCTACCTCCCTTCTTAGTGGTCCCACGTGTGTGATGTATGCGAATGAGTCATATGGTACCTGTGCTACATGTTTAAAGTTTGAATTTTGCTCATATTGTTGGAAAAAGGCCCAAAAAGACCTTTGATTTTTGAGTTTTATACTCTATAACATGCATCTCTTTGATCTTTTCATCTAATCTATGACATGTTGTCTTTGCATTTCAATGAGATCAATTCTTGAAAAATGACAATCCAGAGGTTAAAGAGACAAGTTGACACCTTACCTAAGTTGTCATGTTCTTGAAACCTTGTCACTATAAAGAGGAGATATCTAGAGAGTAATGTCACAAGGACATAACCAAGGCATGCACTATCATGAGCCATAGGGACAACTTACTACACCATCCAAAACTCCATTTGAACTAGCTACTATCAATAATTCACATTATTGGGGACTGTCATGAAGAAAACACCATGCATAGGACTGTCATAGTCAAAGTGGAGAGGATTGTCTAGTCATTGTATGACTGTCATAATAGCTAGTGGGTTAGTTACCATACTTCAACCTAAAATAGGTTAATGAGAACATAGAAATGAAAATCATAATACCATAAGCACACTCCATAAGCTGCCAATATAGTCCCAATATCATGTCATCATGATAGTAAGAGAAGAGTTGTTTGGTTTTTCCAAAGCCATATCACTTTCATAAGGATTGTCACCAACCATCTGTGTAAGGTCGTGAAAGAGTGAGTCATTATTGAGCTAATCATAAGAGAAGAATGAAGTCAAAATGCTATCATGGAAACAAGATATAGTTACTTATTATAAGGACAATCCAAATTTGGTGAGGTTACGTTTTTATCAACTTCCAAGAAAAATTCATCATTTTGCACTGATTGGCGCTGAATTAGGTGCACTTTGCGCCACCTTTGGCACCCCAAACAGATTACATTTTTAGCCTAAAAGTCGGTGCTAAAGTCGACGTTAACTGCTCTAACTGTAGCGCTAACTACTAGATCAAAAAAATTAAAAAATTCCTACCTACACATACCCCATAACAAAACAAAACAAAACAAAACTTTATTGATTTTTGGTGTTCATTTTTTGTTTGAAGATCAATTGTTTGGGTTGGAGTCCCGCCTAAATTAATATATGAGAAATTTGATAATTACATGAGAAAAACGCCGCACGAAGAGATGAGAAATTTGATTTAGTTTTTGACACCATAGGTAAGGTTACAATTAAAATAAAAAAAAATTGTTCCCAAATATATTTTTGTTTCAATTAAATGGAGAGGATTGTGAAGAAAGGGTTGTAAATATTATTTTGTTTACAGGCGAATCAGTCAAGTCTCATGTGGTTGCAAAGGAGGAGGGTAAAATTGTAGACATTGCAGTATTTCCTCTACATCTGAGAGTAGTGAATGCATTTTTCAAATTCCAATGCCCAGGTTCTTTTATCATTACCATCAATACCTTTCTCTAAACACAACTTTCTCACTTACTAAAAAAGTAGTTGAGTGCTTTAAGACAAGTCGATTGTGAGCAAACTAAAATTAGGGCTTTTGAGACGAGGGTGAGCAAACTAAAACAGAGGTTGGTCAAGACAATAGGAGGAGCTAGTGATTTTTAGACAAGGGTGAGCAAACTAAAATTAGGCCAGGAACTATAGATTCCCTCCCAAGGCACCAATTGATTCATAGGAAAATAGCTTCATGATTTGCTCTACAAAGTAAAGGTCAAAAACCTTGAGGAATACAAAAAAATTGGATGAAAACTTTCATACTTGGCAGTGTGTACTTCATTTGCCTCCACAAACTGAACGAAAATAATTTGCCCTAGGTCACCTCAAAATGTCAAGCAATAGAGGGAAGAGAGCAAAGGGAGCAGACTTTGGCCACAATGAGGTAATTCATTGTCAATTTATAGACTTGTAAATGTTTCCATTGTTTCTTTGATTTTTAGTTTTTAGTTTTTTATTTGTAAATTTAAAAGAAGAAATTTATTTTATAGGAACATGATACTAACAAAGATAAAGAGGCATTGACTTCCATATTGGGGGTAGAGGTAGTGAACAAATTGGATGGTGTGGACTTGACAATGCTTACCAGACACAGAAAAATGATCTGGTAAAGCCCCTGAAACATTACAACCAAATTAACAGTGTCAAAGGGAATCAATTGATTCCCCAACCAGTCATGGATTGAGCAAAAGATCTAGGAGGAATTCAATAGTAATAACCTCTAAGAATGTGGAATAGGGAACAAAGGCTTCCAATGTCACACCCACTCCTAGGACATAGACTTCTTCTTCCACCATGCCATGTTTTGCATCTTGCATTGGTACCTACGATACCAAGATAGAATATGATGTGGTTTCAAGGGACGTCGGAATGATGGATGCTAGAAAAACATTTGTGAATAGGTTGAAGGAATCATGCCTTCAACGGTTCAAAGACCACCTACATTTTCCATTCTCAAAGATACCCATGCACCTGCAAAAAGCAGTTATCCAAGACATGGAGACTAAATTTGGCACAGGTTGGTCTGTAAAGAAGATAAATCTATGAATGTCTCGAAACTGCAAGAGATTTTGGTGCAACCAAACAAAGAAGATAAAAAAACTCCCTCCCGAGCAAAGGCTCAAAAAAAGGCCAATTGATGTAAGTTTGAAAGTATGGAAAGAGCTTGTAAAAGCATATGAGAAGTCTGATGCACAGAGGAAGTCCGGTGAGGAGACTACATAGGTATTTGAATTTTCTCATAAGATTATATCAAATATATTAAATGATTTTTAAATTTTATTTGTGCATAGTTAAATTGAATTAGTATATGTTTTAGGACAATGCCTCCAAGGCTAGGCTTGACAAATTTTGTGCCACACATCATAGTGGCCAGAAAGGTTTACAGGCCTTGATCTATACATTTGTAAGTATATTTAATAAGTTAAATGATATTTTTTAAAAAATTTCCTAGGAAAAAGTAAATGATTGCATATTAATTAGTTTAACTAGTCCATGTGCCATGTTTTGACAGAAGGAGAAATATGGCCGGCATCCAAGCCAATTTGAAAAGGAAATGTTACAAAGCAAAAAGTGGACTAATTTTGTAATCTGGATGGAGAACGAGGTATCAATAGTTTACTTTCAATAACTTAGTTGGATATTGTTGTGTTAATATGTCAATTTGAATTTCTTGTGTTGAGTTGTTTATTGATGCGTAGGATGAGTTCTAAAGTGCTTCTCTATTGGCCCTAGCACCCTTAAATAGAAGATTTATCTTAGATGACAAATGATTACTCTTATATCTTTGGGGACCTTTCTTGGTGCCATTAGGATCATAATGATTATACTAGTCTTATGCTTGCTTACAAAAAGTGGTCACAATTAACCTAATCTTGTGGTCATTATCCACAACATTTTGTGTGTGCCATGCTATCTCATATGCTTAAGTTTAATGAGCTAATAATGAACAGAAAACCCTTGTTTTCCTGTCTCCAACTAATGGACTTGTTGGAACCTAAAATTCCTACCATTTTTTGCAAAAATTTTAGGTTCCCATGATGAAAAATCTGACTGTAGCACTTAGAAATGCACCTATACAATATACTTCAGTGGCCTACTTTGAAGGGTTATAATTTAAAGCCTATTCATTTTTATGTCAAACCACTTGGTAGGCATACTTATCTATCATATGTGAGTGTACATGCTTGATTTCGGCTTCCCATGGTCAGATTGGACAAGGTTTTGTAGTGCCAAGTTAAAGGGTTCTGGTGGTATCTAGTGGTACCCACCTAGGGTTAGGGTTTTAAGTTGAGTCTGCAAGCCTATATTTTTATTCCTTTAAACCCATTAAGGCCTTAAGTTTTCTTGTCCTTTGGCCTCTTGCACTTTATCTTTTAAAACTGCATTGACTTCCTGTATTAAGGGCAATTATCTTGAGGTCTTCTTAGAGGGGTGATATGTGACTAGGGTATGAAGACTATGACTTTGTATGTAATCTTAAGCCTCCTTTCTGATTTGTTGGAAGCCTTCTTCACTAATACAAAAGGATTGTCAAGACTCGTATGATAGTGCATTAGAGAGGCATTGAAATCACAAAGGAGATAAATGTTATTAGGCCATCACCCAATGGAGAAGGGATTGTCATAAAGAGCATGATAGTATTACCTTGTCATAGTCACAAAGGGGATAGTCTTTGTGGTGGTAATTAAAGTCACTAAGTTTACATCCACCTTCCTAGGGTCTACAGAAATGCTTGAAGTTGAATATGCCTATTTTAAAGATCTTGCCATGAGTATTTTCCATGTTTTTACAAATGGAGACCTCCCCAATCCTCATCTCAAGTTTCAAATGCACAATGAAACAATGGAGGACAATCATAACTATCATAATAGTACATTAGCATTTTTTGTCTCAAGGTGGCCCTTGAGACTGCCAATGGGATGGATATAGAGTTGGGATTATGGTTTTTTTTTAAAAGCGTTGTGTCATTGACCTAATATTTATTTGTGGCAAGTATCCCAATAGTCTAAAGATTACAAATTGTTGTCAAGAAAGGATTGCCATAGATAAGTGTGGTACAGTGATACAATTTCATCTTGGTTGAGTATTGTATAAATCTCAAGCTATTTAGAATGCATGGAGTATTAGGGTGTGGTATCATTATATAGGTAACCATCAACTAATTTCTTCAACCCAATCTTGGCCTATATAGTACCCAGTGTGAAGAGCAAGATAGTGTTGTCCAAGAACCTTGTTACAGTCACAAATGAGGGTAGTCTTAGCTATTGTAACCATAGTTGGAATCCCTTGTTGTTACCATAATATACATGACCTAAAACCATGACTCTATGAGTATGAGTTGTTTGAAAGCCAAATTTCACAACCTTTGCCACCATCCTCCCTGCGTGTGTCAAAATGGGAGTTTTGGAATAGGGTATGGACATCCATCAATACATAAAGTATAGAGGAATTTTGTCAGATGTTGTAGTTGCAACTGCCCTATTAGACATGTATGCAAAATGTGGAAGCATTGACAAAGTACGTGAACTATTTGATAGAATGCCTCAAAGAAATGTGGTCTCATGGACTGCAGGATATGCACAAAATGGATTTGTTAAAAAGGCTTCGAAAATTTTAAAGCAAATGCAATTGGCTGGTGTAAAGCCAAATTCCACAACCTTTGCCAACATCCTCCCTGCCTGTGTCAAAATGGGACCTTTGCAATAGGGTATGGACATCCATCAATACATAAAGGATAGAGGAATTTTGTCAGATGTTGTAGTTGTAACTGCCCTATTAGACATGTATGCAAAATGTGGAAGCATAGACAAGGTGTTGATAACTGAGAGGGGGGGGGGTGAATCAGTTATCCTAATTATTTTCCTTATTAAACTTTCCTTTTAATTGAAGCAGCATAAAATCAAACACAAAACATAAACCATGAAGTAAGAAACACATGACACAGTATTTTTGACGTGGAAACCCTGTTAAGGGAGAAAACCACGGGGTGATTAACCCAAGAATTATTCTCTGTTAGAAGAATAGGAAATTACAAAAATGGCACTTGCCAATTAGGGCTCACTGCCCGAGCACACTGCTCACAAGAGGCTCACTGCCTACAAGAAGACACACTGTCTTACAAAGTGATTAGAATCACAGTCTTGAACTGATTGGAGGCATCTGCATATGCTGGAGTTCAGTTCCGGTTAGGTTCAGTATACTGATCTGCTGCACTTCATCTTTCCTCTGTTCTTTAGTCTGCTGTCCTTTCACATACCGGATCTTTCTTGTTACTTCTGCTCTACTCTGGACTTGTTCGCATATCCACACACACATTCGCACACTTTACCACTAAATCCATCCTCTATATATATCCGCACAAGTAATTTCATCATCTTTCTAGTCGGCATCCGGAACAGTCTAGTTTCTTACAAACTTAGTTCTGTCGGCTGAATCTTTGCTCACCAAGCAATGCGGATCAAGCATATACTTGTAGATATCATCAATTATGTCGGCCAAACATGATTCATGCCTCCGCAACCTTTATCATCATCTGTAACACATCCGGAAGGTAGTTTGATACTCAGTCAGTCAGTTCTTCCTCTGTTTTCACTGTCTCTCAGGAATCCGGTACTCAACTATTCATATCTTTTTCCTTGTCCATCTCCGGAGGCTAAATCCTTGGAATATACTACTCAAGATAGTCCTCTTGACTTCCCCAGATCCGCACTGTGCCAAGACACTTCCTCTGAGAGATCCGGACCAATCTGTCGGACCTTGCCACATGCTCTGTTCTTGTTCACCGGACCACAACAATCTTCAATCTGACTTCCGGTAGAGATATATCATGACTTGCGGATATGTGGAATGACCTTTGTTGCCATCAATGACAACAACCATGAATCCATATAGTGTCTCTTGCCAACAATCTCCCCCTTTGGCATTGATGGCAACACTTAGTGAAAAATGACTAAGTGTTTACACTATGCTCCCCCTTTGCTGATGCTCTGTCTTCTCTGTCTTTATATACAATTTCCGGAACTCCCCCTGAGTTGGATTCCTCATTTTTCACTGCTCCTCACTCCCCCTTTGACATCAATGGCAAAGGGTAGGGTCCGCACACCAAAATTTTCAAAAATTTTCTATATATAGCCGCATATTTACATACTCACATATACTGCAGAATGTCTGCAAAGGATGTCTGTAGTTGAACCATTTCAGTAGCCCAACTAAGCTTCATTCTGTCCAGGATTGAAATGTGACCACTCAACAAAAATGCAAAAGCTTCTGCCCGCCTGAGATCTGTCGGATCTTTTGTATGGGCGGTGGTCTGGGCATCACTGATGGCCTCATGCATCGTTTCCAACTTAGGGACTATAATCCTTCTAAGTTCTCCCATCCGGTTGGTAATGTTCTTCCTCTCCTTCTCAAGATTCTTTATTTCATTCAAGACTGCAATAGTCTGACATTCTTGATTTATTATAGAGGAAGAGAGAGGATCAAAACTTTGAGATAAGCTTTGAAGCTTGTCCTGTTCTTCTTTTATTTTCTTGTCAATTGCTGTTGTTGCCTTTGACCAAGATATACAAAATTTGTAGATGTCACCGCCATCCTTAAGAGCATTTTCTAAGCTCTTTATTCCAATGCTTACAATCTTCCTATCCTTAGAGATTAATTCTAATATTTCAGAAAATCTCTTATCCAAAAATTCCTTCCGGACCTTGTCTTCAGCTGATTTTTCTAGAGAATTAAAATGTGTATCAATACTGCTGACTAAGGTTTTTAGATTACCGGAAGTGGAGGCAGTCGGATCTATTTGGATTGATGGCATGATCTTTACAAGTACTCCGGAAGCAGCCTCTATCAACTCACAGTCTTCCATATGAGACTTCAGGAGCTTTTCATTTGCCTTGGCATTTGCAAATGAAGCTATCTTCATTGTTTGTACCGGAGAGAGAGAGTCAAAATCAAATGGACCTTTTAGAAGCTCCGGTTCATCAATCTCTAGAGTTTCTTTGCTCAAAAATTGTTGAACAGTTTGTGCAGTGTCTCTTGCCGGAGACAGATGTTTCTTTTCTTCTGCAGTCTTAGAACTGTCAACCTCTTTGTCTGTCACCACTGCTTCCTTCTCCTGCAATTGCTCTTCTTCTTTGGATCCGGAGACTGTAGGGGAAACCGGAGGAGAGATGCTTGCTTGTTCATGGGTCACTTCTTCTGGAGCAGAGGGTCCCAAGTCCTCACTTGTCTGTTCAGGGCTCACTTCTTCCGGAACAGAAGATTCCAAGTCAGCAGCTGTTTCTGCACCTAAGTCCTCTACAACAGGAAGATTGAACCTTTTGAAGGCCTTCCGGAGGATCTCTTCTGTCTCTTGTGCCACTTTGTCAGTCTCACCAAGCATGAGCTGATTCATCCTGGCTTTACTTCTGAACTCATCTTTGCAGTCCTTGAAGATCATGTTCATTGTCTTGGGATCAATTTGAGGATATAGCTGAATAGCTATCTGCTCCCGGATCTCAAGATCTTTAGCATGAGCATTATTTTTCCTCACTTCCATTTCCTTTTCTAGGCTTTTAGGAATAAGAGATATTATTTCAATGAAAGCCTTATTATATATGTTGAGATATTTCACTGTGGCCTCCTGCAGAGTCTTTTGGTCTGCCTCACTGAAGTCATCATAGGATTCAGTCATTGGTTGAAGGTTTCCATCCACCGTGACCGACTTGATTATGCTCTCTAGTGACAGAGTGGGCTTTTCAACAGTTACCTCTGCCATTTCATCCTTGTCTTGGCCTGTGGAGGGCTTACCGGATCCTTTCTTCTTCTGTTTCTTTACTTCTCTAACTTTCTTATCTGATTCTGTTTCCTCTTCATCCTTTTGGCTTTCATAAGCCCTTGATGCTTTTGTCTTGGATCTTTTACCGGATGCCTGGACTTCCGGTTTTGAGCTTTTGGTTGTGGAAGGTGCAGATCTCTTTGATGATCTGGTCCGGGTGGGGGTTTCAACCGGAACACTTTCTGTGCTTTTCTCTTCTTCCTCAGCCTTTCTCCTCTTTTCCCGGCTGGCATCAAGTGCCTCTTTTGAGATGCCTAGGCCTTGAGCAATGTGCTCTACTTCTTTTCTCACTTTTCTCTTAATCTCAGGTTCCCTGAGTTCTACATGTAATTTCACGCTCAGCTCCTCAAAGGTTCCAAACCTTTCTGCCTTAGGATCTTTGGGCTGACTTAGCATGTGTTGAACATGCAGCTCTACTATCTGTTCATCAACTTCATACCCCATGGGCATGATCCAGACAGTCCTTGGCTCCACTGCCTCCATTAGGCACTGATCAGTGTCAACCATAAAACATACTGAGTCCTTGTATTTCTCAATGAGAGACTGGGGAATTCTCTCTCTTGCTTGCATCATGCTCTGAAAGTTTTTGAAGTATCCCCATAGAGCTGTATTTCTCGCTTTTGCATCCCCAAGTCCATGCAAATAGTCTCTTATCTGGACTGCAACAGGTTTGTCATTCTGCCATATCCATCCACTTGTTCCGGGTAGCTCATTCATGAAGTAAAAGAATAGACATACAATGAGAGTACCATACTTAAAGGAGTTCTTCTTGTCTTTCTTGATTTTCTGTACATTTTCCATCAATTGGCTTAGTAGTAGTTCACAAAGATCATAATCTGCATTCTTTCTTAGCATTTCATATGCTGTGTATATTGCAGTTCCGGATACAGAATTCTCCCTGCTGGAGTGATAGATCTTGTATCCTATTATCATTGATGCATATTTGATATCCGGATCCGAAATATCTTCAATGGTCATTGCCCTCTTATCATATTTTGATCCGGTGGCCTCAGTTACAACGTTGTTCTTGACAGATTTGAGGATAGGTACCCCCCCGGAAGAGTATAGACCAGTTACTGCTCTAATTGCTTCTTTTGTGATCTTACAGGGTCTATCTAGCCAAAGGAAGTTGTCATGCATCCTGCTCAGTACATACCGGACCCATTCATCTTCTTCAAAGCTAGGGAAATGAATGAATTGCTCAAATTGTTTCTTCTGGATACCCTTATACTCTGGTTTGAGCTCAAAAGCATTGTCTATCAGTTGCTTGTGATAGAGGTCTCTTAATTTGAATTCCCCAAATTCCTCAATGTTTGCGTGTATGTAAACCCTAATATCTTCAGTATGTAAGACTCTGTGGGGAACACTAGAGAAGGCTCCTAGTGGATCTACCTCCAATGATTTGTAGGGATGTTTCTTGAATGAGGGGCGAGGTCTATCAGAGATCTTAACTATGTTTGGAGTAGCCATTCTTCAAGGATTTGCAGTGAGGCAATGAAAAACGAAGAATACCTTAAGCGCCTTCGGTTTGCACGGAGTGGTTGGATTGATTTCTTTATGCAATAGCTTCGGCAGGAGATCCTTGGTGTGCTTGATGAACCTTGTTGCAGAGCTCCACTATTCGCTTCTTCTCAAGTGTAGAATGAGCAGATAACTTTTGAGAAATCCCTTATATTGCTCCGCAAACCCTAATATCTGTCTGCAATAAATGCTTCACCTGCATTATTCCGGTTTACCATGTCTGGACAGCTTGGAGTATCCCGGATTAGTCCTGATCACTGAATATCATCCGGATCTTTAAATCATGAATAAATCTAGGTGACATATTACAAGAACATCCCAAATACTCTGTCCAATCCGCAAGACAAGATCGTGCACTTCCGGATCTCTCCGGACCTTTTGTAATCCTTTATCATACCGGAGCACCTCCCTGAACAGGTCTAACTTAATCGAACACAGATTCTTCATAACTCCATGCGGACCTCTAAAAACTTGACTGAAGCATCTCAGGAGTTATATCTACAAACCCTTTAATCCGCATCTTGTGCCACATCCGGCACAACTTGTTTGGCTGGGGGAACAGAATCTTCTTTGAGTCTCCCCCTGAGCCTGAGCTCACCTTTTAATTTCTGGAAGAAATATCAGCACCAGAATCTGGTGCGGATCCAACCTCTACATTCTCTGAGTTTTTCTTCACCCAAATCTTGCTCATCTGATTCCTAACTTCATCCGCATTCATCTTTTGTTTACCCTTGTCTTGATTCTGATTATACACCGGACCTCTTTTGTCCTGATTCTTGTTTCTGCAGACTTTAGCATTATGACCGGACCTATTGCAGATTTGGCAAATAACATTTCTTTGCATATTTAACTGATATCCCCTTGATCTGCATTGATTAGCCATATGACCTACTCTATTGCATGTAAAGCATCTACCTTTGAATGATTTGTTTACTTGCATAATTCTGCATTCATGGGATTTGTGTCCATACCTTTTGCAGTTGAAGCATTGTCCGGAGAAGGATGAATTAATCTGATTCATTCTCATTCTGCATTGATTAGCTTTGTGACCAAAATGGTTGCAGCTGTGGCAGTATCCATTGAAGGATGGATATTTTTGAGCATTTGGCTGTCTTACCGGAGGTCTTCTAGGCCTGCTCCTTGGATTTTCTGATCCAAGATTCTTCTGACCGGATCCGGAGCTTTCTCCTTTCTCATATCCCAAGCCATACTTGTCATCTGTCCTCTTTTGACTTCCAAGAAGAACTTCAAGTTGAGCAGAACTTATCTTGAATTTCTCTTTATATTCATTTGCTGTTTGAAGGTCTCTTTTGAGAGAGGCAATTTGATCCTCAAGTTTTCCTTCATTATCTTTGGAATCTTCAAGATCAGATTCAAGGTGTCTGATAATCCTGTCCATCTGGTGGCATTCTTCTGATTTTTCCTTAAGAGATTGTTTTAGATTGTCTTCAGCCTTTCTTTTTTCTTCAATCTCTTGAGTGAACTTTATAGTTCCTGATTCCATTTCATGTCTTAACATGATGACTTCTTTTGATAACTTTTCACATAACTTGGTTTGCTCAGTCAATTCTTCATTTGTATTGCTTTCTTCACTTTGTCTTGCCAACTGTTGGAGCAGCTCCTTTCTCTTTTTCATAGAGAGACTTAATTTGTCTTTTAATTCCCTCATGAATTCATCAGCCTGTTTGAGTCTTTCTCTTAATTCACTGACTTCAGAATTTGACTGTTCAAGATCCTCAAGGGCAGTCTTGAGTTGCTCCTTTAAACCATATGCATCCATTTGAAATCCCAGATCTTCCTCAAGCTGTTAGGCTCTATTAGGAGGAACTTGGCTCTGATACCAATTGTTGATAACTGAGAGGGGGGGGGGGTGAATCAGTTATCCTAATTATTTTCCTTATTAAACTTTCCTTTTAATTGAAGCAGCATAAAATCAAACACAAAACATAAACCATGAAGTAAGAAACACATGACACAGTATTTTTGACGTGGAAACCCTGTTAAGGGAGAAAACCACGGGGTGATTAACCCAAGAATTATTCTCTGTTAGAAGAATAGGAAATTACAAAAATGGCACTTGCCAATTAGGGCTCACTGCCCGAGCACACTGCTCACAAGAGGCTCACTGCCTACAAGAAGACACACTGTCTTACAAAGTGATTAGAATCACAGTCTTGAACTGATTGGAGGCATCTGCATATGCTGGAGTTCAGTTCCGGTTAGGTTCAGTATACTGATCTGCTGCACTTCATCTTTCCTCTGTTCTTTAGTCTGCTGTCCTTTCACATACCGGATCTTTCTTGTTACTTCTGCTCTACTCTGGACTTGTTCGCATATCCACACACACATTCGCACACTTTACCACTAAATCCATCCTCTATATATATCCGCACAAGTAATTTCATCATCTTTCTAGTCGGCATCCGGAACAGTCTAGTTTCTTACAAACTTAGTTCTGTCGGCTGAATCTTTGCTCACCAAGCAATGCGGATCAAGCATATACTTGTAGATATCATCAATTATGTCGGCCAAACATGATTCATGCCTCCGCAACCTTTATCATCATCTGTAACACATCCGGAAGGTAGTTTGATACTCAGTCAGTCAGTTCTTCCTCTGTTTTCACTGTCTCTCAGGAATCCGGTACTCAACTATTCATATCTTTTTCCTTGTCCATCTCCGGAGGCTAAATCCTTGGAATATACTACTCAAGATAGTCCTCTTGACTTCCCCAGATCCGCACTGTGCCAAGACACTTCCTCTGAGAGATCCGGACCAATCTGTCGGACCTTGCCACATGCTCTGTTCTTGTTCACCGGACCACAACAATCTTCAATCTGACTTCCGGTAGAGATATATCATGACTTGTGGATATGTGGAATGACCTTTGTTGCCATCAATGACAACAACCATGAATCCATATAGTGTCTCTTGCCAACACAAGGCACATGAACTATTTGACAGAATGCCTCAAAGAAATGTGGTCTCATGGACTGCAATAACTGTAGGATATGCACAAAATGGATTTGTTGAAAAGGCTTTAGAAATTTTAAAGCAAATGCAATTAGCTGGTGTAAAGCTAAATTCCACAACCTTTTCCACCATCCTCCCTGCCTGTGTCAAAATGGGAGCTTTGGACTAGGGTATGTACATCCATCAATACATAAATGATAGAGGAATTTTGTCAGATGTTGTAGTTGCAACTGCCTTGTTAGATATGTATGCAAAATGTGGAAGCATAGATAAGGTGCATGAACTATTTGATAGAATGCCTCAAAGAAATGTGGTCTCATGGACTGCAATGACTGCAGGATATGCACAAAATGGATTTGTTGAAAAGGCTTCAAAATTTTTAAAGCAAATGCAATTAGCTGGTGTAAAGCCAAATTCCATAACCTTTGCCACCATCCTCCCTGCCTATGTCAAAATGGGAGCTTTCGACCAAGCAATTTGTAGCACGTAAGGTTATGCAATAGAATTTACAGTTGATAGTTAAATTTATAACAAATTTTTTTATGATCTTTACTAACATTTATTAGAATTGTTGCATGTTTTACATCATTGGAATGACATATTAGCTGTAACTTTTTTGAAATTTTATTATGGTATGTGCACTTTGATATGATGTAATATGATTATGGTTTTGTTTCATATGTTGTAATATTAGATATATAACAGAAAAATAAATTACTGCATGAAATAAATAATAACTTTTCATTTTAAATGTTTTTTTTGCAGAACACAGGTCTTCCAAAAGATCAAGATGATCATCATGATAGAGATCCAGATTATGTTGGTTCTGGTACAAATCACATGGCAGAGGATGATGATGACGTAGATATAGAAGACATTCAGGCCGATGACGATGACGACGACGACGACGATGATGGTGATGATGATGATGATCAGGATGGTGATGGTGATGATGATGATGAGGTAGTTGCTCGTAGTAGCTAGTGACATTTATGATCATATAGACTACATCATGGATCATTGTTGATATATCATTACGATTCCTCTTTTCATAGTCGCTAGCTATCATATGTAACATTTTCACGGCCTGCAGTGCCATATTAATGAGTTGTGTCATAAATTTATGTATCATTTTGACTTATATCATTTGGACATGTATCATCTTGACTTGTATCATTTTGAGTTACTTAATTTATCATTTTTACTTATATCATTTGTATATGTATCATTTAGACATGTTATTGATCTATTGGCATATTTAACTTTCACTTGTTTTAGTTATATATGATGATGATCTTATCTATATTGACTTCTCAATTTATATATATCGAAAGTGGTCGATGATTTTTGGATGGATATTTATTACGTATGATGATTTTAATTTACTGCTCAGGATGGATGTTGTCAAATTTAATTAAATTATAGATATTTGACTCACTTGTTTTAATTATAGATGATGATCATGTTATAATAATTATCTTATTATTTAATCATATGAGTTAAATTATTAAATTACTTACTTTATAATCATATGAGTTATTTAAGAGGCATGATATATTTAACTAATTAAATTGAAATAAAACATATTAAATTAATAAATGTAAGCAAAACAATAAGCATTTTTAGAAGCAACAAAAGACACAAAATGGAAGCAAAATTGGAAGCAACAAGTGACGTTATATCAGAAGCAAAATTGGAAGCAAAACCAGACACAAAATTGCAAGCCAAACAGGAAGTAAAACTAAAAGCAAAACCAAAAGCAAAATTGGAAGCGAACTAGAAGAAAAATTTGAAGCAAAACTGGAAGCAAAAGTGGAAGCAAACTAGAAGCAAAACTAGAAGAAAACCTAGAAGCAAAACTAGAAGCAAAATTGGAAACAAAATTGGAAGCAAACCTGGAAGAAAAACTAGAAGCAAAATTGGAAGCAAAACTGGGAGCAAAATTGGAAGCAAAACTAGAAGAAAAATTGGAAGCAAAACTAGAAGCAAAACCGAAAGCAAAACTAGAAGCAAAACCGAAAGCAAAACTAGAAGCAAAAGTGGAAGCCAACTTGGAAGCAAAACTGACAGCAATAGTGGAAGCAAAATTGGAAGCAAAATTGGAAGTAAAATCAGAAGAAAAACTGGAAGTAAACTTGGAAGCAACACAAGAAGCAAAACTAGAAGCAAAATTAGAAGCCAAACTAGAAGCAACAAAATTCAGCACTAAATCTGGCATTAATCCTGGCACTAAAATTTGGCACTAAACCTAGCGCTAACCCGACGCAAAACCCAACGTTATAATTAGCGCTAAACCTGACACAATAGTGAGATTCCATTGGGCGCCAGGTTTTGCGACGGCAGAAGTGACCAATTCATGGACTCAAATGCACTAAATTTTGGTGCTATTTTAGGTGCTAATTGCCTATTCTGTTGTAGTGAGGAACATTCAACTTGTGCATATGAAACTAACCACTTTGACCCTAGATTTTGACCCTAATAAATGCACTTAATGTTAAAATAACTATATACGTACTGGGGGACCATACTCCTCTAGGCGGTCAAATGGACGGATCCGCTCGAACCTATGGCTAGCTACTGGAATCTGCATTTTTGCTAAGACTGCTATGCTTTGCTATGCTCTGCTATGCTCTGACGCTCTCTATAATCACTCTTCTAATGCCAAGTGTAAAAATGACTAAGAATGGGTCCCCTCATCCCTATTTATAGCCTTATCAACCCTAATTGGAGATGTTTTGACCTTACCTATTGCTGACATGTGCATGCTTTGCTATTCATCCATTTCTCATTTTCCATCACCTGTATTTTTCACATAATGATCTTGCCATTCATTCTTCTTCATTTTGAGATCATGTAATGCCCCGCCATGAACACCTTAGAGAACATCACATTTATGCTATATGAAAAAGGATATTTTTTTTTAAATGAATAAGATAACAAAGTAATGTTAACATATCCAAACACATCATTTAAACTAATGACTTGTTCTCTAAGGTTTCAAGGTTGCATTACTTAACAAATCAATTAACATGATTTAACATACATTACTAACTAACATCAGTAGCTCATTCTAAAACTAATGCATTATAAACATAAACATCTTCATTTCATGTCCTCAATTAAAATAATCAACATGATCAAATACACGATTGTAATATTTCCCTTTCACATGAGTACATCATTGCATTATTACATTGTCATCTTCTGACTACATCAGATTACATAAATTATGAATGAATTGATACACAAGACTAGTACAAGACTATACATAATCATCTTCCTCAAACTGGTACAAGATCAAATGTCTAAAAATTGAGATATATCTTCTCTACACATGAACTTCGGCAAGGGATAACCAATGGATATGAAAGCTCTTCCACCTGACCATGTGGAGCCCTAAGGTCCACCCCTCGAGCTAGGATTTAACATAAGGTCCCAAAACAACTACAGTCAAGTAGGCAAAAGACTAACATGAACAAAGAATATCCAAGACTCCAATACAACACATGACAATATCTCAAACAACACAACACCACTTCTAGAGGCAACACATAACAAATGGGAAGAGACCAAACATGGAATGCTAGGTTGCAGTAGGGAGAGTGTCATCGTATGGTCCTAACATGGGTTACCCAGGTAGTCTTCCACTAGACACCGGCCCCCATCTATGGTTACTCTGGCAGTTTTTCTCTAGACACCAGCCCCATAGGGTGACACATGCAGAATCAACCTTCCTTTTGTGAGGACAAGGAAGTTGATTATGTCGACTAGGCCTTCTCATCTCATCCTTAGTGTGAACTAGCACTACAGGCATGAGTGAGGAAATCTAATTATCTTGTTAATGTGATATCTACCCTTTTCCCCTAGTTCATTTTAGGTTATCACTTTTTACCAACTTCCAATGGGTTACCCTAGCTGCCACTTTGGGCACCGGCCCCACATTGGAAGCCACTCCCCTTCCTGCACCTGGGAAACCCCATCCATCAAACATGACATCATAACAATTAATACTCATGTCCACTTACAATTTGCCCCATTACGACCAATGTACCAATACACATCAAGTTTACTTAAATCATGCAGTTCAATCAATATTCTAGAATCAATACTAAAAACTCCCTCTCAATACAATGTATATCCACCTAATTTCATACCTATATTTCAAATTCTTAATTAACAACCTTCGTAATTAAATCAATACCAAGTTACATGAACTCTTTAACCACATCGATTATCTTTTTAATTGAATTCAACAATTGTATTAATACAATACAATCTATATCATCTAATTTTCTTTATTTTAATCCTTTCAAACTATAGATAAATCAAATGGTTTAACCAAATAAATTTCAACAATTTAATCTAAATGAATCACTCAACTTAATTATAATATTTGATTCACATTTTCCTTAAAACGATAATCTGATACAAGATATATATACAACAAATTATCCTACCATATGATTTAACCATTCCAACAATGGAATTGCAATAATAATAACATTATTATAAAGTTGGGCATTTGACTATCATCTTTTCCATTTTGAATTAATAATAATAATAATAATAACATTAATATTAATATTACTATTATTATTATACCATGGATTGTTGAACTATATATATATATATATATATATATATATATATATATATATATATATATATATATATATATATATATATATATATTTTAATTTTTTTTTCATCCCTTAATCAACTCTAAAAATTAACGTTATATTTATGAAGAACTTAAAAGGCAATAATGGTGGTGTTTTCTGAAGTATTCTTACTGAGAGTGTAATACTATTGTCTTTTTTTTTTGCTCACCCTAATCTTAAGTTTAAACAGGATACATTTATACTATTTATCTATCATACACATATATTATGGACTGGAAGTGCCACATAAGGTTAGATCTCAGGTTTATAACTGAAATGGTTCCATTATCATTTGGAATGTCATGTATTATCACTACTAAAACATTCATGACAACCATTGCTAGACTTGCTGGTACACCATCTATACCTGGGCAGTTCTATGATGATGAGGTTGTGTTTGGTTTTCCATGCCTGGAATCATTGCCACATATACTCTGAAGTATGATCTTGAATAGAGGATGGTCTTGAACATTAAAGATGTCATTAGAGGAATAAATTTCCACATCACATTGAAAATACAAGGGATATGATGTTTAGGGTAATGGAGGTATGGTAAGGTAGTTTAAAATTGGCTTTGAGTCCAAACCCTAACCTTGAGGGATCCTATGTTACAAGACAGAATCTAAGACTACCCTACCTAGTTTTTTATCCTAGTTTATGTGACAATTACTATTGACTAAGAGATCATGATGTTTGAGACTATCATGAGGGAAACAATCATGTTTAAACTAAACCAATATATTCTTTTCCATAACCACTTTGTATTAGAAGGAGATCATAAGTTGACATTTCTTACAGCAGAAGTATGCAGTGTTTCACTATCATATCCATTATGATATAATGAAGGATATTACCACACATTGAACTTTGCAGTGTTTCACACAAATGTAGATAATAGTAATAAGATATGTATGTTTTTGTAGCTTTGGAAGGAAAGAGATAGAGGGTATTTGGTATGAATGGAACTTCACTCATGAACACTTTGAACACTGCTACAGCCTAGCTTATTGCAATGTCACACTATTGGTGATTAAGTTTTAGTTTAGCATTACCGATATAATTCATCAAATACAAGGTTGTTGCATCCACAAGATTTTACTCCTAACAATTGTACTTGAGTATTTTTAGCATATCTATTTTGTGTGTATTTTGTTGAGCTATAGCTCATGATAAATGCTGCAGCAGCTATTAAGTTTTCAACAGAATCGTCATTTCAATTTATAAGACTAAAACTTCGAAGCCTGATAGATAGAACGACGTGGCCCTATTGAGAGTACCCTAACGTTTATCATTGAGATACCTACTAAATCTGCACCAGTTGTAAGGATGCGTCCTCATGGGGATTATAGATCACATATGAATATAGACTTAGAAGTATTGGTAGCATCATTGTTTTTCAATCGTACTATTAACAATTGTGTAGAAATGCCATAATTGAATGCTAACAGAACAACTATCAGCCAAGCAAATCATTTGTTTTCTGTGGTGGCACTAATGCATTACAGAGTTGGAGGCTGTTACTTGCTAAGTCCATTTAGTGGCTGAGGAAGAACGATAATTGTAGAAGATTACACTGTTATACATGCGAAGGAGAAGCAGGTTAGAATAGGGATATGTCGGGACCCCATTGAGGTACCCTTCACTTTATCATTGAGATACCTTAAATCTACGCTAGTTGTATGGACGCATTCTCCTTGGGACTGTAAATCACTTATGATTAAGGTTTAGAAGCATTCACAGAAATCACTAAAAATAGGTTATAGAGAAGATGTTAGAAACCTTCTAACAATTGCAATTGGTAGGTAAAAGGTAATTTCTGCAAGTTGTGATTGCTTTCCCCTCTTGTGCGTGCAAGATGGAAATCTTTGTAATAATTTTGGTCATCCATCTGATGGACGGTAACATCCATAGAGAGGACTATTACATTATAACCATGATTGCATATGAATATAGGCTCAAGAGGATTTGCAACATTGCTGCTTCCAGATTAGGATCCCAAATGGGATGCACTACCTTTGATCTATTCTCAGACATCTAAACAACTAATACAGATGTTGTGGAGCCTATACGGGTTAAGAGTTTGATGGGAGCTAGAGGAGGTAATGTACAGATTCTAAAGATTTCTCTACAGACCCAATGATCTACAGGTGAAACACCTCTAGGGTGGCCATCCCTCAAAATATAATGATTGCAGGAACGAACAAGGGATTTGTTGATACGATTATGAAATCTTAGTACATGAAACTTATGCAATGTTATTTCGGCAGATTCATCATAATTTTATTTCTAAAAGGTATCGCCCATTTTTTTTATAAATTCTGACCTACACTCAACACCTATGCAGAAGTGACAAAAGAGACCCGGTGATTGGAGTGGAATGGAGGAATTAAAAAAAAGATCACTGAGCATGGTTGGATTTATAGCCATAAGATTGCATAAACTAATCATAAAGAAGGCAGATCTCAATAATAGACACACGAACTATGCGTCGGTGAAGGAAACTAAGATCATAGATTAAATACAAAATGGGGTTAATCCTTAATCAGATTTTCAAAAAAACATTCAATTTGAAAAGAACGAATCAACCAAGTCCATCACATGCAGATTAAGGATTAGAGAAAGAGGTTAAAAGAATTAGTGGAACTTCATTATAGTATCAAGCTGATGAAATCAGATTTCAAATGTTGTAGTTCCAAACTTCTCCCGGAACCTTCTCCTCCACTCTCCTACCTACAATAACCCTCCCTCTCCCTTCTGCAATTTTCCTATTTCATACAAAACCTCCTTCCACCTTCGTAGGGATCCGCACATGATCCAATACCCTGCAACTCAAACACATTATTTATTTTTTATTATTTTAATGTTTCAGATGAGTCAATTCTCTCAAAATTTAAGATTGTATTAGTATATATATCTGACTCCAATATAATTTAATCTATTTGCAACCAACACTTTATTATTTTATTACTTAAATTGTAACATTACAAACTACCTTTAAATTTTACAACTCTAATATAATTTATTTTATTTATTAAGTTGTAATATTACAAATTACAATTTAACTTACAACTAGTTTTATTTATTTAAATATTCATTGTTAATGATTATTATATGTAACAACTCAAAATTTCCTATAAACTATTATTTACCAAATTTATTTCCCATAAAACTATGATTTATATTACAACAATTATATTCAATTATCAACATTATATTCTCAATCTAATAGTTCTATTTAAATGCAACAATTTTACCACTCACACTTAGACACTTTCTGACCTAGTTAAACCTCATGGTGGAACATTACCTAACCGACAAGCATGATCAAATGACAAGACAATGACCACAAAGGTAAACATGCAACCAAACAACAATGACAAGGGACCCCATGTTAACTCCGTTCAACCATTCCATTGGTGAAGGCACGCTCAAAACTGGTAAATTAGGTGGAGTCGGTGCCTAGTACCTGCATCCTACAGCAAACCACATGGTCAACCATAACAAATATATATCCTCAATCAATCATACAGTGAATGAAAGTCACAGTGTGGCAGGATACTCGAGTATGAGTAATGCAATGTTGTTCCGTTCACGTAAACATATAAACAGATAACTACATTAAACATAATTTCTGGTTGCTTATTAACAAAATAGAACAATCAATTATCTCATGATCTAATATAACAATTAACATTAAAGCATCCTAACCATGTTAAACAGAGAATGCCATTAATCCATAACATTTGATATATTTATCAAACTGTAAAGCATAAAACACTGAAAATCAACATTATCCACTATCATCATATCGATTAGGTCCATAATCAATTAACATAATAACAAAGAATCCATCATCAAACAATCTAAGATAATGTCCAATCCTACTAAGCAAACTATCAGTCTGACAGAAGGCAAGGTGAGGGGCACTACAGATCGTCTGTTATTTTTCCATAATTTTTATTCTGATCGATCTCCTGAGGGGGCACACTACCAGCACCAAACTTATACTAGTGGCAAACTGGGGCATGTATCATACTCCTAAAATTTTTATTCTTTGAAACAACGTGTTAAAACATATTATCTCAAACAGGAGCAAAATATATACACCTAAAAATGGCTCAAGATAAATTAAATAAATATTTTATATTTATTTTATTCTTATTTCCTCTATCAATAAATACATATAGTAATTTATTTATTTGATTCACATTTATCCTATTCTTCCAATAATAAAATAAAATTTAAATTATTTAATTAAATATCTTAATTCTTCTAAAGTCGTCTCTAATTAAATAATCCTAATTATTTAATTATTCTTCTAAGACAAAGTTATATTCCTAAAATCCACATCATCTGTCCACATCACCTTGCACATCATTTGACACCTCACCTCCATGTTGCACCATAAATTAAATATTAATAATATTTAATTAAACATTTATCCTCAACACGTGCTATTTCTTCTCAACCATCCCTACTTTGTAGAAGTTGGTTTCTCTACATCATCATGGTTAAAGTTGACTATGAAACACTTGTCTCATGAATCCTATATTCTCTCTCTCACATCCCAACAAACATAGGCTCCTTCTTACATCTTTCTCTCATGGTCTTCCATCTTTTTCTCATGGTCTTTGTGAGCATCTCACCATGTGGCTCCTTGTCCCACGTATCTCTCCATCTTGTCAATGTAGTAGGAACATCCTCCTTCTATATCTCCCCTCATCCAACCAATTCAATCTTGACCCTCCATGTCATAAGACCAATTCCTCAACCATTGATATTTTTCCACTTGGATCTAAGCCATCCTTTGCCTATAAAAGGAAACCTCTCATCCTCATTTTAGAAAAACACAAGAAAGATCATACATTCATGCTTCTAAAATCATATCAAGTATCAAAAGTGTGCCTTTGGATTTTAGTTGCATAGCATTATCATTTAGCAATCTCCATTAGCATATCATTAGCATTAGCCATCTCCATTGTTGCATTGCATTAGCTTCATCCAATCATTATCATAGTTTAGTATTGTATAATCATTCACTTTGCATAAAATCCACCATAAGTCCATTCATCGTAGAGACATATTGAAACAAAAAAGTGCATTCTGAGAGCATAATTACAATCAAAAAAATCAAGATCTCAAGAAGATAGGACATAATGGGACATGAAGGAGAAATCTGAATTTGAAGGTATAAATCATGTTTGTTTCAAATTTTGTGTTTTTCTATTAGTTTCATTGGTGATTTTGGTTTGAGTAGGAATTTAGAGTATTGTGGTAGCTTAATAGGGTTTTATTGTTGTTCTCCAAATTATCATTACAATATATATTAAAGTGATTATACAAATTTTAAGGAAAGGTATATACTTACGTAAAGTACTTACCCCTCAAGATAATTTCAACTTAACTTTTTACCAAATTTATTTGTGTGATGCAACATGACTCGATGCCTAACAATATTTTGATAGTAGTGTCCATCTTCATCGGTATCCATCTAGATCTGTCTGTAGCCATCTAGAGTTGTTTGTAGCTATCTGGAGCTTATTTGATAATTCATAATATAAAAAGTTGTAGAAATTGCAAAAGGAATTTTATTTGGAAAACTGGGAATTTCAAAGCAAAGACTGTCATTTATGGTTTTCAATCCTTCCTCTAGGCAAAGCCACCATTTCTGGTTTTCAACTTTGCCCAAATTTTTTCTGGAAAGAAAAGGCCACCATTGCTGGTTTTCAACCTTTCCTGTTTTATTCACTCTACGATCATCTTTTAGAGCATAATCCCCATAGAAGAAAGATCCTCCATGGTGAAGTGTTCTATCTAAGATTATATTTCTATAGAGAATTCTTCTTTGAAAGCTGGCTTGTGATACAACTTCAGTCTGTGCCTGTTTACTAGAAGAAATCACCGATCCCCATCAATGGGTAATAGCTGAACAACACCATTGCTGAAAGTTTCCTTGATTTCATAGGGTCCTAACCATCTAGTGTGCAATTCTTCCTTAAGATCCTGATATTTTGAGTCGTACAATAGGGCCTAATCTCATTTTTTAAAATTTCTTGTTGATGATATACTTACAATGCCATTCTTTCTTTTGTTGCTAAACCAACTCTGTATGATGTAGTACCTTCATCTACATTTCCTCTAATCTATTTAGATGCATTATTTTGTATTGTTGTGCTTTTGTTAAATCAATACCAACTTCTAGTGTTGTTATCAAGGTTTCCACCTCATACTCAATAAGGAGCACTGGATGCTTCCCATAAACTAATTCATATGGTGTGAAATTAGTAGTGGTTCTCCAGGTGGTGTTATAGGCCCAAACAACTTCTGTCATTCTTTTTGTCCAATCAGTCCTTTTTCCTAAAACTATCTTTGTGAGGATTTTCTCTAGTTCTCTATTCATCACCTCCACTTGACCATTACTTTGGGAGTGATATGGAGAAGATTTCCTATGACTGAGTTGATATCTCTCCAGAAATGCTTTGAGCATAATGGACATGAATTGTGGCCCCTGATCAGAAAAAGGACCCTTGGGGCTCCAAACCTCTGCAAAATGTGTTTATACAAGAAATCTGCAACCTTTTCTTCTTTTCTTCTTGGTAGAGATTTGGCTTCGACCCATTTGGTGGCATAGTTGGTACAAACCAGAATGTAATAGTTTCCTCTAGATGGTGGATCAATTGGTCCCACAAAATCTATCCCCCATTTCTCAAATGGTTCCAAGACCACTTGAGGATGGAGTGACATTTCTACAATAGGAGTTGGTCGTCCCATTCGCTGGCATTGATCACATTACTTAACATATTGTTGGATATTCTTTGTCATCATCGGCCAGAAGTACCCAGCCCCCAAAATCTTGTGTCTAGTTTAGAGGGCTAAAAAGTGGCATCTCGAAGGCTCATCATGGCATGCTTGGATGATATCATAAACTTCTATTTCTTGCACACATCTTCTCAACACATGATTAGGACAATGTTTAAACAAAATACGATTTACCCATTTGTATCTGGGACTATCCCTAATCAATCACCTTGTGTCCTTCTAGTTGAAATGCGATGCAAATTTTCCTGTAACCAAATAGTTAGCTAAATATGCAAACCGTGGATATTGTATGGAAATGACAAAAAGGTGCTCATCTGAAAATGCATCATCCACTGGTTCATTGCTTCACTACACATTCAATCTTGATAAGAAATCAACAACCATGTTATCTTTCCCAAGCTTATCAACAATAGTTATATCAAATTCTTGTAACAGTAGCAACCATCTAATAATTCTGCCCCCTACCACAACTTTATTCATAAGATATCAAATAGCAGCATGATCAGTGTGGATAAAAACTTTGTAACCTATAATATAGTGGCGGAACTTATTGATTGCATAAACTACTACCAAAAACTCTTTCTCTATGGTTGTATAATTTTTCTTTGCGGGATTTAAATTTTTTCTAACATAATGTATAACGTGCATACCTCCAGATTCATTAACCTACCCTAAAACTACTCCAATGGCTTGATTGGAAGCATCTGAGTGAATATGGAATGGATCACTCCAATTTGGTCCCTTGATGACTAGTGCCATCATGAGGGCTTTCTTTATGGCTTCAAATGACTCTTGACATCGAAGCATCCAATTAAACTTAGAATCTTTTTTCAGAAAGGTAAACAATGGATTAGCCTTCTAGCTGAAGTTTTCAATAAACCTTCGATAATACCCAACATGTCCTAGGAAACTTCTTACTTCAGTTTGAGTTTGAGGAGGAGGTATTTACACTATAATTTCAACCTTTTTGGGATCTAATTTCATACCTTCCTATGAAATGTGGTGACTTAGGACTATTCCTTTTGTCATCATAAGAAGACACTTCTCATGATTCAAAGACAACTGATGCTCCTTGTACCTTTCAAGCACCTTGTTTAGACTATCCAAGGCTTCATCAAAAGTCTTCCCATGCACTGCAAAATCATCCATATAGACTTCCACACATCTGTTGGCTAAATCAACAAAGATTGCCAACACAGCTCTCTAAAATGTGGTTGGTGCATTACACAATTCAAATAGAAAAGCCCTATAGGCAAATGTTCCCCATGGGCATGTAAATGTGGCTTTGTCTTGATCCTTCAGAGCTACCTAGATCTAGTTGTAGCCATTGAATCCATCCAAGAAGGAGAAGTAGCGACAACTAGCCAAATTATCCAACACTTGGTCGATAAAGGGAAGAGGGAAATAGTCTTTGTTGGTAGCTTTATTTAATTCTCGATAGTCAATACAAACTCACCATTTTCTATTTTTCTTTGGTACTATCACTAATGGTAATACCCATTGACTATCAGAAATAGGATAAATCAATCCTACATGTAATAATTTTTCTATTTCCTCCTTCACTATTTCTCTTAGAGCTGGATTGATCCTCCTTTGTGTTATCTCATAGGACAGACATCTTTATTGTAAATATGGTGTGTACATACACTAGGATGGATTCCTCTCATATCCTTGTATTCCCATGTGAATGCTTGGGTATGGTTTTGCAAAAGTTTTGTCAATCAGATTTCTTTTGTTTCTATTAACCAATTGCTTATGAAGGGTTGTTTATTGGTTTAGACAGTTATTTGCTTCATGCCATAGTGAACAAAATGAATGTCTTTGTAAGGACTGATCATTGTATTTAATGAACAGAAGTGAGGCACAATCTGATGCAAGGTTATCACTTACTAGTAATTCAGGTTAGAAGCAACTTCTTCATAATATGGATAGTTAAATGCCCTTGAAGATCCTCTCAGATCTCTCCAGAGCCATTCGGAGACCTCCTGCTGTGCAACACTGTATAGGGAACTTTCATTGTTTTCTTCTAACTCTTTATACTCTTCATTGCATTCTTCAAAATACTTTGCAATTGTTACCATTGCTAATGAGGAGGCATCTTCCTCATCTAAATCCATTAAATCATCTACCCATGGTTTGTTCTCATACTACAAGAATGGCTTAGTAGGAAGGTAGATAGAGAGTTCCTTTAATATTTCCCATTGGAAATAGTCATATTTCCTAACCTACAATCAATAAAGGCTGTTGCAGTAGCCAACCATGGTCTACCCAATGTTATTGGATATCCTGAATGTTTCTTCCTTGTCTGAAGGATGAAAAAATATACAGAATAGTCCCAAGTGTCCACAGACTATGACATCTTCCAAAATCCCTTCTGGTTTAGTGATGGATAGATCTGCTAGTTGTAAAGTAGTTGAGGTTGGTTATATATGAGTTAATGCCAAAGCTTCCATAGTATCTGCAGTCATCACATTGATAGCAGCCCCTAAATCAATCAGTACATTCGAGACTAATGTTCCTTTTATTTCCATTGAGATAATAGGACTTCCAGGATCCCCATACTTTGAAGAATCAACTACCCTGCCAGGGCATCAACAAGTTTCCCCTCCACCTGAATAGTGTTTGGTAATTTTTGTTTCCTTCCTAGAATTTTCAAGCATAGTCTCTTGATGGTTTGATTTATCTCAAGGATATCCTTTATCACCTGTAACAGAGGAACTTCGATATGTATCTTCCTAAGCTCCTTAATTAACTGAGAGTTGTCTTGAATAATCTCGAAACGGAATAAAAGCTTCTTTAGGGATTTCTTCTAAGTTCTTTGTCTCAGCCTCCTTATCCTTTTGTTGTTCCTTAGTGCTAGGTATCACTTCCTCTTCATCAAGGACTTCCTCAGTAGGAGTTCTTATAGGGATGTTTTGGGATCAAAGTTGGATATCATTAATTTCCACTACATTCAGGGTAGTTGTATTGGGATTAGTGTTATACACTTGTTGTTGGGGTCTATTGTTTTTGGGATTTGGAACTGGCTGAGCAGGTATTTATGGTTGGTTTACCTAGTTATTTTGATTTGGATTCACATGTTGTGAGGGTCTAGGAAGTAAGGCTTGAGGTTGATTCCCAAATTGCCTCACTCCTTGGTTATATTGAGGTGCTCATTGTTGTTGATATTGCTATTAATTTGGCCACTGGGGAGTGACCCAAGATTGATTCATCCAATCCGACTGGGGCCATGTTGGCCCCTACTAAGGTGGCATCTACATTGGAGGGAGTGGACCTCCTCAAGGTCCACTCCATGGGGTTGTTCCCCAACTTGATGGGCCTCTTAGAGCATATTGACTTGGAAAATGGTTAAATCCATAGTTTGATTGTTTCTGGCCAATAAAATTTAATTCTTCCTCTTCTATTGGTGCCTTTTTCAATCTATTTTTAATTTTAGGAAGCAAACTACACTCATTCGTGTAATGGTTTTTTTCACAGATCCTACATAACTCAGTTCAATTTAAAGGACATTCTCTAAGTGGATGTTTCTCTCTACAACGAGGACAATAGATGGCCAAGGGTTCAGTATTCTTCTTATTGTCTTGCATACCATCAAGGGTGGTGTTTATATGAAGTAATATGCTAGTTTTTAGATTGGCAAGCTCTTCCATTACTTGTGTGACATCATTTCCACCACCTTTTCCTTTTTTTTGCACTCTATTACTTGCTCAAGTCCAGGAGTAGTGCCTACTAAATTCCACAATTTTTGTGAAAATTTGCTTGTTAATGTCTCCCTTTCCCATAAGGTTTAAGGCCTCCCTTATCTCATCATTAATTTCCCTTAGAAAAATGGTTTTACTAAGTTCTTCATCAAGGTTATTGCCACATCTCCTATGGAAAAATAAGAATCTATCCACATAATCTTCCAAATTTTTGTCTTCCATCTGTTTCATTTGGAAGAGTTCATCTTTCCAATCTCTGACTCTACAATAATCTTGATATTTATCAAGGAAGGTAGTCTCCATTTGATCCCATGTAGTTATGGAGTCTACTGTCAGGTCCATGAACTATCATAGAGTTGATTCCTTGAGAGTGGAAGGAAAAAGTTTTAATTTCTAATTATCTGTGGCATAATCATAAGTTTGACAGAGAACCTTAAATTCAAACAAGAATTGATCTGGGTCCTTTGAAGCTTTCCCTCAAAAAGTTGCTAGGAATGCAGGAGATGTATTTTTCATGGGAGGTTCATTCCTTTCAGGGGTTATGGAGATTGGATAAGAGAATGTTCTATTGTTAACTAGTTCATCATGCTCACCACCTCCAAAGAGATTATCACCCATTGTAAAAAGTATTTTAGGAAAATGGGAGATTTTGGTGGTATAGGAGATCCTTGATTGATTAAATGATTTGGAATTTCTTCCAAATTAGGTTCCAAAGATGCATTTGTTGGAATTAGAGGTGACAACTAAGAGGGGGGTGAATCAGTTGTCTAAAAACTTTAATTCTTGCAGTAGTTAATTTATTTTTACTATTTCATTAATGGATTAATAATGTTATCACAAAAAGCAAGAATCAACAACACATGAGAAGAAGTAGAAATAACACATTTGACACCAAGATTTTTGATGTGGAAACCTGGTTAAGGGAAAAAACACTGTGGGGGTTAACCCACAAAGATTATACTCTGTTAAAAAGTATTACAATGGAGAATGCACATGCATTCAGGCTCACTGCCCAGAGCTCACTGCTCAAAGAAAGGCTTACTGCCTATAGTAGGCTCACTGCCTACATGAAGAAGACTACAATGTGTTTGAACTGATAGTTAGCATCTACTAATGCAAAGATTTAGTTTCGATTAAGCATAGAATACTGACTTGATACACTTCATCTTGTTCTGCCCTGTTTATTGCTCTGCCATAATCTGGATCTTAGATTTCTTATTTTTCACACTCTTTCACTACACTTTTCACATTTTTCATATTCATACACGCACACACCTTCAAAACTCAAATCCATTAGCTATATATATATCCACTTCAAGCAATTCAATCACTTTTCTGTCGGTCATATGAAGAACTTAACTAATAATACAAGTACTCTGTTCTGTTGGCTAAATCCATGCACCAATGATGATGTGTACTAGAAATAACACTTGAAGATCACCATTCATGTTGGCCACTAACATTATATCCCATAGCAACTCACCAAAACACTTCAATTAGATCCGCATGAGGATCTAACACAAGTCAGCTTGTTCTTTACTGAACTATTTTGTCATATTATGACTCAGTACTCAGATGCTCATAACTTTTACTCCCTTTGTCACCAGAGGATAAAATTCTAGATTTAGACTACCCTGACAATCCTTATGACTCCTTTAGATCCATAGCATACTCTGATCTTCCACTGGAGAGATCCAGACCAAGATACCAGACCCTGTCACATGCTCTGTTTCTGGCTACCTGGACTTAGATAAATTCTGATTCTGACTTCTGGTATGAACAAATTAAGTTATTTGGATGAGTGGAATAGTCTTAGTTTCCATCAATGACAACATCTATCATGCGAAGTAGTGTCTCTTGCCAACAATCTCCCCCTTTGGCATTGATGGCAACACTTAGTGAAAAATGACTAAGTGTTACTCCCCCTTGCTCTATACTATTATGCTCTCCACTGATTCTGGAGCTCCCCCTCTACTGGATTCCTCATTTTTCACTGTTCTTCACTCCCCCTTTGACATCAATGGCAAGGGATGGGGTCCGCAAGCCAAAATTCTCAAAAATACAATGCTGCATATGTACACCCAATCATTAAGTTATATTTACATAAACTTGAGAATATCTGCAAAACTAATTTTCAATTGCTCAAGTTTAGAAGCCCAACTTCTTTTCATACCATCCAATATTGAGATGTGCCCACTCAGAAGAAATGCACATGCTTCTTCCTTTGTTAGATTTGGAGGATCACTTGTCTGAACTGCAGTTTGAGCTTTTGATAATGCATTAAACATTGTTTCTAACTTGAGGGCAATTAATCCCCAAAGCTCACACATTCTCTTCACAATATTCCCTTTTTCTTTAACAAGTTTCTTTATTTCATCGATCAAGCTGATTACTTGACATTCCTAACTTGTAGGAGAAACTATTAGAGGATCAAAATTTTGAGATAGATTTGATAGTTTTTGTTCTTGCTCCTTTATCTTCTTCTCAATATCCTTACTAACTTTAGGCCAGGATAGACAAAATTTGTATATATCACCTCCATCACTTAGAGCATTTTGAATTCTTTTTATACTCATACCAAGTATCATCCTATCATTCCTTATTAGGCTCTTTATTTCACTAAATTTCTTGTCCAAAAAATTCATTTTTGAATTTAGTCTCTGCAGACTTCTCAAAAGACTCAAAATGTGTACTTACAAAATTTACAAGATTCTTCAGATGATCGGAGGGAGAGTCAGATGGATTCTTTTGGAAGGTTGGCATTATCTTCTCCAATACTCTGGTTGCAAGGCCTAGCAGCTCACTATCCTCAAAGTGTGATTTCTACATCTTTTCTCTTGCCTTGGCTTGAGTGAAAGATGCTATCTTCATTACTTGAACCAAAGAGAGAGCATCTAGATTGATCAGTCCTTGAAACAACTCTGGTTCATCAAACTCAAGCATTTCTTTACTCAAGAGACCTTTTACTACATCTGCAATGTCTCTTGCTACAATTCTTGAACCACCTTCCTTTCCTTGATCATCAAAATTTATTTGTGTGGGTGCATTAACATTTGCACCATCTTCTTCTACCTTGTCTTCTTTACCCTCTTCTATCTCTTTCTCTGCTTCATCTTTTTCTATATCATCTGTAGGGGGAATCTTTTCTTTGTCTTCACCACTTGCTACCTGTTTTGGAGAGATTTGAGTAGCAATATTATCTTCTTTTCTAGATTGACCAGGTGGAGTTAGAGTATCTCCTGCATCATCAATTTTGTCCGCCATCTCTGTGTCTTCTTTGTTTATTTTCTCCTCTTCCAGAATAGAGGAGTCATCAACTTTAGTTTGTTGCTCACTGATGTTTACTTTTTCAACATCTAGAATCGATGAATCAATCCCATCATTTGTCTCCTCATAGGTTTTCTCTGGAGGATCTAGAGTATCACCTTGGTCATTATTTCCTTTTTCAATCTCTTCTTCTAGAGCTTCTTGTTCCGGAACTGAAGGATTGTCTTCCTCAACTTGTTCCTCTGAAACAATATAGTATTTATCTTTATCAAGGGCTTTCCTCAAAATTTCCTCTGTTTCCTTTGCAACTTCCTCAGTTTCACCAAGCATTAGCTTGTTCATCCGAATCTTGCTTCTGAATTTCTCCTTAACTCCCTTGAGGATTTTATCTACTTCCCTTCTGGTCATTACTGGACATAGGGTGGAGAGAACATATTCTCTAAGTTCTAGATCTTTGGCCTTGGTTGCTTCCTTCCTCATTTCCAGTATTTTCCTTAAACTTTTAGGAAGTTCTTGTAGAATTTCCAGTAGAGCTCTATTGAATTTATTCAAGTATGTGATGGTGGCATCTTCCAAGATTTTCTTATTTGCTTTATCAAAATCATCATAATAAACTTTGATAGGCCTTAGATTTCCATGAATAGTAATTGTTTTTACAATTTCATCAACTGTCATAGCAACCTTACTAGTTTCTTTCTTTTTACTTGCCTTTTTGCTTCTAGAAGGTTGGTCCTCAGAAGCCTTTGAAGTCTTGGCTTTCTTGGATCTTATATCTTTAATTTCTTCATCTGTCTCTGTCTCTTCATCATCTATTGTGCTCACATACATTCTTACAGCCTTTGTTTTCTTTCTCTTACTTCCTTCACTGGATGGTTTGTCTTCTAATTTTACAGGTTTAGAGGGAACATAAGCAGCAACTTAGCTTCTAGTAGTCCTTGAAGTGGAGGATGGTTCCGTTGAAGCATCTTCTTGTTTCTTGTTCTACCTTTCTTTTTTAGCCTTTTTAATTCTTTCTCTATTTTGCTTCACTACTTCCTTGGTTAGTCCAATGCTCTCAGCATACTTTTCAACTTGCTTCTACACTTTCCTTTTGGTCTCTAGCTATCTAAGCTCCACGTGTAATTTTAGACTTAGCTCCTTGTATGTTCCAAACCTTTCCACAGATGTGTCTTTAGATTTGCTCAGGAGATGTTGAGCATACATTTCCAAAACTTTCTCATCAACCTCATAGCCCATTAGCATAATCCATATGGTTCTGGGTTCCACAGCCTCCATCAGGCATTGATCAGTATCAACCATAAAGCATATTTCATTCTCATATTTCTCCACAACTGACTTAGGGATTCTTTCTCTTGCATGCATCATACTTTGAAAGTTTTTGAAGTAACCCCAAATAGCTTTCTTTTGAGTTTGGGAATTACCAAGGTTGAGTAGATGATCTTTTATTTGCCATGCAACTAGCCTGTCATTTGTCCAGTGCACACTTTGAACTCCAGGCATTTCATTCATAAAATAGAAGAATAAACATATAATCAAGGAACCATACTTAAATGTATTTTTCTTATCTTTCTTTTTTTTACTCAGATTCTCAATCAACTGATTTTGTAGTAGTACACATAGGTCATTATCAACATTCTCCTTCAACATTTGATAGGCTGCATATATTGTAGTTCTGGAGATAGAATTTTCCCTATTAGAGTGGTAAATCTTGTACCTAATAACCATGGAGGCAAATTTCACATCCGGTTCTACAATATCATTAATGGTCATTGCCCTTTTGTCAAACTTGGCACATGTAGCATCAGTCACTATCTGGTTTTTTATAGCTTTTAGCATGGATAATCCACCAGTTGAATTTAACCCAGTTACAATGTTGATAACATCCTTTGTAATCTTATATGGTTTTAAGAGCCATATGAACTCATCATGTATTTGGCTCAAGATATATCAAACCCATTCATTCTCATCAAATGTCAGAAATCTAATTACTTGTAGAAAATGTTTGCTTTCTAGGGCTTTGTATTTCAGTGTCAATTTATATCTATCATCCCTTAGGGAGTTGTTAAACAAATCCAAGAGTTTCAAGTTTCCAAATTCATCAATGCTATAGTGAATGTATGCCCTAATATCCTCAACATGTAGTACACCATATGGAACTCTATAAAATGCACCTAACGGTTCAACTTCAACTGATTTGTATGGATGCTTCTTAAATATTGGTCGGGGCCTTTCAGTTACATCAACAACTAGAGGTGTAGCCATCTCAGTAGATTTTAGATTAAAGGCTTTACAGAGAAGTACCTTTTTCTACCGCGGGGTTACGATTGATCAATTACCGGTTGAATTCGCTCTTCATGCTTCAATTTCTAGATTTACAGCTTAGATGCTCTTCTTCTTGTTTCCTTCGAATGCAAAGTGATTCAAATGCATGACCAAGTGACCTTTTATCCTCCACAAAACCTAATTTGACATTGTAATAAATACATTGCCCTAACTTCATCCAGTTACACTATTTTTGAACAATTCTTCATGAATCACTCTGCAAATTTCCATATCAACATTTTTTTCTTCTAAAAATCCTTCCAAAGATTCTGAAACAATTCAAAAGATCTTCTTTCATTGTGCCAGATCCACACACCAACTTACTGGCTAGGGGAATTTGATTCTCAATGTAGCTCCCCCTAAACTAGAGCTCCCAATTCAATTCCCAAAGGAATTATCAGCACCAGATTCTGGTGCGGACTCATTATTAACGTTCACAATTGTTTTCTTGACCCATGTCTTACTCATTTTATTTTGGATCTCATTCACATCAATTTTTCTTTTGCCTTTGCCTTGTCTCTGCTCATCTAGTTTTTTGTTTACCGGACCTCTTCTTTCATGATTCCTACTTCTACAGAATCTTGCAATATGACCAAATCTATTGCAATTAAAGCATACAACATTTCTTTGCTTATATACTTGATTTTCTCTTAATCTGCACTGATTAGCCATGTGTTCATATCCATTGCAAGTAAATTAGTAACCATTGAAATAGTTTCCATTTTCTCTAGAATTATTTATTATCATACTTCTGCATTCATTTGATCTATGACCATACCTCTTACACTTGAAGCATTGACTGGAGAAGGATGGACCATTTTGGTTTACTCTGCTTCTGCACTGAGTAGCTCTATGACCAAATTTATTGCAATTAAAACAATTTCCATTGAATGATGGATATCTTTGAGCATTAGGCTGTCTTACCAGAGGTCTTCTAGGTCTATTTCTCCCATTCCTTGGTTGAAAATTTCTTTATCCAGATCTGAAGCTTTCACCTTTTTCATATCCAAGACCATGCTTGTCATTAGCCTTTTTCTGTCCTTCAAGCAGTGCTTCAAGTTTAGCTGAGCTTATCTTGAACTTATCCTTGTATTCATTTGCAACTTCTAGGTCATGTCTGAGAATGACAATTTGCCTTTCAAGTTCTCTCTCATTGTCTCTACTTTCTTGTAGATTAGACTTTAGATGGCTAGCTATACTATCTAATATGTAACATTCATCAGTTCTTTCTTTTAGAGTTTGATTCAAGTCTTTTTTAGTCTTCTTCTTTTGCTCAATTTCTTTAGTTAGCCTCATTTCCCTAGATTCCATCTCAACTTTTAGAACAACAACTTCTTTTGATAGCTTCTCACACTTCTTTGTCTTTTCTTCCAAGGCTTCATTCATGTCATTTTCTTCAGTTAAACTAGATAATTGCACAAGTAGCTCCTTTCTTTTTTCCATAGATTTCTTTAATTTATCTTTTAACATTTCAATGGTGTCAACATCTTTAAGCTCATCTTTCAAATTAGTTACTTCTGCTTTGGACTGATCAAGATCTTCTAGGGCCAACCGAAGTTGATCTTTGAGTGAACCCATTGAAAACTCCTTCCAAGATCTTTCCTCAAGCTATTAGGCTTCTTTCAAGGAGCCTTGCTCTGAGACCAATTGTTAGAATTAGAGGCGATAATTGAGAGGGGAGGTGAATCAGTTGTCTAAAAACTTTAATTCTTACAGCAGTTAATTCCCTTTTACTACTTCATTAATGGGTTAATAATGTTATCATGAAAAGCAAGAATCAACAACACAAGAGCAGAAGTAGAAATAACACATTTGAAACCAAGATTTTTGACGTGGAAACTTGGTTAAGGGAAAAACCATGGTGAGGTTAGATTATACTCTGTTAAAAGTATTACAATGGAGAATGCACATGCATTCAAGTTCACTGCCCAGAGCTCACTGCTCAAAGAAAGGCTCACTGCCTATAGGAAGAAGATTACAATGTGTTTGAACTGATAGTTAGCATCTGCTAATGCAAAGATTTAGTTCTGATTAAGCATAGAATACTAACTTGATACACTTCATCTTGTTCTACCCTGTTTAGTGCTCTGCCATAATCCAGATCTTAGATTTCTTATTTTTCACACCCTTTCACTGCTCTTTTCACATTTTTCATATTCATACATGCACACACCTTCAACACTCAAATCCATTGGCTATATATATATCCATTTTAAGTAATTCAATCACTTTTTTGTCGGTCATATGAAGAACTTAAGTAATAATACAAGTACTCTATTCTGTTGGCTGAATCCATGCACCAATGATGATGCGTACCAGAAATAACACTTGAAGATCACCATTCATGTTAGCCACTAACATTATATCCCATACGCAACTCACCAAAACACTTCAATTAGATCCACATAAGGATCTAACACAAGTCGGCCTGATCTTTACTGAATTGTTTTGTCATATTATGACCCGGTACTCAGATGCTCATAACTTTTACTCCCTTTGTCACCAAAGGATAAAATATTGGATTTAGACTGCGCTGATAATCCTTATGACTCCTTTAGATCCACAACATACTCTAATTTTCCACTGGAGAGATCTGAACCAAGATACCAGACCCTGTCACATGCTCTATTTCTGGCTACCCAGACTTAGATAAATTCTGATTCTGACTTCCGGTATGAACAAATTAAGTTATCTAGATGAGTGGAATAGCCTTAGTTACCATCAATGACAACATCTTTCATGCGAAGCAGTGTCTCTTGCCAACAGTACTAACTGTGGTTTATTTTATGAATCAACCTAAGGCATCCCTAGGCCTGCTCATAAACTAATGGATCCAGAATGCACTCTTTCAAAAAGTCTTATCAACACCTTAACCTACAATGATTTGTGGATTATTTCCCCAGTAACGACACTAAAAATAATGAGGCCGTTGTAGTCATTGTTAATTCATCATCATTTAATTATCAATCCAAAGGTGTTTGGAGCGATCTACGGTAAGAGTCTTAGTGTAGGGGGGGTTGGAGTGGAGTCCAAATCTTGTGGATGGATGGTTTTGGGTTGATTGTTGAAGAGATCTTACTAGGATTCAATTTATCTTGCTTTCTGAAATAAACACACATGCAGGAAATGGAAACTATTCTAATTGCTTTCAAAGGAAACACACAAGTGGAAATAGAAATTATGCTAATTTCTTGGCAAGAAACACACATGCTTTAAAGGAAACTATTCTATTTTCTTTGAAAGAAACACACATGCTTGAAGGAAACTATCTATTTTGTTGAAATGAAACTTAGAAATAACTGCATCAATTGTCAAACCACAGCAATGAAATATTCTGAATACAACAATGTTGTTTGAATAACAAATCTCTTTTTGATTTTTTTTCAAAATTTAAAGGACAAACTTGTAGGTGACAATATCTAAAATGATTACATAGAAAAGGAATGCACAACATAAGATTAACACACATAAATGATGACAATGAACAAAAAGACATAGCATAACAACATAGGAATAAATACCAAGAGATCTCCTCTAAGTTGAGGAAGTGGGCCTGGTGCAGGAGCACCTTCTCTATGGTGTAGGAGTAATGTTTTGTTTTTGTTTTCAATAAGGCTTTTTTAAGCCACATCATGTTTGTAATAAGTTTTCATGTCAATTTGGTCACTAGACCTATGTAGACCATGTTTGGTCAAGTTGATGTAATAACACAAGGAAAACATGTCATTTTCTTATGAGAGGAGAACCCCAATGGATAACTATTTTTCAAATCAATTTTGCACAGTTGGAGGAATGTAACTGATGTTCCAAGCCTTCTATAGGCGAAGGAGTTAGATGTATTGACATGAAGAAGAGTATGAATGAATGAAGATCTAGATTGTTTGGGTGTGTGAAAACATTGTTTCTTTCTGAATTGTTTTCTATAACAGTCATTCTGTACGGATAGTTGTTCATCTGAAACTGGTTGGAGATGTTCAGGCATTGATAGTAGTTTGGTGTCTAGAAGTATTGTAGTTTTGTGAGTTTTATTCTTTTTGAGACTATTCTGAAAACCTAGAAACTAGGGTTTTGGTGAACAAATGGAGTGTTATTCCTCTGTCCATTGAAGGCATTCTCATTCTCAGTGTGATGGAGGAATACAGTGTAAGTTTTGTGTTTTCTATAGTTGTGATCAAACACCCAAGGACCCAAGGAGTCTGGGCATGAGTCCACTAGGCATCTATATGTGACTAGTCATTGAGACAATAGGAAAGGCGTTGTTGTGGAGTGACCAAATTGAGGGGGTGATCGAGTGTTTGTAGAGGAGTGCAGATCCCTTCTGTTCTGTTGAGTTCTTGTTCAATGTCTGTGAGTTGTAGGGTAAATGAAGTGTCATCAGCATGAAACAACCCTCGGGGAAGCTATTGAAAGTTACACTGATCAAGGTGTTAGGCCGATAGAAGGTGTATCGGTGGAGGACTTTAGTCTCATTGAAGATACACTACGAATGCATATCACAAATGTATGTCAAGATTGTATGTTGAGAATATACATTGCATTGGATACAAAAGGTGACTAGCTGTAACGGTGAAATCAGGGTAAGGATACATTGGTTTACCAGTAATAACAAGTCATGTTATGTATATAAAATAGTTTGGCTTATCAAGAAGAGTGGTAGTATCAGGGGACGAGTGCAAGATCCCGCCGATGGAGGAAGTCTTGTTGAAGACTATATAACATATCAGCATATCAGGTGAAAGCGTTAAGACTCTGCCAATGTTTGGAGTCTCATTGACGACAGTTGTTTCAGTGTATCGACAGACTTTGATTTGAGTTCGCCGACATTTGGAGTCTGGCCGACAGGGTCATGACTAACCGCTATAGGTAAAGAAAGTGGAAGCTAATCACTAGCAAGGTATCGGCAAGAGGCCAAAAGAGGTCGCTGATAGAAGTATCTCCAAAGACAAGGGAGTCAGGTTGTCAAAGAGAGTTGGTAGATTGGTCAGAGAAGTTACAAGGTGGCCGACGGGATATGTTTGGCCGACAAGGTTTGGTCACCAAGACATAGGTCACATCTCACCGATCAAGTTTATTGATCAATTTGAATGCTTCCACTGAGCACTCTGCATCATATTGGTATCAGAGCCAATATTTGAATTGGAGCAGTGTATGTCAAACAAGGAGATAGAGACCGAGGCTAGCACAATGCCTCCCAAGTCTATGAGCAAAGAAGCCATCAAGAAGATGGTAGAGGAGATGCTTGTAGAAAGGTTGAAAGAAGAGAGGCCCAAGGGTAAAAGTAAAGAGGATGGAAGTGCTTCTGATAAAGAGGAAGAAGAAGAGGCAGAGGAGAGCCCTCAAGGACAAGGTAGGTCTGCAGACCAAAAGGCATTCTTGAATGCACTCAAAGGTGCTTAGGGAGATAGTGGCAATCCAAAGATGGATGTTCCTACATTCAATGGGAAACTAGATGGAGATGCCCTCATGGATTGGATTGAAGCCATGTGCAATTATTTTGATTTCAAGGAGTATAGTGATAGTAAGAAAGTCAAGTTTGCTAAGACAAGATTCAGAGGTTCTGCCTTAGTTTGGTGGAACTATATGCAATGTGAAAGGGAGAAAGTTGGAAAGAACCCTATCACCAAATGGAGTAGAATGGTGGCCATGCTAAGAGACAAGTTCATGCCATCTTATTATGAGTTGCAGACCATCAAGAAGTTTAGTCATTTTAGATAAAAGGATATGGATGTGGCTACATATACTAAAGAATTTCATAGATTGAGCATGAGAGCCAATCACAAGGAGGAGGAGAAAGAAATGGTGGCCAGATATCTCGATGGTTTGAGGTATAAAATACAAGATGAATTCAGTATGGTGGTTCCTAAAACAATGGATGAGTGTTTTCTATTAGCCTCTAGGGCTGAGGAGAAATTGAAAAGAAAGAGTAATCAAAACACCAAAGGAAGAGGTGGCAGAAATAATAGAGGAAGAGGCAATTTTGGTAGAGGACAGTCAAGTAGAAATGAGAACTCAAGTCAACAGGAGTCTCATTCTGATGTAGAACATAGAGGTGGTTTTAGAGGTTGGAGAAGACCTAATGGCAGAGGTAGAAGTGGTGGTGCAGGAAGAGGACTTGGAGTTTTCACTAGTAGATTCTATGGCTACAATCAAGTAGGCCATACTGCAAGCAAATGCCCTGAGAAGGCATCTAGTTCCCATGATGGTGGGAGAAGGAATCAATTGTTGAAAGATGATGATTGCCAAAGTGTGAATTCACCCATTAGTAGTGCTGCACCAGTCCTTAAAGGAGAGAGCATGATGATCAAGAGAACCTTGATGAAGATGCCATTAAAGCAAGAACCCCCACAAAGGAAGACTCTCTTTAGAACTCAAGGTATAGCATATGGTAAGCTTTGTAAAATCATTGTTGATTCAGGTTCTACTAAGAATGTAGTGTCTACTGAAATGGTAGAGAAATGTAAGTTGAAAAGGCTACCCCATGTTAGTCCTCATAAGATCTCTTGGTTGAATAAGAATCAAAATTACATGGTAGAAGAACAAACCTGGGTTGAGTTTGGGATAGGTGATTGTAAGGAGAAGATACTATGTGAGATTATTCCTATGGATGCTTGTCACCTTCTTCTTGGACGTCTATGGCAGTATGATGTGAAGGCACAACATGATGGTGAGAAGAACACATACCTCATCACCAAGAATGGAAGGAAGTTCAGGATGGATCCTATGCAAGAGCAGATTGGAGAGAAGAGTAATGACACCAATGTCATGATGGTTAGTGGAAAAGAGTTCTTACACCTCATGAAGGAGAAGGATACCCAAGGGTATGCCTTGATAATGAAGCCTAAAGATGAATCAGGATAGCAAGGCATAAAGCAAAAAGAGATTCCACTAGAAGTGCAGCAATTGTTGGATAAGTACCAAGATCTTGTGGTAGAGGATACTCCTAACTCCTTACCACCCATGAGAGATATAAGTCATCAAATTGACTTGATTCTAGGTGCCACATTGTCCAATAAGGCTGCCTATAAATTGACACCACAGCAAAATGAAGAGGTGAGTAGACAAATTCAAGAACTCTTAGAGAAAGAACTGATTAGAAAGAGTCTTAGTCCATGTGCAGTCCCTAGTGTACTTGCTCCAAAGAAAGATGGGAAGTGGAGACTATGTACGGACTCAAGGGCCATAAATAAGATCACAATAAGGTATAGATTCCCTATGCGAAGGATTGAGGATCTTTTGGACTATCTTGGAGGATCATGTTACTATTCAAAGATTGAATTGAAATCTAGTTATCATCAAATCAGAATTAGGCAGGGTGATGAATGGAAGACTGCCTTCAAGACAAATGAAGGTCTATATGAGTGGCTTGTCATGCCATTCAGCCTTACCAATGCACCAAGCACATTCATGCGTTTGATGAATGAGATACTTGTTGAATTCATTGGCAAATTTGTAATTGTTTATCTTGATGACATACTTGTTTTCAGCAGGACAAAAGAATAACATCTGAAGCATCTTGGACATGTGATGAAGAAGTTGCATGAGAATAAGTTGATGATCAACTTGGCTAAGTATGAGTTCATGAAAACTAAACTTGTGTACCTAGGCTTTGTGATTTCAAATGGTTGCTTGAAGATGGACC
Source organism: Cunninghamia lanceolata (assembly GCA_027924645.1). Classification (NCBI taxonomy): domain Eukaryota; kingdom Viridiplantae; phylum Streptophyta; class Pinopsida; order Cupressales; family Cupressaceae; genus Cunninghamia; species Cunninghamia lanceolata. The sequence continues at coordinate 284,088 of BSBN01002020.1, read as the reverse complement.
CCACAAAGGTTGAGGCTATTCTCAATTGGCCTACTCCTAAGACAGTGGGAGATGTTAGAAGCTTCCATGGCTTGGCAACTTTTTATAGGAAATTCATTAGAGGATTCAGTCACATAAGTGCTCCTATTCTCAACACCATCAAGGGTGGCATAAAGTGTAAATTCCAATGGACAAAGCAGGCAGATGATAGCTTTGAATTGTTAAAGAAGAAAGTGGCTGAATTACCTACATTGGTACTCCCAGATTTTGACAAATTTTTTGTAGTGGAATGTGATGCAAGTCAGCAAGCAATAGGTGTTGTTCTTAGTTAGGATGGACATCTAGTGGCCTTTTTTTCAAAGAAGTTGAATGAGGCTAAACAAAGGTATTCTACCTATGACCTAGAGCTTTATGCCATGGTGCAAGCTCTCAAAAAGTGGAGACACTATGTGCTTCCCAAAGAATTCATTGTTTTTACTGACAACCATGCTCTTAGCTTCCTAAATAGTCAGGAAAAGTTGAATCATAGGCATGTCAAGTGGATGGAATAATTGTAGGCCTATACCTTCACTATTAAGCATAAAAAGGGTGTTGCCAACAAAGTGGTTGATGCTTTAAGTAGAAGGATGCTGGTCATATAGGAAGTACAGATGGAAAGCATGGGGATAGATTGTTTGAAGGAGTTATACAAGGAGGATGTAGATTTCAAGGCTACTTATGAAGGATGGTGAATATTTAGATTTTGTGCTGCAGGAAGGTCTCCTATTTAAAGGCAGTTTGTTATGTGTCCCTAAATGTTCAATGAGGGATAACATCATCAAAGAGAAACACAATGGAACCTTAGGAGGACATTTTGGGTTGGACAAGACTTTGGAACAAGTCACCAGATTCTACTATTTGCCAAAAGTACAATCAGATGTCAGGAGATATGTTGCAAGTTGTACCATATGTCAAAAGGCCAAAGGTATGTCTTCTAATGCTGGTTTATACCAACCCCTTCTTATTCCCAACAGGCCTTGGAAAAGCATTAGTATGGATTTTGTACTTTGTCTTCCTAATACAGCAAGGGGTGTGGACAGTGTTTTTGTCATTTTGGACAAATTTAGTAAGATGGCTCATTTTATGCCATGTAAATGCACAAATGATGCATCTCACATTGCCAGTCTCTTTTTCAGAGAAGTGGTCAGAATCCATGGTTTGCCCCTTTCAATTGTCACTAATAGATACTCCAAGTTTGTTGGTCATTTTTGGAGAACCTTATGGAGAAAACTGGGAACACAATTGTCTTTCTCATCAGCCTACCATCCCCAAACTGATGGTCAGACTGAGGTTGTTAACAAGTCCTTAGGAAACCTTCTTAGATGCCTTACCAAGCAGCATGGGTTGGCATGGGACTTGATTATCAGTCAAGCTGAGTATGCTTACAATGATTCAAGGAATAGAAGTATTGGGAAGAGTCCATTTGAAATTATTTATGGTTTCCATACAAGAGGAACACTTGAACTCAAAGATCTACAAGGCTAGGATAAGAGGAGTGCTCTAGGAGAAGATTTTACTACCACCATGAAGGCAGTTCATGATCAAGTCAAAGTTCAGTTGGAAAAGACAGTCTCTAAATACAAGGATAGGGCAGATCTCAAAAGAAGAGATGTACAATTCAAGGTGGGAGATTTGGTGATGGCCTATCTCAGGAAGGAAAGGCTGCCTAAAGGACAGCCAACCAAACTTCTGATGAAGAAAATAGGATCGTTCAAGGTAGTGCATAAGTTTGGTCCAAATGCTTATGAAATAGAATTGCCATCTAGTCTTGGTATTTCTCCCATATTCAATATTTCAGACTTATTTCCATTAAGACCTCCATTGAATGTTGAAGATTGATCAGATGCTGTGATTGAAGATGAAGATTGGGTCAGAGATCTACCTCCAAGTAAACCTTTATAGTTGGAATGCATCTTAGATTCCAAAGTTGTCAAAAAGACAAGGAAAGGTGTGTAAAAGGAGTACTTGGTCAAGTGGCAGGATCTTCCTGATTCAGAAGCTACCTGGATGAGTGAGGCAAACATTTTGAAGCATGGGAAGACACTCCAACAGTTAGCAACTCAAGGGACTTGAGTTTTTCCTGTAGGGGGAGTATGGTGTAGGAGCACCTTCTCTATGGTGCAGGAGTAATGTTTTGTTTTTGTTTTCAATAGGGCTTTTTTAAGCCACATCATGTTTGTAATAAGTTTTCATGTCAATTTGGTCACTAGACCTATGTAGACCATGTTTGGTCAAGTTGATGTAATAACACAAGGAAAACATGCAATTTTTGTGAGAGGAGAACCCCAACGGCTAACTATTTTTTAAATTAGTTTTGTACGGTTGGAGGAATGTAACTGATGTTCCAAGCCTTCTATAGGTGAAGGAGTTGGATGTATTAACATGAAGAAGAGTATGAATGAATGAAGATCTGGATTGTTTGGGTGTGTGAAAACATTATTTCTTTCTAAATTGTTTTCTGTAACAGTCATTCTATACGGATAGTTGTTCATCTGAAATTTGTTGGAGATGTTCAGGCATTGATAGCAGTTTGGTGTCCAGAAGTATTGTAGTTTTGTGAGTTTTATTCTTTTTGAGACTATTCTAAAAACCTAGAAACTAGGGTTTTGGTGAACAAATGGAGTGTTATTCCTCTGTCCACTGAAGGCATTCTCATTCTCAGTGTGATGAAGGAATACAGTGTAAGTTTTGTGTTTTCCGTAGTTGTGATCAAACACCCAAGGACCCAAGGAGTCTGGGCATGAGTCGACTAGGCATCTCTATGTGACTAGTCATTGAGACAATAGGAAAGGTGTTGTTGTGGAGTGACCAAATTGATGGGGTGATCGAGTGTTTGTAGAGGAGTGCAGATCCCTTCTGTTCTATTGAGTTCTCATTGAATGTTTGTGAGATGCAGGGTAAATGAAGTGTCATCGGCATGAAACAGCCCTGGGGAAGCTATTGAAAGTTACACCGATCAAGGTGTTAGGTCGACAGAAGGTGTATTGGTGGAGAAGGACTTTAGTCTCACCGAAGATACACTGCGAATGCATATCGCAAATGTATGTCAAGATTGTATGTTGAGAATATACATTGCATTGTATACAAAAGGTGACTGGTTGTAACGGTGAAATCAAAGTAAGGATACATTAGTTTACCGGTAATAACAAGTCATGTTATGTATATACAATAGTTTGGCTTATCGGGAAGAGTGGTAGTATCAGGGGACGAGTGCAAGATCCCACTGACGGAGGAAGTCTTGCCAAAGACTATATAACATATCAGCATATCAGGTGAAAGTCTTAAGACTCCGCCAATGTTTGGAGTCTCACCGACGACAGTTGTTTCGGCGTATCGGCAGACTTTGATTTGGGTTCACCGACGTTTGGAGTATGGCTGACGGGGTCATGACTATTAGGGTATCGGTAGGAGGCCAAAAGACGCCGCCAATAGGAGAAGTCTCTCTGAAGACAAGGAAGTTAGGTTGTCAGAGAGAGTTGGTAGATCGGTCAGAGAAGTTACAAGGTGGCCGATGGGATATGTTTGGCCGACAAGGTTTGGTCGCCAAGACATAGGTCACATCTCACCGATCAAGTTTATTGATCAATTTGAACGCTTCCACTGAGCACTCTGCATCAAGGCCCTACTTTCCCAGTTAGAGATGATCTTCCTGAACTGAATCTATCTTCAAAAGAAATCTCCTTTCATTTGCATTCAAAATAATCCCAAAATGGGCAGGATACACAAGAAAAAATGAGAGATTATCCTCCAGATGAAAAGTAATACTATTTGACTAAAAATTGGAACTAACTAAGAGAGACTAATTGGCTCCTACTTATACATTTGAGCCTTTATTAAAAGGAATAACTATACGGAATCCTAACTGCAGCAAAATGAGATTAAACCAGTTTCTTTATTTAAAATGCATCAACAATTCCTTCTACAATTTACTTCAGACCAAAAATCCGTATTAATCTAATTATCAGTGGGCTGAGTAAATCCTTGGAGTGGTGCAAGTGCTGATTGATAGCTACTTCAGTTGTCATCAAACAAAGTGACATGTGGACTCAGACCTTGGATTTTCTAATGGGTTGCTTTTATTGGAGCAATCAATTGTATTTGCATCGCTGGATACTTAAATAGCCCTAGGATTGGATTTAGTAATCATCAACTCAAGGGGAGGATGACTCTCTTGAAGTGTAGTGGCATCTAGAGCTTTCCAGGGTTTAGGTTCTTCATGAAGAAGGGGGCTCCAGAGGGGTCCCGAGACCACTAGGAAGTTCACTGTTGTATTCCTCATGCAATCACACACAACTTATACAACAATTCCATAAGATATGCATTTGAAAGTATAATTCAAGTAATTAGCCAAGAGATTTCATCAAAAGGAAATAAGGACTAAACATATATATAATCCAACCAAAAGATAAATATAATCATAGTAATATAGATATATATGCCATAGAGTTATGTCAAAGTCTTTTAAAGCAAAAAATATATAGAAATGGATGAGTTGTATATTTGACTCATCAGTACCTACAAAGAAAAGGTAACTTGTTAGTTTATATAAACATTTTAATTATTTCTTGGTACAAATAAATACCTTACCTACAAACCATCCTTCCCCTTTTTTACGTAGGCAAGCACCCTCTTTACACATTGTATGACGCTCAACAGAATTGAGTAACTCTCCATAGTCGAGTTCCAAGTCTATCTAGCTTAGTTGTTGTGTATTTCAAAGACATGGATGCTGTGTAAAATTTTGTAGGACCTATCATTGATCATTTAACATACTTTATCAATCAAGATCAAATCAATTAAGTATAATGTATTTTGAAATAAATATAGAATTGAGAATTACTATCATACCTGTATGTTTCATTGATGTGGATCTCCTTGTGGATTCCATGCATGAATAATAGAGTCAAAGTATTTCTCATGATCATTTCCCTAATGAGGGTTATCTATGTTTGGTGCTCCCTCTAACCATATGAATCCATGCACATGTGGTGAACCTCTATGCTACCATTCATATCTAGACCAATAATCTTTTACTTTCATTCCCTTTTGTAGTATTTCCATTCAAAACATTGTCTATCGTAGGTGCATGTAATATGCCACAATGTGTGGGTAGCTAATAATATATTGTTGTCGCCATTTTTGTGCTTCTTGTGGATTAGTGGGTTGTGTTCTTGGCATAAATGCATGCAAATATGGCCAATACATATTTGTCGCACTCAAAGTAAAGAAAATTGTTGGTGTTCTAATTTGATGCAAGAGGCCAGTTAATTTAGCTCAACATTTTGACCAATAAGACCTTGTACTCCTTAGTGTCATACCAAAATAGATCAAACAGTCAGCTAGATGTGAGTGAGGGATGTTTTCCATATGCTCTCGTAACTCATTGATTGTGATTGGCATGTCTTGAAATTCTTCTAACAAACACGGCAAATAAATTTTGTGCACGATGTCTTATAATCATATTCATCATGTAATATCTAAACCATGGGTGTCATACAAAATGATGATCTCTATATCAAAATAAATATGTCATACAAATGATGGACTCTCCTTATTTGCAGTTCTAACCAATCACATCATCTATCTATAAATAGTGTTGGAAAAGCCATATCAATTAACCCTTCAATGGCATACTCATTCACTGGAGATGCTCCAATTCCTGACCAATCAATTAGTGATCCATGATCTACATTAGGGTTATTTACCCATGAATGGATTAGTTCCATCTTTGTAGGGACATTTGGTAGTTTAGAGGCCATTGATGTAGTGTGATCAATAATGTTTCCTTCATCAATCTCCATAATTGGACCCACAAATACATATTCATTTCCATCATAATCAAATTCCATATGGACAGAGTTCAGTTGGTCAAAAATGTTTTCGTCTGAATTGGATGTAAGTTCACTAAGAGCATTTTCACCAATTTGAACATCTCTATAGAATTTTTTGTGTTCTATTTTGTATTTAAGTGCTTTGTATACCCTCTCTATTGACTATAAAATTATAATTTGTTCCATGTTGATCCTTCCTTCGAACAATAATAATTGGTAAATCTTTTAATCAATGTGGAAAATTTGTATCTATTTCTTTTACTTGTTATGGAAAACTTATGGTATGTCCTTTATATTTATAATGGCCTCCAGTTGCATGTGTGACTTGAAGTATTGGGTTGACATGTGCTATCAACATTTCCTCAAATTGTGTTAAGTTTTCAAGTTCTAGTGGTTGCAGACTAGGATCCATGTTGTTTAATGCTAAGAATTAATGTTCATGCTTCTCTTATCGACATCTGTTGCAAATAGGGCCTTTAGGTACCTATACAACCTTCATTGCAAGGTACTTTTCTTGACAAATATAACACATGCTTGATCCAACAAGTTTATCTAGCCCATGTCAAAATATCATTTGTAAATTTTTCAAATCAATATGAACATTTCTATTATTATTAAGTGTACCTTGATCTCTTTTATTTTGTGTTCTTTGCAGTCGTCTTCATCTTCTTGGTTGAGATGTTAACTCCTCTTGTGAATTGTTATTTTCTACATGATTTTGAGTATCAACATTCATTGCATCTTGAACTCTATTCTCAAGCATTTGTAGCACACGATCAATTGTAATAGAATCCATCCCTTCATAATCAACCTCAGCATTCCCATGAGATTGACAATGTTTTTGAACTAATTCATGGTTGCATGCTTGTAATTGTTGTCTTTCTGTCTCATTGAATTGATCTAAACACATATCTCTTTGCAATCTTCTTAGTATATATTGATCCTCTTGAGATGTTTGTGCATGATGTGTTATCCTCTCATATGTGTGTTGTCTCATTTCTACTTCAATCTCTTCCACTGTCATATCTGCCCTACATTTAACATGTCTTTCTCTATCATTTTGGCTTCAACGATTTCTCACTTCCTCTCTTTGTGCATCAGTCATTTGTTCAAGTCGTTATCTCATATAATTTCGAGCATATTCTCTTTGATGTTCTCTTTGTTGCTCTTCATTTTCAAAATTTCTTACTTCCTTTCTTTATGCATCATTCATTTGTTCACGTCATTGTCTCATATAATTTCGAGCATATTGTCTTCAATGTTCTCTTCATTGTTCTTCACTTTCAAAATTTAATCTTGGGTGAGGCATCCTACAAATTATAAAAATATATCAATAAAGTTATAATACATTTTAATAATACATTATAAACAATTAAGTGTATAGATAATTCAAATTTAAATATTTTTCTTATTTACATTAATAATATTTTTTATGATTTTATTTTTAACTCTTACAAAAATAGAAAAACAAAACTCTCAAGGTTTTATAATATTAGGTTATTATGATTAGCATTTATAATAGTATTTAAAAAATATATCTCAAGTACATCAAGAGATATCCTTCTCAGGCACCTCAAGGCGTACTTTAGATATATTTGATTTAGATAGTATAGAAAGTGAAACCCCTAAAAAAACTAAGTTTTTACTATTTGTAATAAAGTAAATATATGAAGATAATTTATTCGCTACACTTTTGAAAATAATTAATTACTAAGATCTACAATTATTCTGGAAAAAAGAAGAGATGTTAAAATGACTTGGATTTTTTTCACTTTTATTTATTCATTGCACTTTTTTGTATTTATTATTTGCTATCAATTGCAAAACTTTCTTGTATTTATTATTTATTGCTTTTGGTTCTCCATTTATTTGTTACTTTATAATTTGCAAAGTGATTATGGATTCAAATATCTTTTAAATTTATATATATGTTTTTATTGTTTTATTGTTTTATTTATCGGTATTTTTAATTACTCCTTATTTAATGTGTCAGCCAGTTAATTGTTTTTGTTAACACGCATCTCACTCCACCCCGTTCATTGTAGGTTATGCCTCTCGGCATAATAAATTAATATGTAAAAATTTATTTACATATATATGTTTGTTTGCTTGTTTATATATTTTATTAATTTATAAATTAATAAATATTTTTTTATCAGTGAATTAGGCTTAAGAGAGCCATACCCCATAAAAAGAGAACCAAAAAATTGCATGCCCTAAAAATAGGGGTGCATAAGAACATCTAGAAACCTAAAATTTGTTATCCCTGTGGTTCTTACCTGCCCATCTTAACATGGGAACGCAAAGTCATTTTGATTTTCTCATTTTGTACTAATTTCTTTTTTATTTTAACCATTGTCCATTTATTGTTATCATCCCTAATTTGCTCTATTGAGGCAGTTATGATGCTTTGATCCTCCATTGTTGGAGTTGAAGTGCCCTCATTGTGTTCTTTACCACTTTTAGTAATTGAGGAAGCATCATCTAACATCTATAAGACCTATGTATGTGGAGTTGATCCATTCTTTGACTTGGCTACTTTCTTGTCTGAAGCTTTATCACTTCCCACTCCAAAAGGAGAAGCTTCACAAATTGATGTAGTCCTTAGAGACCCCTATTTTTGAGATGATATCTTGTTAACTTTCTCTTGAGGAATACATTCCTGTGAAGATGCTGGAACCTCTTTTTCCATTGAATAATGATGGACTGAGGCTTCTTTCCACCAAGTGGCTTGTCCATCAAGCTTGTGCATGGAACAATTTGTAGCAATATGGCCAATGCTACAACATCAGAATGACAAGCCCTCATAATCAAGGATATGATTCCAACTATGATTTGAAGTCTTCAAAGTAATCTCATCCAGAAGATTTTTGGAGGTATCTAAATCGACTAGAATGCGAGCAAAAGTGGTGTGAAGGAAATCAAAGGAGCCTTCATCAATTGCTAGGAACTTTCCCAATTTATCGCCAATTGCTTTAAAGTAAGAATCAAACTAGAATTGTAGCGATAGATTAGGAAGCCATACCCATGTAGGTATTACAGTGAAGGATTCATATGTAGGATTAAACCCTGGGTGCCATGGTTTGAACATGACCAAGTGCTCATCACACCTCCATTGATAATCACCTAGAATGGTATTTTTGTCCTACAAATGATCAAAAACAACAATAAAAAACCACGAGCACAAGAGTATATTTGAAGATCACCTTTCAAGATAGGGCTCCAAGTATTAATGATCCATTTGTGTAACTCACTGATACTGGGCCAATAGTGGACAAAATCTGCCAATTAAACCTTGTTCTGCAAAAAATATTTCATTCTCATCCACTTCTCTTTTGACTTCATCATCAAATTCAGTCTCTAGGTTTACATTGGCCCTTTGTAATGGTCAAATCTTCTATGTCACATTACCAAATTCAGAGCAGTTACCTTGATCTCTATGTTTTGATTAGGATATGTTCCCAATAGTGGCCACATCCAAGTAGACCTGGCCTAGCCTGAGCATCTAGAGTCTTAGCATCCAGATTTTTCTCTATCACATCACAAAATGAGCCCCCAAGATCAACCCTGTATGTGGCTTGGGAAGAAACATTTTTATTACTATTCTTAGTGGCTTTCCCCTGAAAAAGCACCACAGTTTCCTCCATGGACACCAAATTAGGCAATTTAATGTCATGGTAATGGGGTTTGTCCTGGGTTTATTTCCCATGAAAGGGATATGAGCTAAGACGTGACTGATCTACTTGAAATGGAAAACCTACTACCGTTTTATGGCTTGGGCAGATGTCCTGTGAACCTTGTGAGAATTATTTGTTCTTCAAATCTATGCACGAGCCATTACCATATGGACGCCCATTATCCTTTGTCGCCCCAGTGATGGTTTTGAGAGAGGCATCTAACCCATCAGAAGAAGGGATATTTTCTCTCAGTCAAGCATCTGTTCTGTGAAAACCTAGGTTTGGGGGGATTTGGTAGCGCAGGAAATTGCGACAGCAATATCATGAGATATAAATTAATAAATACTTATTAATTTATTTTTTTATTTTATTTTATAAAATTTGAAATTGAGAATGGACTTTCTTTTGCTTTCTTAAACTTTAATTTTTTAATCATTATAATTATTATAAATAAATCAAAAAAATCTTGAAGTTTAAGAAAATAAAAGAAACTATATTCTCCCACTCCAGAATTGCTATAAAATTCTAAATATTTTTATTATATTAATATAATATTAAACTCACATTTAACCCATTTTTTTCATAAAGTTTCAAAGCTTTTAAAATGCATACACTATTAATTATTTTAGAAAGTAAAATAAAACATATTCTTACAAAAATAAAACATCTTTTGACAAAAAGAAAGGATCTTTTGACAAAATAAAGGATCTTCTATTTTTTTAAATTGATTACATATTTAATTATTAGGACTCAATGAAGGGAAATAATCGTATACGATAGATTCGCTATGCAATTCATTTGGACATTGCCTACAACCCCTAAATTATGTTTTCATTATGAGGATTGTCTATATTTAGTTCTTTTTCTTTTGCGCAAGAACTTTCTTTACTCTTGAGTTTTGTGATTCTGATGATGATTGTAAGAAAGTGTTTGTTGAAAATGCCATAATTAGTATATATTTATTAGTCCAAATGGGTTTTGTTATATGGGATAAGACTTGGCTCTGAAGGTGGGAAGTAAGGACATGTAATAAATTGGACTTCAAGGATGAAACTTTTAGTCCAAATGGGTTTCATTATATAGGATAAAACTTGGTTGTTAAGGTGGGATGTAAGGACATGTAAAAATTGGACTTCAATAATGAAACTTGGCTCTTGGAAAGTTCCCCCAAACTATGGAGAATCTTAATCTCTTGAAGGAACACTTTTGCCAATATCAGGGAACAAAGTTTTGTAAATATTTCATTAGTAATGAGAACAAAAGGCATTAGAAAAAATTGATTCCACTAACAATCCTTATCTTTAACATAGAATGAAGAAACTTTAATCTAACATAGATTCCTTCCATAATCCAATTGTTGGAAGCTTGCTGGTGTTGTCATTGATGTCAACCTCTAGTAGATGGTTCACTTGGTTTCCAAGTGATTTTGAGAAAATTTGAATAAAAGAGGTGTGCAGTGTGATAGAAGTATGTTCAGTGTTATGCTCCGTATTTCTTTATAGTTGAAGATATGCTTGTGTAGATTGGAAGTGATGATTAGAGGTGTTCAAAGGTGTTATATCCAAAATCTCAAGTTTTGGATTGTGCGGCAGTAGAAGATGGGTTTGACAGAGTATTTAACTATAAAGAAGGTTGTTTGGGAGAAATGAGACTGCTCCGCATTTCTCCGCATCAAGGTTTCTTTTCTTGTGGATCTGGGAACATGCTTATATTATCTGTATCTACATTCCCTTGAAGTTTCTAGTGTTGGGTCGCTCCACAAGTTTAGTTCTTGTGTTGGTGTTTAGTGGTAGTGCATTCTGATGTGTAAAATGAAGACATTCTTTGTTTCATGTGGTTGTGGCATTGTTGCAGAAGATTATGATGATGCTGAAATACTCTAGAAAGATGTGTATATGCTATGGAATACTTCCTTGTGGTTGGCATGATGTTTTTGGACTTGGAGAGGCATGAATGTGGCCACTTGTAGTGTTAGTTCAAGTTTGGCCGACCTGGCTTGCTAGCGCTATTCGCAAAGGTACTTCATGGATTGTGGATGTGATGAGCATGGTGATACAATTTGAGTCCTAGTTAACCCTTGGCATGGTCCACTTTCACTTCTTTCCACCACAGAAGTGTTTGGTGCCATCCTATTTTGGTGTTGCATGTTTGAGGTGCACACGTTTCATTTAGGCTAACCTAATTGAGATTGTCTTAGGGTGAGGATGGTATAAAGGTGAGATGAAGTTTGAAGTAGAGAGTGTAGAGAAGATGATGTAAATGTGAATCAAGGGTGGTGAATTGAGTGCAATCTTAAATGCTTATGACTCCCAGATGCAGTGAGAAGAAGGTGTCTACATTTTAGTTTGCTTGAAGTTGTTGGAGGCAGTAAGCCAAAGGTTACGGATGGCATAAAGTTGCAGTGGTGGATTTCTCCTATTGCTTTGACATAGTGAATCTCTTTGTAACAGTCCTCTTCTATTATTCTCTCTTCTGGACAGTGAGTCCTTTTGGTAATGAGCCTTTCTTCTAGGCAGTGAGCCTATTTGTTTTCAGTGTTGCTATTCACATATATGTGAGCTAATCCTCACCATGGTTTTTCCCTTCTTGGGTTTTCCACATAAATCTAGTGTTCTTATGTGTTTGCATTGATGCTTCATATGTTTACATTCTGCTAATGCATAATAAGAGGTTGAAGATTGGAATAACATTGAGGGTTAATGTTTTAATATACAACTAATTCACCCCCCTCTCATTTGTTCTGTGCATACTAACAATTGGTATCAGAGCCAAGTTCCTTGAAGAATCTTAACTGCTTGAGGAAGATCTGGATGGCGTACAGGAAAGGTATTGAGATTCCCTTGTTTGATGGATCAAATTATGCCTTCTGGAAGATCAGGATGGAAAGTTTTCTTGTCTCTTTAGGGTATGGCATATGGAAGCTAGTTGAGAAAAATATACTATACCTACTAATGGTCCAAAGGATGATAATGAGATTAAAGACTATGAGAACAATGGCAAGGCAAGGAGTGTTCTTCTAAATCGTCTTTATAATTCAGAGTTAGTGAAGGTAATAAGCTACAAAACTACTCATGAGATCTGGAAGAAGCTCGAAAGTATCTATGAAGGAGATGACAAGGTCAAGCAAGCAAAGATGCAGAATTTGAAGACCAAATTTGAAACCCTAAAGATGTCAAAGGATGAAAATATTGCAAGCTACATGCAAAGAGTGGATGAAGTTGTCAACTCCATCAATGGTCTTGGTGGAAAGCTGGAGGAAAGTGAAGTGGTAAAGAAGGTATTAAGAACACTTCCAAAATCTTATAGTGCTAAAGTTTCTGCTATTGAGGAAGTTCAAAATTTGGATACTTATACTAGGGATCAATTGTTTGGCACTTTAACTACTTTTGAATTAAGAGAGTTTGGTTAAGATGACTCAATAAAAGTGATTGCTTTTAAGGTTAGAAAAATAGAAAAGAATGATGAATCAGATTTAGATGATTTTGATAAAATAAAAGCAAATTTTGTAAGCAAATTGAAAAGGGGGTCTAGAAAATATAGAGGTAAGTTACCCTTCAAATGTTTTAGCTATGGAAAGATAGGTCCTTATGCTTCAAAATGTCTGGTCAAGATTTCAAATGATAAATATAAGGATAACAAAGGTACATGAATCAAGACAAGTTATTATGTTAAAGAAGATGCTAGCATATCTGATGATGAGTCTACTTATCTTGATGATGAAAGTGATGAATGCTTGTTGATGGATTTGAATGTTGGAGCTAATTATACTAACTCTAAAAGATGTATGAAGGAAACTGCTCTGAAAATAGGGCACAATATCAAAGGAGCTTTGGTAACTGCTTTTCATGCAAGAGAAGAGGAAAACTACTGGATTATTGACAATGGATGTTCAAATCATATGAAAGGTGATAAGAACAAGTTTGTCAAGCTTGAGAATTTTGATGGAGGTTTTGTTAAGTTTGGAGATGATGTATCTGCTAAGATCTGTGGAAGAGGTTCAATTAGTTTTGATGGTAAGAACAATACAGATGATGTTCTGTATGTTAAGGGGCTCCGGTATAATCTTCTAAGTGTAGGACAAATGTGTAATAGATGATATAACTTGTGTTTCAGGATGGTGGCTGTGAAATCAGAAAATAAAGCTCTAGAACTCTAGTTGCTACAGGAACAAGGACAAAAGGAAATGTATACCATCTCAAAGGCGCTAATGGTATGTGCTTTTTGACTCAAATTAATGAAAGTTTTCTATAGCATAGAAGAATGTGTCACATCATTTTTGATAGCCTAGTAAGGATCAACTCTACTCAAGCTGTGAGAGATTTGCCAAGAATTACAAAGCCCACCATAGGACCTCTAAAGTTGGTACATACAAATCTATGTGGACCCACAAGAATAGGAAGCTTTCAAGGTGATAGGTATTTCATGTTGTTAATTGATGGTTATTCTAGAATGACTTGGGTAACCTTTCTCAAAGAAAAATTGAAAGCTCTAGATAAGTTTAAAGCATTTAAGGTTATGGTTGATAATTAAATTGGTCTGAAAATCAAGTGTTTGAGGTCTGACAGAGGTGGTGAGTTCACCTCCAATGAGTTTAACTGTTTTTGTGAAGATCATGGAATAAAAAGGCATTTGTTAGCTCCTAGGACTCCTCAATAGAATGGAGTTGTGGAAAGAAAGAATAGGACAGTTCAAGAAGCAGCAAGGACAATGTTGAAAGAAGCAAATCTACTAGATATCTATTGGAGAGAAGCTATTCACACTACAATCTACATACAAAAAAGAGTGCAAGCAAGGGTCAATAGTTTAAAGACTCCATATGAACTATAGTACGAAAGAACTCCCACTGTAAAATATTTTAGATTGTTTGGAAGAAAGTGCTACATTAAGAGAGATGATGAAAACCTAAGAAAGTTTGATACAAGATTAGATGAAGGAATCTTCCTTGAATATTCTACAAAGAGCAAGGCTTATAGGTGCTACAACAAGAGGCTAAAGAAGTTAGTTGAAAGTGCAAATGTCAAAGTGAATGAAGAACCACATCAAAGCTCAGTGCGGATAGAAGGATATAAATCTGATGAGCTCCCTTGCAGAGAAGAAGAAAAGGAAAATGAGATGTAAGTTGATGAAGAAGATGCTCCGAAAAGGGTTCCTAAGACTCCCAAGTATGTGCAGAAAACTCATTCTGAAGATCAAATCATTGGAGATAAGAACAAAGGTGTATTAACAAGAAGGAAAATTGCTATGGAAGATGAACAAGTAAATTTGTGATTGCCGTCTAAAATAGAACCCAAAATAGTGACTGAAGCATGCAAAGATGAACATTGGATCAAAGCTATGGAAGAAGAATTGATGCAAATTTAGAAAAATCAAACTTGGGAAATTATCCCAAGACCAACAGACAAAAATGTAATAGGAACTAAATGGGTATTCCAGAAAAAATTGAATGAGAATGGAGAAGTAGTCAGAAATAAGGCTAGGCTTGTGTGTAAAGGCTACTCACAAGTGGAAGGAATAGATTATTTCTCCAGTGGAAAGAATGGAGGCCATTAGAATGTTCTTGGCCTTTGCAACTCATAAAGACTTCAAAGTTTATCAGATGGATGTGAAATTTGCATTCTTGAATGGAGAATTGGAAGAGGAGGTATACATTGAACAATTGGAAGGTGTTAAGATGTCAGATGATCCAAGTATGGTATGCAAATTGAAGAAGGCATTATATGGACTCAAGCAGGCTCCTAGAGTATGTTATGCAAGATTGGATAGATACCTGTTGCAACAAGGATTCAAAAAGGGTGATGTAGCTAATAATCTATACTTCAAAGTTGAAGAAGATCAAATCTTGATTGTGGAAGTATATGTTGATGATATAATCTTTAGAGGAAATGAAGGTATGTGCAAGAGATTTGTAGAAGAGATGCAAAAAGAATTTGAAATGTCAATGTGTGGGGAAATGAATTCCTTTCTTGGATTACAAATCAGTCAATCATAAAAGGTATTTTCATTTCACAGTCAAAGTATGTTAAGAAAATGTTGAAGAAGTTTGGAATGGAAGACTTCAAACCTGTATGTACTCCCATGACTGCTGGTTGTAAGTTAAGAAAAGATGATGAATCCCCTAAGGCTGATCAGAGCAAGTACAGATCAATGATTGGTGGACTATTATACCTGATTGCTACTAGACTAGATATCATGCATGCAGTTTACCTTGTGGCTAGATTTCAAGCAGATTCCAAAGAAACACATGTTACAATAGTAAAAAGAATATTTAGATACTTGAAAGGCACTCTAGATTTTGGCTTATGGTATCCCAAGGATATTGATTTCTCTTTGAGTGCATATACAGATGCAAATTAAGCAGGATGTATAGATGATAGAAGTATGAGTGGTGGTGCTTTCTTTCTTGGAAGCAGACTAGTCTCATGGTTGAGTAAGAAACAGGATTCAGTGTCATTATCTACTGCAAAGGCATGGTACATTGTAACAGCATCTTGCTGCACACAGGTGTTGTGGATGAAGTAGACATTAAAGGTATCAAAGTATCATATGATTAACCTATTCCTATCTTATGTGATAATACAAGTGCTATCAACATTTCAAATAATTTGGTAATGCGTTCAAGAACAAAACATATTTCAATCCGGTATCACTTCATAAGAGAGAAGGTTGCAGAGAATGAGGTGAAATTGGAGTATGTGCCCACTAAGGATCAAGTTGTAGATATCTTTACAAAGGCTCTTCCTAAGGATACTTTTGAGTATCTCCAGTAGAAGTTAGGGGTTATTGCCCCTCCTTCCTTTAATTAGATGCATAAGTATGTGCATCTATCCAGAAAGCATTTCAAGATACATTCCTAGTCCTAGACTGATGTTGTAAGCTACCTCTTAGGGGGGTTGGGTGGTGTAGTTAGATGGAGCATATCTTATGCCCCTAAGGGGTAGAGTGCAGAAAAGTGAAAGTAGTAGAGAAAGAGCAAGTGCTTCCTAGTGTTGCAAGTGTTTCCCTTTGCCATTGATGTCAAAGGGAGAGAGATTTGAAGTGACTGAAAAACCATGTATAGGAAAGATTGTGCAAAAAATGTGTGAAAAGTAAGAGTTTCTTTAGTCAGGGGGAGTATTACTAATTGCAGAATTGCCGATTGATTGTTTTTGTTGTTGATACTAGTTGCAGAATTGTTGATTGATTGTTTTTGTTGTTGATGGTTTTTCAAAGTGTTGGTGTTTCCATCAATGACAAAAGGGGAGATTGTTGGAAGCTTGCTGGTGTTGTCATTGACGTCAACCTCCAGCAGATGGTTCACTTGGTTTCCAAGTTCTTTTGAAAAAATTTGAATAAAAAAGGTGTGCAGTGTGACAAAAGTATGTTCAGTGTTATGCTCCACATTTCTTTATAGTTGAAGATATGCTTGTGTAGATTGGAAGTGATGATCAAAGGTGTTATATCCAGAATCACAAGTTATGGATCGTGTGGCAATGGAAGATGGGTTTGACAAAGTATTTAACTGTGAAGAAGGTTGTCTGGGAGAAATGAGACCACTTCACATTTCTCCACATCAAGGTTTCTTGTCTTGCAGATCTGCGAATGTGCTTATATTATCTATATCTACATTCCCTTGAAGTTTCTAGTGTTGGGTCACTCTGCAAGTTCAGTTCTTATGTTGGTGTTAAGTGGTAGTGCATCTTGATGTACAGAATGAAGACATTCTTTTTTTTAAGTGGTTGTGACAGTGTTGCAAAAGATTATGATGATGTTGGAATACTCTAGAAATATGTGTGGATGTTGTGGAATACTTCCTTGTGGTCCACATGATGTTCTTGTACTTGGAGAGGCGTGTATGTGGTTCTTGTAGTGTTAGTTCAAGTTTGGCCAACCTAGCTTGCTAGCGTTATTTGCAGAGGTACTTCATGGGTTGTGGATGCGATGAACAACATGGTGATATAGATTTGAGTCCTAGTTAACCCTTGGCATGGTATAATTTCACTTCTTTCCACCGTAGAAGTGTTTGGTACTGACCTATTTTGGTGTTGCACATTTGAGGTGCACACATTTCATTTAGGCCAACCTAATTGAGATTTTCTTAGGTCGAGGATGGTATAAATGCAAGATGAAGTTTGAAGTGGAGGGTGTAGAGAAGATGATGTGAATGTGAATCAAGGGTGGTGAATTGAGTGCAAGCTTAAATGCCTATGACTCCCAGATGCAGTGAGTAGAAGGTGTCTACATTTTAGTTTTCTTGAAGTTGCTAGAGGTAGTGAGCCGAAGGTTACATATAGCATAAAGTTGTAGTGGTGGATTTCTCGTGTTTCTTTGAGATAGTGAATCTCTCTGTAACAGTCCTCTTCTATTCTTCTCTTATGGATAGTGAGTCCTTCTAGCAGTGAGCCTTTCTTCTAGGTAGTGAGCCCTTGGCAGTAAGCCTATTTTTTTCAGTGTTGCTATTCATATATATGTGAGCTAATCCTCACCGTATTTTTTCCCTTCTTGGGTTTTCCATGTAAATCTGATGTTATTATGTGTTTGAATGTGTTTGTATTGATGCTTCATATGTTTTCATTCTGCTAATGCATAATAAGAAATTGAAGATTGGAATAACATTGAGGGTTTAATGTTTTACTATACAACCGATTCACCCTCCCTCTCAATTGTCATGTGCATACTAACACCAATAACATGAATATTCCTCATTGCATAAGCACTATGTATAAATGATATTGCATCATGGATGCATGTTTGTTACAATGGCTAGAATTAAGACCAATGTCCTCTCCTTCCCATCTAAAAAAATTGATCGAAAGAAAGTCTTCCAAAAGCTAATGTTTTTTTACATTGCCACTCACAAGAAAAGACTTTCCAAGAACATTTTGTAGATAAAAGGCATCATACAATATTTAATTTGATTCCTATGAAAGGCTAATGAAGATATGGTAAATCACCCTTTTATTAGCTATCCTTTTCCCAGGATTATGCTATGTTACCAAAAATGTGAAATGTGATAGTGAGGCAATGCAGTAATAAATGAAATTTTAAAATGTTATATGTAATGGGTAAAAACTAACTAATAGTGTAAAGGTGCAAACTATAGTTAACCTCCTACTTCGGATTGAGCATAAATGAAAGGTAAACCAAGAAAATGTAAAACTCAAAATACAAAGATATACCTTCCACTTGATGTGGAAATGTACTCCAATTTGATGATGATGATGGATGGATGTTGAGTTACTCTTGATTTCCTTGATGTAGAAGTATATACTTGCAAATTTGTGTAGATACCAAATGCTTGAGTATGGGTTGGATTTATAGATTTGAGATGAGAGGAATGAAGGGCTAAGATTTGATCTTAGATTAAATGGTGGAGAATAATTAGCTTGCATGGTGGAATGAGAAGATGGCAAGTGTCAATTTGGGAGAGGTGCAAGTCGATGGGACATGGATTGGGGGAAAATGGAGGGTTGAGATCTTCTTGATTTGAATGAAGGGTAGGGATTGAAATCTTTCACACATGTGTGAGAAGACTCATGGGGATTTGTGATGGGGCAACTCACACATGTTTGGAATGAAGGGTGTGGATTATCTTGGGAAAATGGATGGTGGGATTTAAACTTAATCTCATTTAGGATTAAGAGATGGATGGCTAGGATTAGGCTAGATAAATTAATGGCTAGGATTTGAAATTGATTTGTTTTAGGATTTTGATGAAATGGATTAGAAATCATTATTAAAATAGGTGTTGGCTAGGAAGTGAATTTTTAATTAGAAGAAATAATGATGCAGATTTTAGGGTAAGGTGACATTAGCTTAGTTAATTAAATAAAAGATGATTTATTTAATCAACTAATGTTATGACAATAGTCTAGTTAACTAAATAGTCATTAATATGGGCTAATTAGTTGATGGAAAAGGGATGTCCTAATTAATTAAATAATTTATTTAATTAAATTAGTGCAAGGATAATGATAGGAATTGGGTTAATGGTAATGGTAAATTTCAGGTGCCTACATTATACAAAGGAAACAATGTGTGTAAATATATCATAATTTTTATATACAATTAATTATATTCATTTCATTTACTATTAATATTATAAAAATATATTATATTAATTATATCAAAATTAATTAATTGAAAATTAATATTTAAATTTACAATTGAAATAAGTTATTAAATTAATTTTCAAAATATTAAAAAAATTATTAATCAAATATATATTCAAATTAAACAACACAATTTTAATTGACTTTAAAATTAATATTATTATATAATAAACAACCCTCTCACTACTTTTATGCTTAAGCCCTTATTTCCCTTCTTCAAACCTCTCACTGAATCTCTCAACATCTTGTTAGTGTGGATTCATATAGAAGAGAAAGCCCAAGAACAAGAAAAAAACTTGAGGTTATTGAGCAACAAAACAAATAAAGATGACGAAGAGAGGAAATTTGTAACAAAGAACTTAGGTTCCTCAAAGGACTCATCAAGTTAGAAGAGTGAAGTCTAAACACATTTCACCCCTTTGTGATGAATGAATTAAATAGACTAAGAGTGAGTGACCCTCTAGGTCACATTAGAATAAGAACACCAATCCAACACTTTCACCAATAGAAATTAAACCTCGACAATCAAAACAATTATCAACTTCACACATAAATGAATCAAATGAACAACAAATTGTCAACCATGATGTTTTGCTTCCTCAAAAATAGAACAATCCCTCAATCCCATAAGATTTTGTATTGTAAGCAACCCACTTGATTGGTTTGAGTTTGTCATGTTGAATCACAAGGGTAGAGGAGGCACAAAACTCTTAGTGCTCACATTATGCAAGTAGAAGTTGACATAAGGGCATGGTTGGAGCACCCCTTGGATTGGTTTATTCACACCGATAGTGAAGGTATTAGTACAATGTTGGCACCTTAGAGACCTTGGTCAACACTTATCTAGGCCAAATTTTACAGTGGCTACTTGGCACCCCAATCTCAAGTGTCTTGATATGTTGGACTAGGGTAGCTATAAGTACCTCTAGATTGCTTCTTTTGTATGTCATGTTTGGTACAGGAGAACCCTAGGTTTAGTAGGTTCAAAATTAGCATTTTGGTTTTGTTTGATGTTCTTCCATATAATAAGGTCATTTAAGACCATGTTATGTGTGTTGGAGTCCATATTAGGTCACTAGGTGTGTTGGAGTGTAAAGTTGCACAAGTTGTCAAAAGTTGCAAAACATGGAATATGAAGAGTCATAAGTTGTAAATGAGGGAAGTTGGACAGTTGTAACTTGAAAAGGTAGTTGAAAACTATTGGTACATGTTTAAATAATCCTTGGAGAGTCAAATCCAAGGTTGGCAGATGACAGTTATTGAAAATCTTGAAGTTGGAGTAATAAAACATTTTCTATTTTCTACATTTTGTAACATTTTTCTCTGTTCTGATGAATGGTACAGGCTTGTATGGTTGTTTCATGGCATGAGACCAATTGTAAATGAAAGATAATTGAGTCTACTTCTTTATTATTTTTATTACATTCAATTTTATTGTGTTTCAAGCAAGTTATGGCCATTTTACTGTAAACAGGTTTGAAACCCTAGTTAGGGTAATAGTGAGCAAACAAATCAATTTTTGAAGGTCTTCGTACAAAATAACCTACCTTGATTCTAAGATATGGTGTATAAGGTCCAAATGGGTATCTAGAACTGTGTTTACATTTTTGATATCATGTTTAGAATGAAAGTTATGGCTGAAAAACCTAATTTACTGCTACCATGTTTGTTCAGGTAATTAGACCTAGAAACTAGGACAATCAATTTTTAGAGGTTTCCGTACAAAGTAACCTATCCTGGTCTTGAAGTATGTTGAATAAAGCCCAAATGGGTATCTGAAACTGTATTCACTTTCTAATATCATATCTATACGGAAAATTATGAAGGAAAAACCAGTTTTGAAGGGCTACAAGGAGAATGAGGCCTATTGAAGGAAAACCCATCAGAGGATGTTTAAATGATTGAAAGACTGGTTGATTGAGACTAGTTTGGAGTTGTCCACCCCTGATCTACATTAAATTGGTATTAGAGCCCAAAGATCTAGGCAAGGAAGTTTTGGGAGTTTGTGTATTATCTTTTTACAGGTTGAAGGAAGAGCCTGTATACTAAAAGACTAGGCCAAGGGAAAAGAAAGGGGCCTAAGGTGAGGTATCATGAAGACAAGAAGAAGTAAGGTGAAAGAGACTTTTTTGAGAAAGAAGAATGGAAATGTTGAGAAGATTAGTCCGTGGAGACTTGCAGAGTAAGGAGGTACCAAGCAAGAGACAGGAGAAAAGAAAAGAGAAAAGTGAGATGAAGAAGAAATATAAGAGGGCAGAACAAGTAAGTATTCAACAAGAGATAATAAAGTTGAGCCAATATTTGGAACAAATAGAAAAAATAATGAATCTTGAGATGTGGTAGTTGCTCAAGAAAGAAAACCAGTCAAATGGTTGGCATTTACCAATAAAGAAGAAGGTAAAATGGCCCATCAAGGAGATCATTCAGAAGAGAAGGATGCAAGAGAGGATAGCAAAACTAGACATTGAAGAATCTTTGTTGATGAAGGAAGAGAAAAAGCTATTTGAGGAAGAGAAAGTCATGAATCACAAATGGGTTCTAGTGCTATGTTTGTGGCTAAAAAGGAGTTTGTCCAAATCATAGAGAAGGAAGGCAAAAATCTAGAAGTAGGGGCAAGTGTGATGTTAATGATTCAAAAAGAGTTCTTACCAATGCAAAGGATCAATCATTTAAATTTGTTTGAAGAGAGTGAATTTGATTCTAATGGGCAAGTTGAGCAAGGTGAGTTGTTGGTAAACACAGTGCAGGGGGAAGAGTGTGAGCAATCTGTTGGGAAGACTGATCCATTTCAATTGTTATTGCACAAGGTATCTCTAGAAGGTGAGTTGCAACATAGTTTATATGTCTGTCATATGTTTTGTCAAGGGTTAGCAGCAGTTATAAGTGAATTCCAGTCCCTTCAAGTTCAAGAAATCAAGCAACTTGAGTTTGCTGCTTCATAAATACAATGTAGAGTTGTTGTTCCAATTGTAAAAGCATTGTTGAAAGAAGGATTTATAGGTGCAAATGGAGGACGGGTTTATATTAACAAGTTCAAACATCTTTGTCAAATGTTCAAGAAACCTACACTGAAGATGAAACCAGCATGGGACTGTTTCAAAGATAATGCAAAGGGATTTAAAGACATTAGGCAGGAGATTTCAAGCACAGTTCTCATGTTTCTACCTTCCATTCAAGAGGAGATTGAATCTTTTCTTCCCCGGGAGTATGGTGCAGGAGAACCCTAGGTTTAGTAGGTTTAAAATTAGAATTTTGGTTTTGTTTGATGTTCTTCCATGCAATAAGTTTATTTAAGACCATTTTATGTGTGTTGGAGTCCATATTAGGTCACTAGGTGTGTTGGAGTGTCAAGTTGCACAAGTTGTCAAAAGTTGCAAAACATGGAATATGAAGAGTCATAAGTTGTAAATGAGGGAAGTTGGACAGTTGTAACTTGAAAAAGTAGTTGAAAAATATTAGTACATGTTTAAATAATCCTTGGAGAGTCAAATCCAAGGTGGGGAGATGATAGTTATTGAAAATCTTGAAGTTGGAGTAAAAAAATATTTTCTATTTTCTACATTTTGCAACATTTTTCTCTGTTCTGATGAATGGTACGGGCTTGTACAGTCATTTCATGGTGTAAGACCAATTAGAAATGAAAGATAATTGAGTCTACTTCCTTATTCTTTTTATTTCATTCAATTTCATTGTGTTTCAAACAAGTTATGGCCATTTTACTGTAAACAAGTCTGAAACCCTAGTTAGAGTAATAGTGAGCAAACAAATCAATTTTTGAAGGTCTCTGTACAAACTAACCTACCTTGATTCTAAGATATGTTGTATAAGATCCAAATGGGTATCTAGAACTGTGTTTACATTTTTAATATCATATTTACAATGAAAGTTATGGCCGAAAAACCCAATTTGCTTCTACCAAGTTTGTTCAGGCAATTAGACCTAGAGACTAGGACAGTTAATTTTTAGAGGTTTCCGTACAAAGTAACCTACCTTGGTTTTGAATTATATTGAATAAATCCAAAATGGGTATCTAAAATTGTGTTCACTTTTCTGATATCATATCTATATGAAAAACTATGAAGGAAAAACCAACTTTGAAGGGTTAGAAGGAGAATGAGGCCTAATGAAGGAAAACCCATCATAGGATGTTTAAATGATTGAAAGATTCGTTGATTGAAATTAGTTTGGAGTTTTCCACCCGTACTCTACATCAATGTTTTACCACCATGAGTTGGGTTTTGTTTTCCAAGGCATAGGGGTTGATTAGCCCCATTCATTGTCACTTCAATTAGGCTTTTGAGTCTCACCATTTGGGTAGAGACCTGGTCATTATGAAAGACCATATCAAGGGTGTTTGTGTCCCTTGAGCCTCTACTATATTTATTTTAAGGTAATAAATCTCATTATTAATTTATGTAGTTGTGTACATGTAGGTGGTCAAGCTATCCTCTTGTCTTTGAGTCTCTAATTAGACTAGGACACATTAGGCTCTTGGTTGTATTGTTCAATTGTAAGACAATTCCTCACTACTCTCCCCATGTGGAGTTGTTAAAATTCATAAATTCGTGGCTCACATACGTGTTGTTGTCATGCCCTAACTACCTGCCATTCGAGTCGGTATCCTTATAGTTGCAATTGTTTGAGATAAGTGTCATGGGATTAGATGGGATATATAGATAAACATAGAATTAGCCAAGAATCTATAGCAAGTACAAGAAAAGAACATCAAGAACATTCAAATATTGAGTAAGGTTATTCAAATTTTTGAAGAATTGAAGCTCTCTATGAATATGTTTTATATTAAAACTTTCATGCTTTGGATATGGATGGTTTGGATATTATTCTTGGTTATCCTTGGTGAGAATCTTTGGTAACAGTAAACATTAATGTGTAAAATAAGTTCACTAAGCTTTGGTATAGGAGGAAAAAAGTTACATTACAAGATATTACACATAATGAAGTAAAAAAGAAAGTCAAAGAAGAGAAAGTTCAAGAATCTACTAAAGATTACAAAAATGAATTAGAGGGCATACAAGAGGAGAAAGCTTTAGAGAAAAAAGAGGAGACAAGTAATTCTATTCATGAGCCAACAAAACAAGTAAAAAAAGATGATGAAGAACATTCAAAGAATGTTCCAATCATAGAAAAGGGTGAAATATATAGGCATCCACATCATTATGAGATATAAGAATCATGGAGGAAACCATCATGGAGGCATGATATTACATAGAAACAACAATCTAATCACTACGGACCTACATGGAATCAAAGGAACAACTACAAAGATCCATGGTATCAGAGAATTAATGGCTATTCATGGCAACAAAGGACTTACTTTGATAAGGAATGTAATCAAATGGTTGGAGCAAAATATGGATCAAGGATGGGATATAGGTATTATCAATCTCAACCACTAAGAAGATCAACTATGGATGGTTGGATGATTGGTCATGGTAGCACATTTGTAACAACTTACGACAGTCTTACTATTTGGTTTCTTCTCATGTTTCAAGGATGAAACATGTAAAGAAGGTATGGCATGTTATGTACTTAGGAATATGATATTATAATATATTTAGGTGGATGGAGATGCCAACATGTGGCACACATGCCTTAAGTTACTTATACTGGGTTTTGTGGATAAATTGTGTATTTAATTACATTAGGTGTTGAGTAGGTCTTCATTGGGATTATGCCTCCATTGTGTTATTAGGAGGAGTTATATATAAAGGAGGTGATTATCATTGTAAGAGATGTGTAGAGTATGATATTGTATTTGGGATCTCTTGGAAATATAGTGTGGAGTGGCTTCTTCCTTAAGAAGTATTGTATAATGTTACTCTACCTCAAGGTTTATCTATTTCTGTATATATTGGATATTAGGGTATCTTGGCCCACAAGCATCTCTTTTGTTGTGTGAGATCTATCTTATACATTATATTATTTCCATTATTATGTGTGTGTGAATGTTATCATCCATCTTAAGGAATGAGAGACCATATGCAACCACCTATTGTGGGCATGGTCAAAAGCAATAAACAAAAAGCAAATGCATGAAATAAAATGAGGAATGCATTTATCTTTTCAATGTAACTCTTACAAAAATTGGAGGAAAAATCTTCTTTTCTCCCACACACACACAATGCAAGCTTCAAGATCCATCATTTCCACTAGTTTAGCAATCCACAAGCAATCACCATTCAATCCTTCAAAACAAATAAGCACACTCACAATAAGGAGAGAGAGAGAGAGAGAGAGAGAGAGAGAGTAAATAAAAAACCTTCAATTTTCTTTTTCACTCCAAAAATTCCTAAACCCCAAAATTTTTCATTCTTTTTTCCATTTCACACTCAACAATTTATCTTCAAAAGAGGAATTAGAGGAGATCTTATTTACTCCCACACACACAATGCAAGCTTCAAGATCCATCCTCTCCATTAGTTTAGCAATCCACAAATAAACACCATCCAATCCTCCAAATCAAGTAAACACACTCACAAGAAGGAGAGAGAAAATAATAGAGCCAAAAAAATGAATAATGAATAAAAACCTTTATTTTTCTTTTTCACTCCAAAAATATCTAAACCTCAAAAAAACATTCTTTTTCCATTTCACACTCAACAAGTTATTTTCAAAAGAGGTTATTTAAAAATTAGATATTTTCCTCTATAAATATCACTAACATTTTAAACAAATACATATATAGGAATTTCCTTTAAATGACTAACATACCAATCTCACTAAAATTGAGTAATGCATTTAATTAAACAATTTCTTATTTATTATAGAATTTTATAAATATATCCACAATATTAAAATGCATAAGACCTTAGCATGAAGGCAATTAAGTAATTAACTTTTAATTAAACATCTAGGATTATTTCGCAAACACTCTAAAGTAAGAATTTCAAAAACTCGGTTAAATGCATGCAAACTCAAGTTAAATAAACACACAAAGGAAATAACCACTTTGTGAGTTCATCCACAACACAAACATCCAAAATCACCAATGATTCATATTAGTGGTAAACTAAGAAAGCACAGGGAACATCCTTTTATTCGCAACTAAATAGGATGAGTTAAGCAACCAAGCATGCTGTAAAAGTCACAGGGTCACTAACTTAACCACAAGGACTAGGCACAAAGAGAAGGTCAAGTGAATCCATGTCATTCTTATCCACATCCATCCATTATTTAGACACTTGTATATATCTTTCACACTCAAGGTGAAACATCAAATCTAACAACAAAGATCATAGTTAAAGCAACATAATGACCAATGAGGACATGTAATCTAGCAAGGCACATACATCCAATAATTCCATCATATCATAATCAACTCAATATAGAAATGAATCCAATCATAGAAAAATTAGGACAAGGCAAGAGTTAACACATGGGTGGTACTACATGGCCCCTTTACCCTTGGGTAGAGATACCCAAGGCTTTGTGCCCTTTCCAATTGGAAGCAGATTATCCTATTTCAAAGTAAATTTTTGGCTTGTCTAATAGAATCATAGATATGAAGAATCACAAGCTACCCTTTATGTGTTTCTTGTTCTTAATGAATCAACACATTTTTTGTTATGCCTATCCTCTAGTTAACATAACAAAATTGCCAATGTTTTATAACATGCTTGAGATTGCACATTTTAAGATTGAAATTTATTGTATCAATAGGCTTGATGAAACAAAAATTGGATCACTTGGTGGAATGCCAATCAAATGTTAGAAAAGAGATGCCCTTATCTCCAAACTAGACTCCACAAGCATAGTTTATAACACAACAACAAGAAAAAAGTTCAAATTTCATTGCATGAGACAATACATCATTAGGTATTTTATTTATGTTATGTTACAAAAAAAAATTGAAAACACAACACCCAATATTGTTCCAAAACTTTGCCCTTGTCATCCAATAATCTGACTTTGAAAACTTTAAAATATTACTAATGTGTGTTAGAGTTTCTTGATGGCTTAAATCAAAAAACAAAAGAGTATAACTTTGCTTCCTCATCCTTGATTGAATGAAAGAAACAATGACCTTTGGCCTCATACATGATCCTAAAGTTAATTGTATTTCCAATAGAGACCAAGTGTATAGGAGAAAAAACACTTGGCAAAAACAAAAATTATCTTTTCCATCAAGACAGATTTAGTACCCATTCGTGCACTCAAAATAACAACTATGGTAGAAAGCATAAACACCTAATCACCAAGAGATCCATTATAGGGATAGGGACTCCATATCCAATATTTTAGTGTATGTACCATAGGCATTCCCTTATTTATTTGCCAACATACACTAACAAAATTGGTAAACATGTCCTCATATTTGTATCCCCTTGTCTCTAGGTGACAATGCTTAAATAAAAGGTTCATGAAGCATAAAAATTCAATAACTCTAAATCCACCCATGAACCTTGAAAAGTAGCATCTGAATGTCCTGGACTTTCCATCAATGGTAGTTAGTCTTTATATTAAAAAAGCAATGGCTTCACATTATGTAAGGGTATAATATTTCAACCTATTCCTCAAAAGATCCACAAGAGGAAGACATTTTATCCCCTTGTAAAAACCAATTGATAGTTTTGTTACCTACAAAAGAAAAAAAGAAAATAAAATTATCATACCTTGAAATATTAAGTTACTAACCATGCACAAGAATTTCCTAGAAATTTTCACGTATAGAAGTGCTACTAATAGCTAATAGCTTCAAATTTTCTAAGTAATGTTTTAACTTACAAAAGTACCAACAAGTTTGTCAAGCATCTAATGTTTAGTAGCATTAAGCCTCTTTAAAGGTTTCTTCAATTCACAAAGTTGAATTAAAAATCAATGCACTCTACAAACTATAGAGGCATCCATAAATTTTGTATCATATAATATCAATAAATTATCAAATTTACTTCTCTGGATTTTTTGAGACTTGGAAAGGGTTGCGGCTAAGTAGATTGCATCGATCTATTGACACCACCCCTTCTCCTATGAGGGAATTCATGCTCCTCCCCTAGGGATATTTTATCATGAAACCTCTCCAATGAGGTCAAAAAGACATTGCTAAAATAGATTGTTATAGATTTCAAGGCCAACCAAAAATCAATTAGGGATAGGGTCAATCTACAAATTATCAAGTGTTGGGAGAATTCCCCATAGTGGACATACCCTAGGACTTCACAGATGAATTAATAATCAACATTTTTTATTTTTCCTTGGTGGGAAAGTTTATAGGAGCTTGGCCTTACCCCAAAATGTTGAAACATTGGGTGGATAGATAGTGGGAATCTAAGATCCAAGGTGTCATTGAATAGCCATGTATGATAGAGGTTTTTTTTCTTTCGACCTTTTCTAATAAAGGGGAGAAAGATTTGATTTTTAGAAGTGGACCTTGGTTCTTGGGATCTTATGGCCTCTATCTGAATAATCAAAACCCCAACTTCGATCTGCTAGAAGAGACTCCCTCAAAGGTGCATGTTTGGGTCAAGCTCCTCTTCCTACCTCTACACCTCTTGCATGAAGAGGCATTAAAGCCACTAGAAACAAGATTGTGGTCGACAAGACATTGGTAGAACCAAATGAGAAAATTTGTTGTTATTCATATATGTGTGGAACTAGATTTGGCTAAAGGTCTTCCTAAAGCCATAAACCTAAAAATGAATGACCTGATCTTCACTCAAAAGCTAGATTATGAGAAGATGTGTGTTAAAGGTTAACTTGTGCAACAAACACAATCATTTCCAACAAGGTTGTCCAAAAAAAACAAAGGAAATGAATCTCAAGAAGAGGAGAATGATGTGTACCAACAAGTCCCTCACAAAAATCAAAGATATGTTGCAAAATTGAACCCCTCCAAAAAAGATCAATCTAAATCCAACCTTGTCAAAGCCTTAGAGTAAGAAGAAAGTGCATATGAAGAAGAAATAGATATTGGAGAAGGAGATGAAACAAGGCTTGATCAAGATATCGAGAAGGAACAACCCCCTCCCACTCAGCCAGAGGTTAGAAGCGTCCCAATATACGAAGAAGAAAAAGATCTGGAAGATAAAGAACCCATAATTACCCCTTTACCAAAAAGCACAATCACGAAAGGATAGAAAGGAAAATGATGAAATAAGATCCAATGAGGTAGCTAAAAATATTGCAATAAAAATGCAATAAAATCTAGACTCGGTCTTAAAATCCAAACATAAAATAGATAAGCAATGAAATCTCTCACTTGAAATGTTAGAGGTTTAGGAGAGAAGTATAAGAGAACATGTAAAGATATCTTGAAATTTGAAAAAATAGATAGTTTGTTAATACAAGAAACAAAATTAGACAATATAGAAGCAAAGTCCACCATAAGTGAAATTTGTCCAAATAGTGATTGCTTGGCCACTTCTTCAAGAGGAGCATCATGAGGCAACAAGTATGATCACCTAAATTTTATCTGAAAAATCTATTTATGAAAACTAGATGGATTATAATAACACTAAGAAGAAAGTCAACTAACTTCATGGTGATCATAACAAATGTTTCTAATAAAAAGAAAGAATGTTAGAGCTCCATCAACGAAAATGTAATTCCTAGAAAACCTACAAATTGGATCCTTGGAGGGGATATAAATCTAGTCCTAAATTAGGATGAGAAAAGGTGGGGTTGACTAGTAAGAGATAGAGATAGGGAAGGTTTTGAAGAGAATATGAGCACCTTTGACCTAGAAGTTCCCAAACCTAGTGAAGGAAAATATATTAGGACCAAAAAGAGATCTAGGTCGGCATAAATTGCAACAAGGCTTGAAAGATTTTCAATATTAAGGGAACTTTTGGTGACTTTCCCATTTTCCCATATGAAAATTCACTCAAACCCCACCTCTGATCATAAACTAATTGGATTGAAAGACTTCTAATATCAGGGGAGCTTTTAGTGACTTTCCCATTTTCCCATATGAGAATTTGCCCAAATCCCACCTCTGATCATAAACTAATTAGCCTATGTCAAAGAGAACCAATTGGCATCCCATCCCTTTCAAATACTTATGTCATTGTATTAAAGAGGAGGGGTTCAAACAAATGGTTAAACAAACTTGAAATGGCACAAAACACAACCCCACATCCTTTTCCAAGGAATTAATGGGTAGATAAAATTCAGGCTACAAGGGTCGACACAGGAAGTTGGATTCAAGCCCAAAATAAAAATTACAATTCTTTAGCTCTCAAGTAGTAATTGGAAGAACTTCAAAAAATGTTAAGAGGAAGAAGAACCTAATGAAGACCTTATACAACAACAAAATTGCTTGAATGAGCTATTAAAATATTTGCCAACAAAGAGGCTACATGGAGGTTGAAGTCCAGAATGATATGGCTTGTTGAAGGGGACCACAATACAAAATATTTTAGACCCAATAGAGAAGAAATTACAACATAATATCTAAACTATAACCTTCATATAGTCATTTTATTAAAGCAATACAATAAATAAAAATCTAGGCTTTTACCTATTTCTATCTAATATACCAAGAAAAAAATATGGACAAAACTCCCCACTTGAAAAAATTACAACAGAGTAAATGATGATTATAGCTTAGTTGTGATAATAAAGGAATTCAAGAAAATAATTTTCAGCATGAAGTGTGTTAGTGTAGGTTTTTTATTTTCCTTAGGGATATTTCTTTTTCCTACACATTATTAAGGTTGCCTAGGTTTATTAGGTGCGGTTAGTATGAGGACATGTGGCGAAATACATCAGCTACATGTGTCACTCTCTCTCACACATGGGTAGTTGAGTTACACACCTTCTTTTGGCTTATTGTGCCATCTCTCATAACCACTATTTTGTCTTTACTAGAGTAGGTTATGGGGTAGTTGGGTTTCTCACCCTCTTTTGTCTTTATGTGCCACATCCTTTATGTTTTCTCTTGAGGAGCTTATGCCACATGTTTTGGAATTTACCAAGTAGTTAAAACTTCTGCCTATTTTGGGTAGTTGGATTTATTACACCTCTTGGATGTATTTACCCATTATTTTCTATATATACAACACTCTCCTCTCACCTTAACTAGTATGAATACCAGTTTGGTAACTAGTACGGGAGAGTAATGTGAGCATTCTCAAAATTCTCTTGCAGTTTGTCTCTTGATTCTCTGTTTAGGATTCTCTCTTGATTCTACTATTTTGATCTTCAATCATTTGTTGACTAGAGTGTATGTTCTCTACGACCGACGTCAGATCCTAGCTTGGTTCTTGGTTCTCGCAGAATCTAACATGTTATCAGAGCTAGTTTGTTTAGTTTAGTTTATTTTGTAATCTCAATATTTGAGAGATTTGGGACTATTAGATTGCTAATATTTTCTCAAAAACCTAGTATGCTCTTCTCTTGCATCCTTGGATTATCTGGAGAATCATAATAGTTTGAAGGAAAATAAGCATTTGTAATATTCTGGTATGCATATTTGTATTCTTGTGAGATTTGGGTGATTGCAGTATTTTTGGTAATCTTGGAGGCATTTTCTCCACAGTGTCCAGAAGGCTCAAAAAATTCAAGATTGGCTTTTATTTCACCAAATTCAAAGATCAGAGGACCCAGCTGCACCAGAGGTTTTTTTAGGGGTTCCTAGAGGTAGTCGTCAAATCGAAGCATTTTCGGCCCAAATGGACCTTGCCATCACACTCAGAAGGTGTCAAAACCTAAGGATTAACTGTCCAAAAGTCATATTCTAAATAGTTGACCTTTGAGGAAAAAAAATTGCTTGGCAAGTCGTATGACCCGTCGTACCGTACGAAAATTTGTGCAAAAGGGCACTACCACCCAGTGACCAGGGTGCCACCGTGTGGGTTTAAAAACCCTGTGTGGCCCATTTACTTGACCGCCACCGCTCGTCGAGTGACACAATCCTCCAAGGGCTACTCAACCCCCCAGCAAAGGTGCAGAACTATTAGGCCACCCCAACGTCACCTCTGAACAGCTCTACTATCCTACAGCCAACCAAGCACGGCCCAAGTACCACCAAGACCCTAGCCCACCAAACTTGGCAGAAGAATTAGCAAGTTCTACCAAAATGAACCACTCCAAATTTATCTGGAAGTTTCACTAAATTTAGTGATAGCTAAAACTATCTAACTGTAACTAATTTGCATATTGCACCAAACTTGGAGGTTTTTTAGCCAAATATAGCAGTGATATTAGCATGACGCAAGCATGTGGATTTTGAATTTTCTAACCCTCTCACTGATGAGCATATTAGTTTGGAAGCCGAACTTTAGAGGGCTTGTTCTCGGCCATACAAAGGCCTATTTTGGAAAATAAAAATGATTTGGGGTAGAATTTCATGCTCTATGCTATGGTGAAGTTGGTTTTTAATTTGACGCTTCATATTCCCAAAAATTGAAGATTCTTTCAAAATTTGTTGTGCAGCTCTCGTTTTGAGACCTTCCAAGAGCCATAGCTTGTGAAAATGGACTCCATTTTTGGTGCCATTTTTTCCAAGGTTCATATATTTTTATGTACTCTACATCAGTGCTCTCAATTTGATCTCATATTGTACTTGATCTATAGTTTCAGTGTTTTAGCCATTTTGGGTCTTGTAAGAGTCTGAATATCTGATTTTTGCATTGTAAATCTCACTAAATATAAAGTGCCAAATTGTAATTTATGGGGGGTCATTTCAGAAACTAGTGAAAAAGAGGAGGTGTCTCGTGTCTCTCTTTTTCACACTTCTCTTTCTACATTTTAGTTTAGTTTTCTGCACAAATGGATGCTTCAACAGTTCTTGTTTTAACACCATATAACTATTTTGAATGGAAATCAAAGATGATAATCTATCTCAAAAGGCATGGATATCATAGGGTTACTATGGGACTTGAAGTAGAACCCACATATGATGCAAAAAAGATAAAATAGTTTAACAAATGTGATAAATCTTTTGGTACTCTGTGTATGTCAGTTTCTCCTGACCTACTTTTTCATATTAAATCTACTAAAACACCCAATGATGTGTGGACCACATTGGAAAACCTATTTGGTAAGAAGGATGATCTAAGAGGTCATCAGTTGGAGAACGAACTCATAGGATTGAGTCCTAGCAATTTTGACACCATACAAGATTTCTTCACAAAGTTGAAAGCTATCAGATTGTACTTGAAACAGTGTGGAATAGAAAAAGAAGACAACCAACTAATCTTAATCATTCTTTCTAAACTTGGTCCAAACTATTTTGTGTTTGTTTCCACCTTTTATGCCACAAAAGTGCCTTAGGTTTGAACTATAAAATGCTTTCTCTAGATGAGTTTACTGCAGAATTCACTAAGGATCAAGATAAAGTGGTTTACATTGGTACAATTAAACCCTCGAAGTCACATTACTTGTCTATAAATCAAGGCACAAAAGAATAGAAAGGGTTTGGCAAATAGGAAAAGAAACAAAAGAACCAAGGAGAGAAGAAGAAAGATCAAAAACCTATTCTTCCAATGCAGGTAATTAGACCTCTTCATAAAAAGGTGAACAACCTAAGAAGGAGAAGGTCAAGTGTTCTTATTGTAAGAGGCATGGACATGATGAGCACAAGTGTTTAAAAGAAGCAGATTGATTGCCTATCACATCTTCTTGAGAAGAACAATATCAAGGTGCCTGACTCTATCAAACAGGGTTCATCAGAATGATCTTGAAAGGACACAAAAAAGAGTAAGGGGAAAGGAAAGGGAAAGGCCCTAGTTGTTGTTGCTTCACAACCTGATACCTGGATCATTAACTCAGGTGCTTCACACCACATGGCTTCCTCACAGGATGGTTTTTCTTCCTTAGAGCCATGTTCTATGCTACCATACTCATGGGTGATGACACTCCTATTGATGTGGGCAAAGGAACATTTTAGGATGTTCTCTGTGTTCCATATCTGTCAACTAATTTCCTATCTATTTATCAGATCACTCACATAGGCTCTTGCAAGCAGGTTGAGTTTGCTCTAGACAAAGTGGTAATTAGTGAGTTGCATGATGGGTCTATAGTTGTGGGAAAAGCATATCATCATTCCAAACTATATTAGTTTTCTCACTTTGTTCCTAACTCTCCTTTAACAATATTACTCACTCATTCAAATGAGGTGAGTCATTTGTGGCATCAACGGTTTGGTCACTTGAATTACCGCTACTTGCAGCATCTCAATCAACAAGACATGGTTTTAGGGTTGCCTTCAATTCAATTTTCTAATGGAGTTTTCCAGGGATGCATTCTTGGTAAGTATCCAGAGGAGAAATATGAAAAAAGGCAAAACATGGAGGGCCACATAACTTTTGAAGTTGGTACATAGTGACTTAACAAGACCATTTACACATCCTACTTTCAGCAGGGCTAGTTATGTTCTAACATTCATTGATGATTTTTCTCGATACACTTGGGTTTATTTTCTCAAGCAAAAGTCTGAGGTCTTTAAGTCTTTTCTAAACTTCAAAGATTTTACAGAGAAACAATCCAAGAAGACCATCAAGATTCTACATACATATAATGGGGGGGATTATGTCAACCAAAGGTTTGAAACGTTTTGTGCCTCAAAGGGTATTGATCTTCAGCACACAGTTCCCTATAGTCCATAGTAGAATGGTGTTGTAGAATGCAAGAACAAGTCTTTGAAAGAGATGGCCAATTGTATGATTCACTCTAGGTCTATGACACCTCAGTACTAGGTAGAGGCCATCAACTGTGCATGTTACATCTAGAACCGCATTCCTCACAAAGTTGTGAAGGGGGTAACTCCTTTCCAAGCATGGACCAGTCAGAAACCCACAGTTAAGCACTTTTGAGTGTTTGGTTCTCTTGCATGGGCCCACATTCCAGTAGAAAAACACAAGGCTATGGATATGCAAAGCAATCCTTACATATTTGTTGGGTACCCAGACGGTGTCAAGGGCTATAGGATTCCCATCCTACCACACATGAGTTTTTCATTGAGAGGAGTGTTTTTTCAAGGAGGAATCTTCTAGTTATTCTCCTACCACTTCTCCATCAAAATACAAATTGGAGACATCGCATCATGATGACAGTTCTTTGGAGGATCTTAATCCTCCTGATCATGATGAGGAGTCTGCTTCCTCCACTTCAGATGGCGACAATGATGATGAGGATCCACCCTCTCCTCCTAGTCATCATTTAGAGGTTTATGATTCTCCTCTAGATTCTTTTGCCACAAGGCCTCTTTGGGCTTGTCAAACATTGTAGTCAATAGGTGATTGGATTGGTGATCCTTTAGATACTAGGAGAACAAGGTCACAATTTCAACAGGCTCCACATCTCTTCGTTTCTTCAGCTTTTGATCCACAGACTTTTTTGGAAGCTTCTAGTGTCCTTGAGTGGGATGCTGCTATGCAAGAAGAGTTCAGTTCCTTGGAAAGGAATCACACATGGGATTTAGTCCCTCTTCTTAAGAGAAGAAAACTTGTTTGTTGCAAGTGGATCTATCAAACTTGAAGTTTGTAGTAGATGGGTTGGTTGACAAGCATAAGGCTCACTTGGTCACTAAAGGATTCTCCTAGATGCCCTTGCTATAGCTACAACCCACTATTGGGAAGTTTGCCAAATGGATGTGAAGAGTGCTTTACTTCATGGTAACCTTCAGGAGGAAATCTACATGGAGTAGCCACAGGGGTTCGTTCAAGATCTTTCACTTGTTTTCCATCTTTGAAAGTCTCTTTATGGCCTCAAATAGGCTCCTCGAGCCTGATATGCCAAGATGGACTCCTTCCTTCTGTCATTCGGGTTCACTCGATGCCATTCTAATCTGAACGTCTACATTCTATAGCAAGATGATACTCTCACTTTTTTGGTTCTCTATGTTGATGACTTGTTGATCACAGGGAGTCATTCATCCACCATCAAGGCAGTGAAAATTGCTCTACATGATTGATTTCCAATGTCATACTTGGGTCTTTTGTACTACTTCTTAGGAATTTAGATCACTCAATCATCTTTAGGTATCTTCATGGTAAAACCCAAATATGCACTTGACATGCTCTCCAAATTTTGAATGGCTGACTGTAAGCCTGCACTGACTCAATTTCTTTCAAGGGTCAAACTTGAGGCTAAGTGTTCTTCACCCTTGGTTGATGGCACTTTATACAGACAGCTTGTTGGAAGTCTCATATATATGACTCACATGAGGCTTGACATTTCATATGTCATGGCCATGGTCTCTCAGTTTATGCAAGAGCCACATGAGTTGCATTGGAAAGTAGCTAAGTGGATTCTCCACTATGTTCAGGGCACTCACAGCTATGGGATTCATTATACAGCAGGCATGGATTTTGACTTGGTGGGATACATAGATTCAGATTAGGTGAGTGATTCTCAAGATCACAAGTCTACTTCAAGGTATTGATTTTTAGTTGGTTCTGGTCTAATTTGTTGGTCGAGCAAGAAGCAGTCTGCAATTGCTCTTTCATCTACAGAGGTTAAGTATCGAGGTGCAGTAAATGCCACCATTGAGGCCATTTGGCTTCAAATTATTCTCACTAAGTTTGGCATTTCATTAAAAAATCCCATAGTCATCTTTTGTGATAATTAGAGTGCAATACAAATCTCAAAGAATTCAGTCCATCACCAGCAAATGAAACACATTGAGATACATATGCACTACATTCAGGATCTAATTCATGGAAACATCATCGATCTCAAGTACATTTAGACATCAGAGTAGATCCAGACATCTTCACCAAAACCTTCAATGAGAGAAAGTTCCTTCATTTGCGAGCTTTGCTAGGGGTGTGGCCAGTGTCTACTTCAGGAGGGGCTTCTTAGTCCTTTTCTTTCACTCTCTCTACTCTTGGGGGTGTTTTCTCTCTCTATTTGGGGGGGCTATTCCCTTGTGGGGGGATTCTTCTCTTTTGGGGGGGAATTCTTTGTACATGGGTACCTCATCAAGCTTCATTTGTTGGGACCCATATCTTTTCACCCACCTAAGCTACGCTTAAGGGGTGTTAGTGTAGGTTTTTATTTTTCTTAGGGATATTTCTTTTTCCTACACATTATTAAGCTTGCTTAGGTTTATTACATGTGGTTAATATGAGGACATGTGGTGAAATACATTAGCTACATGTGTCACTCTCTCCCACACATGGGTAGTTGAGTTACACACCTTCTTTTGGCTTATTGTGCCACCTCTCATAACCACTATTATGTCTTTACCTGAGTAGGTTATGGAGTAGTTAGTTTTCTCACCCTCTTTTGGCTTTATGTGCCACCTCCTTTTTGTCTTCTCTTGAGGAGGTTATGCCATGTGTTTTGGCATTTATCAAGTAGTTAAAACTTTCACATATTTTGAGTAGTTGGAGTTATTACACCTCTTGGATGTATTTGCCCATTATTTTCTATATATACAACACTGTCCTCTCACCTTAACTAGTTCAAATACTAGTTCGGTAACTAGTAAGGGAGAGTGATGTGAGCATTCTCAAAATTCTCCTGTAGTTTGTCTCTTGAATCTCTCTTTCAGGATTCTCTCTCCATTCCACTATTTTGATCTTTGATCATTTGTCAACTGGAGTGTATGTGATCTATGACTGACATCAAATCCTAGCTCGGTTCTCACTTCTCACAGAATCTAACAAAGTGTGACAAAGTTCCTAGACAGATGGATTGTAATGTTGCTTATCCTAAGTTTTGTTGAGTTTTTAAGCTCGGTTTGAAACTTCTGCACAAGTTCAGTGTGAACGTGTAGGTAGTTTGAGTTATTTATATTTTGTAATCCATTTTAGTGATTAAAGTGAAATATTTTATTTAGCTAATTAAATCTAATAAAGTGTGAAAGCATTAATGTTTAGACTTATCTTCCAAGTCATCTCCTATGTGAGATATGGTTGCTTTCTTTCACTTTCTTCTTTAGAGATAAGATCACTTTATTGGAAGATTATAATTTTAGCTAAATAGTGTAAAGGTAGAGGCAAGACAAAAAATAATTAATGTGTAGTTGTGAGTAATATCAATTTTGAATGTTGCCTTGTAAGTTTTCAAAGGAATGTGAAGTAGGTTACAGGTGTAAAATAATTTTCTCGAATGTTCATCATTTCCATTGTTTAATTTCAATTATTTATATGTTTAATTCAATGTTATTTTAGTATTAGGAAATTATGCATCTAGATTGAAATATGGTATCAGAGCCTCAGTTGGAGGAAAAATTTGTGCAACCTTGTGTTGGAAAAAGTAAGTGTGAACAAGGTAAAATTGAAGCTATGTTTCTTTTAATTGTTTTCAAATCTGCGAAATTAATCATGTGTGGTTTTACAAATCTAAAAATTACTTTCAAGATTATCCAATTTAGATGTATTAGTGTTTAGTAAATTTGATCTCTCATTAAGGTATGAAGAAATTAATCAAGGAAGTTGACACCAAATTTACATGGAGAAACTCTTGCAGGAAAAAAATCCGCACCCAAAGAGATATTATGCTTGTATTCATTCTTGTAATCAAGTTACATTAACACTAAAATTTTCTCTAAATTTTGGTAGCACTTCATTGCTCCTTCAACTTCAAAAACCTGTGATAATTTCTACCAACCAAAGACATCAGTATATAGAAGCCATGGATCTCAAAATACAATAAATTGTATCCAATAACAAGGGAATATTCACATGCAAAAACCATGCGCCCAAATATTGTGAACTCTAATGCTGCATGGTAGAAATCACCACTTAATTGAAAGTCTCAACATGGACACCCAAGAAGTCCCAATCAAACTCAGTCAACAGAAGTGTTAAGTGACAACAACAAGGTAGAATTGAATGTCTCCTTATGGGCACCTAACAACTCCTAATTAATCTCAGTCAACTGAAGTATTCCAACTCACACCAATGTCATGCAAACAACATGCATTACTTGGCGTCCCTAATATGTATATGTAACAACATGTTTGTATCATGCAAGAGTCATGCAAAGCTTGGAACCTGAGTTAGAGTGACATGCTAGACACATGCATCACCATATAAGTACATGCAACTGACATGCAAGTACATGCAAGCACATGCAAGTGACATGCAACAACAAGCAAGTCCATCCAAGCTCATATAAGTGACATGCAACAACATGCAAGTTGATGCAAGTAACATGCAAGTCCACGCAAGTAACATGCAACATCATTCAAGTCTATGCAAGCTCATACAAGCTCATGCAAGCATCATGCAAGTATCATGCATCTCTAAATTCAATGTTAACTCCTACATAAGACTCATGCAAAGTATATGCAACATTATCCACTCATGCTAACAATAAAGCTAACTGCAAGTCCATATTGGATTCTTCTCCAAAGTGGGTGCCCCTGATGGGTTCCACCTCCTAGAAGTTATCTCCAAGTCAACGTGGACTTCTAGAAAGGAACTCCAAGTCTCCATGGGCTCCACTTCCAAAGTGGGCACCCATAATGGGTCCCACGACATAGAATGTATCTACAACATGTCCAAGTGAAATAATTAATACAAAATTTGTCCCTCAAGTGTCCATGTGTTTAAGAACACTTTCCAAGAATCATGGAGACACATAAAATAACTTAAAACAATAATGTTAATGGAACATTTTCCTAACACCTTGAAGAGGGATTTTTGTAAGGGGTCTTTGTTGAAATGCACAAGACAACTGAGAGGGGGGGTGAATCAGTTGTAGAAAAAACTTAACTTCTTTCACACATCAACACATTATCCACTTAATTATGATTTAACCATGAAAACAAATAATAAAAAACTTAACCACATTCACACATGAGACACACGAGACACCAGATTTTTATGTGGAAAACCCAATGAGGGAAAAACCACGGTGAGTGTTATCTCAAAATATAAATGATATATCAAAATTTACAACAAAGCTCACTACAAAAGAAGGGGCTCACTACCAATGGGGTGGCTCATTGTCGGTGGATGGTTCACTGCCAGAGTTGGTGAACTGAGATAGTAGCATCTACACTATGCCAAGGTTCAGTTCCATTGAAGCACAATAAATTTCCTCTACTCTATTCTACTTTTTCACTTCACACTTATCTTCACATCCTCATCAACCATTCATGACTTTATTACATGTATTTATATAATTCATCAACATTGGAATGAACATCAAGGTCGGCATTACAATCATCAACCATTGGAACAATCTCCAAGGTCGACATACGCACATACATTAGAATAGGTCTGGACCTAAATGGATTTGTGAAGGAAAAGAATGAATTTGAACCACACCAAGCCTTAGTTGGGACTTAAATCCAATCTTCCATGCAGCAACATGCTT
Source organism: Cunninghamia lanceolata (assembly GCA_027924645.1). Lineage (NCBI taxonomy): Eukaryota > Viridiplantae > Streptophyta > Pinopsida > Cupressales > Cupressaceae > Cunninghamia > Cunninghamia lanceolata. Next base: position 243,240 of record BSBN01002020.1, on the reverse strand, counting down.
TACAAACTTTGAAGCATAACCACAAGTAGTGAAAACAACCAAGTCAGCCAAAACTAGTGTTAACACTAAGACCTTTAGGAACACACTTCATCCACGATCCAAATTATACTTTGTAGACCAATGAAAAGGTAGGAACATGATCTAGAGACATCCACAAGAACGTTACAATCACCAAGAACTTTCGTACAACCCCCAAATATTTTGTCCAAAAGATTCTTCAAACCGGAGCACTTAAACATTATTGTTGGCCACTATCATAAAGGAAAGATCACTTGTGGAGCACCAAATCACGAACCATTTTAACTGAAGGCACATACATCATTCTAGACTTAATTCTAGAACCACAAAGTATAAAACTCAAATGAGGAGAGATGTTGAGCAAAATACATTCTCCTTATCACCATTGAATACTCAAAAAAATAGTTTTTACTCTGGTGAACAGAACTCACTCAAATCTTCATACCAGAGGCTCAAACTTGAAACATAGCAACTACAGACATTTCTTAACATGACTTCCAAAACTTAGACAAACATATTCAATCTACATGATATGCAGAGAAAAACACTATATTGTTCTTCTCAAACACTTGCTCAAACTCATTCAAATAATTTCCTTAGATGCTGACCTTAGGCGTTGACATCGATGACAACACTTACTGCTCATACTTTCAACAATCTCCCCCTTTGTCATTGATGGCAACACATGATGTGAAAAAACATCAAGACAAACAAACTTACTTTGCTTCTTTGCTCCCCCTTACTTTATGCTTTCTCTTGTTGCAACTTTCTCATGAAGTTTTTCACATGAACTTCTCTCCCCCTTTGACATCAATGGCAAAGGGTGCTAGACCTTTTCTTTTTCTTTACTGCACAACTCCCCCTGTCATCAACACTACAACACTTACTGCTCTTAATTAGGAACTCATATCAGTAACATCTACCTACTCTCCATGAGAGGTAGGCTTTAACACATCAATCCTGATCAAAGAATGAGATTATGGGCACCACTGGACTAATGTACTGATCAAAATTGGAATTACTCTTTCACTCCCCTTGACTGCAACAATCAGTTCCCTACTTTCTTCCCTTGAAAGTTAGCTTCCAACATTAGTTCAACCAGAGATGTACTTCTTAGACCTTTGTTAATAATCCTTCACTTTGTCTCTACATGTTGAGGCATCAACATCAATCCTTTGGCAGGCGAGAAAAGATTTTCAATAAAAGCTCCCCCTCAGCTAGAGCTCCCAATTTACTTCCCGAAGGAAGTATCTGCACTAGAGGCTGGTGCGGATCCATCCATAACCTCATTTACATCCTTAATCCAGATTTTGCTCATTTCCTTCTTAGTTTTTATCGAATCAACCTTTCTCTTTCCTCTATCTTCCCTCTACTCTATTTTCCTCTTTTATGTAGGATTATATCTTTTCACATTCTTGCTTCTGCAGAATTTTGCAATGTGTCTAGGTTTATTTCAATTGTAGCAAACAACATTCCTTTGTCCTTGGTTCCTTCCATTGATTGGATTAATTATTGATTTGCATTCATTAGCCATATGCCCAAATCTATTGCATGTAAAGCATTTTCCATTGAAAGATTGAATATTCCTTCTATTGTTGAAACTATTCCTTATCTAACTTCTACATTCATTTTCTCTATGACCAGTTCTCTTACATGTAAAGAACTGACCAGAGAAAGATGGAATATTTTTGCTTCTGCACTGAGTAGCCCTATGACCAAACTTATTGCATTTGAAACAATATCCATTGAAAGATGGGTACCTTTGAGCATTTGGTGCCTGACTGGAGGTCTTTTAGGTTTGTTTTGCTGATTTCGGACCTGGTTGCCTTTGACTTTCTTCATCTCAATGTTAGCATGCCCTGATTTAGAACTTTCTCATCTTTCAAAACCCAAAGCTTTCTCGTCATCTGGACTTTTCTGACTATCAATCAACTCATCAAGCTTTGTAGAGCTTATTTTAAACTTTTCTTTGTAACTATTAGCTATTTCTAGATCATGTTTCAGAAGCACATCTTTTACCAACTTTTCACATTCCTCAGACTTGCCTTTCACAACTTTATTTAAATGCTCATCAACTTTTTATTTTTCTTCAATTAGCATTGATAAGTTATTCAGATTTCATTTGTTTCTTTCAACTGTTCACTTAGCTCTCTGCTCCTTTCCTTGGATTTCTTGACTTGCTCCCTTAGCTTTAGAATGCATTCATCAACTTCCTTGAAATTCTCCTTCAAATCCTAGATATCAACTTCATACTTATCAAGATCTTCAAGAGAAGTTTTCAGTTCTTCATTACTGACATATGTGCAATCATCAATTGTGACACTACCTGGAATAGGATATCTTCTGGGAGCCATGTGTTCACTTTCCCATATCTTCCTTAAGCTATTAGGCTTCTTCCAAGGAACCTTGCTCTGATACCAATTGTTGAAATGCACAAAAAAATGAGAGGGGGGATGAATCGGTTGTAGCAAAAACTTAACTTCTTTCACACATCAAGACATTATCCACTTAATTATGATTTAACCATGAAAACAAATAATCAGAAACTTAAACACATTCACACATGAGACACATGAGACACTAGATTTTTACATGGAAAACCCAAAGAGGGAAAAATCATGGTGAGTGTTAGCTCACAATATAAATGATATATCAAAATTTACAACAAGGCTCACTACCTTAGGGCACACTACCAATGGGGTGGGTCACTATCGGTGGATGGCTGATGGCACGTCTTTGTAGTCACCATTTACAACTTCACTTTCAGAAATCAACCACAAGAGCAATACAGAAAAAAGACAGAAAAAATAATATGGAAGCGACAGGAAATAATGAAAAATGAGATGCTTTATTATTTTATATTGCTGTTCATTACAAAAATCAAATATTGGCCCTACACAGTCGGCCTCACAGAACTATAGACATTCCAAATGCAGAGAGACATAAACTCTTGTATCTTCTATTTGGATATTCTTCAGTCTATTCACCAATCGGCCTCTACAGACATATCGGCCTCTCTTTCTTTTACCTGTCAATTTTTCTTTATGCAGTGAATCGGTTCTCTGAACCGTCAACCTCTCCTCTCTACACAGCTAGTTGGCCTCTCTTTCTCCTCCACCGTTCAACCCCTTTTCAAGTTGTTCAAGACTAAATATATATCTTCCACAGAAATGTGTTCTACAAAGGACAAACTAACATCCACCACCATTGCCATAAGGTAACCATCACCGCCACAAAGAAAATGGAGTCGCCCGAGAGATAATGTAGACCACAACAAATGTAGAGAAGGAAAATGTTATGGTAGAAGCACGACCACCATCTCTAGCAAGGATTTAATGTAGATTTATTGCTTTTTCTATATTGGTCGATCCACCAAGAAGGAAAGAAAATCATATTCGCCAGCTAGGTCCACTCTTTATATTGCACGATATGAGGCTTTTATTTCTTTCTAAATGAAGGCAACTGCCAGCCATGACCTCTAGATAATAATAGAAATTTAATGTCTTAGAAATGGTTGACAGAAATTTAAAAAAGGCCAGCAAGCTTTGTCATAAGGCGACAGGAGGTTCAAATATGCAAGGCGACAGGAGCGACATGAGCTCGAAGCACACCAAAAACTGCAATAAAGAGATTCTTTCTTTATTCACATAAGCAAACCAAAACAAAACCAAAAACTGGAAAGAGGCAAGATGCCCCTGCATCAATGGCTCACTGCCAAAATTGGTGAACTGAGATAGTAGCATCTACACTATGCCAAGGTTCAATTCCATTGAAGCACAATAAATTTCCTTTGCTCTACTCTACTTTTTCACTTCACACTTTTCTTCACATCTTTGCATCCTCATCAATCATTCATGACTTCATTACATGTATTTATATAATTCATCAACCTTGGAATGAACATAAAGGTCGGCATTACAATCATCAACCATTGGAACAATCTCCAAGGTCGACATACACACATACATTAGAATAGGTCTGGACCTAAATGGATTTGTGAAGGAAAAGAATGAATGTGGACCACACCAAGCCTTAGCTAGGACTTAAATCCAATCTTCCACGCAACAACACACTTTACAAACTTTGAAGCATAATCGCACGTAGTGAAAACAACCAAGTCAGCCAAAACTTGTGTTAACACTAAGACCTTTAGGAACACGCTTCATCCATGATCCAAATTATACTTTGCAGGACAATCAAAAGGTAGGAACATGATCTAGAGACATCCACAAGCACGTTACAATCACCAAGAACTTTCATACAACCCCCAAACATTCTATCCAGAAGATTCCTCAAATCAGAGCACTTAAACTTTATTTTCAACCACTGTCATAAAGGAAAGATCGCTTGTGGAGCACCAAATCATGAACTATTTTAACTAAAGGTACATAACATCATTTCGGACTTAATTCCAGAACTGCAAAGTATAAAACTCAAATGCGGAGAGATGCGGAGCAAAATACATTCTCCCTATCACCATTGAATACTCAAAAAAATAGTTTTTACTCTGGTGAATAGAACTCACTCAAATCTTCATATCAGAGGCTTAAACTTGAAACATAGCAACTACAGACATTCCTTAACATGACTTCCAAACTGCAGACAAATATATTCAATCTACAAGATATTCAGAGCAAAACATTGTACTGTTCTTCTCAGACACTTGCTCAAACTCATTCAAATAATTTCCTTAGATGCTGACCTTAGGTGTTGACATCAGTGACAACACTTACTGCTCATACTTGCAAAAATTTTCTTAGAAAAAATCATAGTTCATTGTCTTCAAATTGGTGCAAGATTTTAGGGAGAAATTGTGCCTCTATGTAGTAAGAACCATGCCAAGAAATGGAAGGTAAAGGAAAAGCATGACATGATTGAAAAAAAATCACGTCTAGCAAAGGGAGGAAATCACGACTTGCAAGGTTAAAAAAACATGCATATTTTTTAGGTTTATATTCGTACAAGATTTATGATAAAAATCACAGAGATTTTTTAAAAAATCATAATTTTTTAAATCACGCAAATAGGGGGCAGGTTAAAGGTTATATCATGATTTTTAATATCCAGGAAAGTAAATGTGACATTTTTAAACATGTAAATTTGTGCCCAAAAAACATGACCTAAGGTTTTTTGGACTGCAGCCAAGGTTTGGTCGAGTTACAATTTTTTAACAATGCCTAGGGTTTTTATGATAGCAACTAGGGAAGAAGGTGAGTTTTTTTAGTTCAGGTGCTATGGCTTTTAGTTTTAAAAACCAACAAGGTTTTTGGAAAAATTGAACTAGGGTTTTTGTTGAAGATAGGGAAAATAGCTAGAAGCATACAGAAAACAAACTATAGGTAACCCTAGCTCCCAATGGAGTGCATTCTAACCTAGAAAATCAGTCAAACAAACAGAAATAAACATAGAATCTAAGCTAGTTATGTCTCATGTCCATTGTCCTCCTAAATCCTCTATTATTGTTCTTAGATTTTGCAAATTTTTACACAATCATGAGAAGCTCATGGGAATGGCAAGATGTTGGAGAATTGTGTGAGATTAGAGAGCATGAAAAATATGTCTTCTAAGAGGTGAAAATGGAGCCAAATGAGGTGTTTTATAGAACACCTTATTTGAATGGAGGGCCAGGATTAAGAATTGAATTTAGGGCCAAATGGATGGCTAGGATGTTGCAAGTATGGGTCTAACCGGTGTTGTCATTGATGTCAACATACTTATGTTACATTAATGAGAAGGATTGGATGAGCTGTGTGCTAAGGATATTGAGAAAATTAGTCTCAATCAAGAATAGTGAAGAACAGTGATGACAACAAGGTAAAAGTCCAAGATAGGTTGAGGATCAGAGGATATGGTTTAAAGGGTTTGTAGATATAAGTCTTGAGATGCTCCAGTCAAGTTTTCAGATGTTCGCATGAAGATCTATGACCTTGCACCTTTAACATACTGGTATCCTTCATGCAAAAGTTTCAATATTTTCCAAATCTCAAAAGTAGTTGGTAGGTCAATAACATTTGAGAGCTCTGTATCAGATAATGCACTTAGAAGAGCTTCTATAGTCCGCAGATTGTTTTTAGCATCTGTGATTTCATTTGCAGCTTTTGGACCACCCTGTGGAGGTACATACTGTGTTGTAACCATGGTCCAGTATGCCATACCCATGCATTGCAAGTGACACTTTATGCGACCTTTCCATAGATTAAAATTTGTTCCATCAAACTTCAGGTTGTCCTTCTTGTAAGACGACATCCTGGATCTCCTCAAGCAGTTAAGCTCCTTTTAGAGGAACTTGGATCTGATACCAATTGTTAGACTTAGGGCACACAAATGAGAGGGGGGGTAAATCAGTTGTCCAAAACTTTCTCTAATTTCTCACTTAAATCTTCTTAGCAATTAGCAGTATATCAATCATGAAACATAATGCAATTAAACAACAAGTAGAAACTCATCAACACATAAGACACCAAGATTTGGATGTGGAAAACCTGGTTAAGGGAAAAATCACGGGGTGATTAACCCAAGATTGTATTCTCTATTAGAAGAATAGAAAGAACAAATGGCAAATGCCAATTAGGGCTCACTGCTCGAGCACACGCTCACAAGAGGCTCACTGCCTACAAGAGACACATTGTCTGCAAAGTAACAAGTATTACAAACTTGAACTGGAGAATAGCATCTTTACCATGCTTGGATCAGTTCCATTTAGGCCCAAAAACTTCTGTTCTTCCTGTCACTCTCTTCTTCACTACCACACTCTCATCTCCACAAGACACTCTGGAATGACTTCACAATCCCTTATTTATACAAGGCATCGACTTAGGAACAATCATCTAAGTCGGCAAACACCTACAAGAACATCCACAAGATGTGTAATACATCCGGTCAACTAGTCTCAGGAAGAACACCAACATCCGGTGGTTATTCTTCAAATATGAACTTTAACTTCAATGTGGACCACCAAGATGAACTGGGCACGATCCACAGATCACCACAAGCTTTTCTGAATCACCAAGAACATCTGCACTTCATCTGCTTACTAGAATCCTTCTCTCCTTCATCCGGAACCTCAAGAACACAGTTTGTCATCACTATCACAAAGGAATAGGTTCTTCTGGACCTTCAAACCATGAACTAGTCTACTTGACACTTCACAAGGACATCCTCAACACTTCCTCAAATCCGTAGAATGGGATAATGCATTTCTGGATCTCATCGGACCTATCTATGTCACTTTGTCACTTCTGAACACCTACTGGAACCAGTTCTACTTGAGCGACCATAACTTCTTCAGATCTTCATGCGAACATCTGAAAACTTGACTGGAGCATCTTAAGACTTATATCTACAAACCCTTTAAACCATATCCTCTGATCCTCAACCTATCTTGGACTTTTACCTTGTTGTCATCACTGTTCTTCACTATTCCTGATTGAGACTAATTTTCTCAATATCCTCAGCACACAGCTCATCCAATCCTCCTCATTAATGCAACATAAGTATGTTGACATCAATGACAACATCGGTTAGACCCATACTTGCAACATCCTAGCCACCCATTTGGCCCTAAATTCAATTCTTAATCCTGGCCCTCCATTCAAATAAGGTGTTCTATAAAACACCTCATTTGGCTCCATTTTCACCTCTTAGAAGACATATTTTTCATGCTCTCTAATCTCACACAATTCTCCAACATCTTGCCATTCCCATGAGCTTCTCATGATTGTGTAAAAATTTGCAAAATCTAAGAACAATAATAGAGGATTTAGGAGGACAATGGACATGAGACATAACTAGCTTAGATTCTATGTTTATTTCTATTTGTTTGACTGATTTTCTAGGTTAGAATGCACTCCATTGGGAGCTAGGGTTAGCTGTAGTTTGTTTTCTGCATGCTTCTAGTTATTTTCCCTATCTTCAACAAAACCCTAGTTCAATTTTTCCAAAAACCTTGTTGGTTTTTAAAACTAAAAGCCATAGCACCCGAACTAAAAAAACTCACCTTCTTCCCTAGTTGCTATCATAAAAACCCTAGGCATTGTTAAAAAATTGTAACTCGACCAAACCTTGGCTGCAGTCCAAAAAACCTTAAGTCATGTTTTTTGGGCACAAATTTACATGTTTAAAAATGTCACATTTACTTTCCTAGATATTAAAAATCATGATATAACCTTTAACCTGCCCCCTATTTGCGTGATTTAAAAAATTATGATTTTTTTTTAAATCTCTGTGATTTTTATCATAAATCTTGTATGAATATAAACCTTAAAAATATGCATGTTTTTTTAACATTGCAAGTCGTGATTTCCTCCCTTTGCTAGACGTGATTTTTTTTCAATCATGTCATGCTTTTCCTTTACCTTCCATTTCTTGGCATGGTTTTTACTACATAGAGGCACAATTTCTCCCTAAAATCTTGCACCAATTTGAAGACAATGAACTATGATTTTTTCTAAGAAAATTTTTGCAAGTATGAGCAGTAAGTGTTGTCACTGATGTCAACACCTAAGGTCAGCATCTAAGGAAATTATTTGAATGAGTTTGAGCAAGTGTCTAAGAAGAACAGTACAATGTTTTGCTCTGAATATCTTGTAGATTGAATATATTTGTCTGCAGTTTGGAAGTCATGTTAAGGAATGTCTGTAGTTGCTATGTTTCAAGTTTAAGCCTCTGATATGAAGATTTGAGTGAGTTCTATTCACTAGAGTAAAAACTATTTTTTTGAGTATTCAATGGTGATAGGGAGAATGTATTTTGCTCCGCATCTCTCCGCATTTGAGTTTTATACTTTGCAGTTCTAGAATTAAGTCTGAAATGATGTTATGTACCTTTAGTTAAAATGGTTCATGATTTGGTGCTCCGCAAGCGATCTTTCCTTTATGACAGTGGTCGAAAATAAAGTTTAAGTGCTCTGATTTGAAGAATCTTCTGGATAGAATGTTTGGGGGTTGTACGAAAGTTCTTGGTGATTGTAACGTGCTTGTGGATGTCTCTAGATCATGTTCCTACCTTTTGATTGGCCTGCAAAGTATAATTTGGATCATGGATGAAGCGTGTTCCTAAAGGTCTTAGTGTTAACACAAGTTTTGGCCGACTTGGTTGTTTTCACTACGTGCGATTATGCTTCAAAGTTTGTAAAGTGTGTTGTTGCGTGGAAGATTGGATTTAAGTCCTAGCTAAGGCTTGGTGTGGTCCACATTCATTCTTTTCCTTCACAAATCCATTTAGATCCAGACCTATTCTAATGTATGTGTGTATGTCGACCTTGGAGATTGTTCCAATGGTTGATGATTGTAATGCCGACCTTTATGTTCATTCCAAGGTTGATGAATTGTACAAATACATGTAATGAAGTCATGAATGATTGAACCCCTCATAGAAGAAGTAGAAATTGCTCAACTTGAAGCCCTCATTGCCAAGAGACTGCCAAGAGGATCCGGTAAGTATGAAGGAAAATTGCCTTTTAAGTGTTTTAACTGCAATAAGATTGGTCATTTTGCCTCAAAATGTCTGAAAAGATTTTCAAGGCAAAATCCTAACAGATCAAGGTTCCAAAAGAATTGTTATGATGTTCATGAAGAAGATGATAATGAAGGAGTAACAGATGATGAATTAGAGATAGGAAACAAATCTGGAAGTGAATGGGTGTTTATTGCCATCAAGGAAGAAGAACCAATATCCTTTGTATCTATCAATCATAAAGTTGTAGAAAAAGCTCTAGCTGCCCAAGTTGAAGAAAAGGATGATTGGGTCATTGACAGTGGTTGCTCTCACCATATGACAAGTGACAAAAATAAGTTCATAGATTTGGAAAGGTATGAAGGAGGAGTGGTGAAGTTTGGTGATAATTCTGCTGGTAGAATCAGAGGAAGAGGAACTATTTCTTTTGATGGAAGGAACAAAACTGGTAATGTTTTATATGTTGAAGGCTTAAAGCACAATCTTCTCAGTGTTGGACAGTTGGTGGACAAAGGCTATGATCTCCGGTTCAAGAATGGAAAATGCAAGATCTTTGAAAGCTCAGGAACAAAGATTGCATCTGGTACCCAAACTAAAGGTAATATCTTCCACTTGGTTGGCACTAGTAAAAGTTTCTTATTTGTTCAAGTTGATCAGAGTTGGTTATGGCATAGGAGAATGTGTCATGTGAATTTTGATAATATCATCAAAATAAGCAATACTCAGGCTATAAGAGATCTTCCAAAATTGGTGAAACCTACTAATAGCTTGTGCAAAGAATGTCAGTTTAGTAAGCTGAGCAGAATCACATTCAAGAGTAAGGATCAATCTTCTACCAAATTATTGGACTTAGTTCATACTGATCTATGTGGTCCAACAAGAATCAAGAGTGTACAAGGTGATAGATATTTCATGCTATTAATTGATGACCATTCCCGGATGATGTGGGTTACCTTTTTGAAAGAGAAATCAAAAGCTTTTGAGAAGTTCAAAATTTTCAAGGCTATGGTAGAAAATGAAACCGGATTAAAATTAAAATGTCTGAGGTATGATAGAGGTGGCGAATTCACATCTGGTGAGTTCATAGATTTTTGTGAGAAGCATGGTATAAAGAGATAGTTATCTGCTCCTAGGACTGCACAGCAGAATGGAGTAGTAGAGAGAAAGAACTGGACCATCCAGGAAGCATCTAGGACAATGATGATGGAAGCAAACGTTCCTCAAATGTTTTGGAGAGAAGCTGTCAGCACTGCAGTCTATATTCTCAATCGAGTTCAAATCAGAAGCAGTACCGGTAAGACTCTCTATGAACTTTGGTTTGGCATCACTCCTACTGTGAGGTATTTCAGAGTGTTTGGTAGCAAATGTTACATTAAAAGAGATGAAGATCTAGGCAAGTTTGATGCTAGAAGTGATGAAGGAATTTTCTTGGGTTACTCCACTCAAAGCAAAGCATATCGGTGTTACAATAAGAGACTGAGAAAGATGATAGAAAGTACAAATTTGAAGGTTGATGAAGGAATTGAGAAACCTTCAAGGTTTTATGAATATGATGAAGATGATCAGAATGGTGTTCTAATTCAAGGAGCCCAAACTCCTTCCGATACTCAGAATCAAATAGATCCGGTAATTCAGGAAGAAGAGATGAGTCAGCCTGAGCAAGAATTAGAAGTACAAGAAACTCCCAAAGTTCCCAGGTATGTAAGACTGAACCACTCTGAGGATCAGATCATAGGTGATAAAAGCAAAGGAGTTCGTACAAGAAGGAGAATTGATCAAGATTCAAAAGAGTATTGTTTGATTTCAAAGATTGAACCTAAGATAGTGAATGAAGCTTGCAATGATGAAAACTGGACTAAAGCAATGGAGGAAGAGCTGGTGCAAATAGAGAAAAATCACACTTGGGATCTTGTTCCCAGACCTAGAAATAAGAATGTGATTGGAACCAAATGGTCTTCCAAAACAAACTAAATGAAGTTGGTGAAGTAATTAGAAATAAAGCCAGATTGGTCTGCAAAGGTTACTCTCAAATAGAAGGAATTAATTTTGAAAAAACTTTTGCTCCGGTGGCAAGAATTGAAGCAGTCAAATTATTTCTTGCCTTTGCTACCTTCAAGGAATTCAAGGTATATCAGATGGATGTCAAGTCTGCCTTTCTAAATGGTGACTTAGAAGAAGAAGTGTATACAGAGCAACCAGATGGATTTCAGTTGTCTGATCATGGTGATATGGTCTACAAGTTGAAGAAGGCACTGTATGGATTGAAGCAAGCCCCAAGAACTTGGTATGAAAGATTGGATAAGCATCTTTTGAAGATTGGTTTCAACAAAGGTACTGCTGACAGTAACTTATATTTCAAAATTTGTCATGAAAACATCTTGATTGTTGAAGTATTTGTTGATGATATCATCTTTGGAGGAAGAGATAGTATGTGTAAAACTTTTGCAAATCAAATGAAAAGTGAGTTTGAGATGTCTATGCTTGGTGAAATGAATTTCTTCTTGGGTCTGCAAATTATTCAAAAAAGAAAGGAATCTTCATTTCTCAGACCAAATATGTGAAAGAATTGTTGAGAAAATTTGGGATGGAAGATTCAAAGCCAATGAATACTCACATAGCAATTGAATGTAAGTTGAGCAAAGATGATGACTCTCCTAAGGCAGACCAGACAAAGTACAGATCAATGATTGGAGGATTGTTGTATCTCACTCAAACTAGACCAGATATAATGTAGGTTGTTGGTCTTGTTGCTAGATTCCAAGTTGATCCTAGAGAATCTCATGTCATGGAAATCAAGAGGATTTTTAGATATGTAAAAGGGACAGTTGAGTATGGTTTGTGGTATCCTAGAGATCATGATTTCTCTCTTCATGCATATATAGATGCAGATTGGGCAGGAGATGTGGATGACTGGAAGCGTACCAGTGGTGGAGCATTCTTTTTGGGAAAAAGATTAGTTTCTTGGCTAACCAAGAAACAAGAGGCAATATCTCTATCTACAACTAAAGCAGAATACATTGCAGCAACAGGTAGTTGCACTCAAGTTTTGTGGATGAAGCAGATGCTAAGAGATATCAAAGTAGAGTATGAGAAGCCTATCACAATCTTTTATGATAATTCAAGTGCAATAAATATATCTAAGAATCCGGTGTTGCATTCTAAGACTAAGCATATATCTATTAAGTTTCACTTTCTGAGAGAGCAAGTGAACAAGGATGAAGTCAGACTAGAGTTTGTGCCTTCCAAGGATCAGATTGCAGACATCTTTACTAAACCTCTTCCTAGGGACTCTTTTGAGTATCTCAGGGAGAAGTTAGGGGTTATTGCCCCTCCGGTGATGAACTAAGGTGCACTAAGGTGCATCAATTCAGTGGATATCATAGTCATATCTTGTGATCCAGATTGATGGGAGCTGCTACTCAGGGGGAGCAGCAGGTATGATTCTGAAGTATTGGAGTTGCAAGTATGAGCCCTTTTCCATTGATGTTAAAGGGGGAGAGAAGACATGTGAAAAACAAGTGGTTGATGATCAAAGGGGGAGCAGTAAAGGAAGAGAAGACATATGAATAGTTGTTGCTGATAGGGGGAGTTGTGACAGTAAGGAGAAGTTCTTGTCTTGATGGTTTTTCACATCATATGTTGCCATCAATGACAAAGGGGGAGATTGTTGCAAGTATGGGTCTAACCGATGTTGTCATTGATGTCAACATACTCATGTTGCATTAATGAGAAGGATTGGATGAGCTGTGTGCTGAGGATATTGAGAAAATTAGTCTCAATCAGGATCAGTGAAGAACAGTGATGACAACAAGGTAAAAGTCCAAGATAGGTTTAAAGAGTTTGTAGATATAAGTCTTGAGATGCTCCAATCAAGTTTTTAGAGGTCCACATGAAGATCTGAAGAAGTTATGGTCGCTCAAGTAGAACTAGTTTCGGCAGGTGTTCAGAAGTGACAAAGTGACACGGATAGGTCCGGTGAGATCTGGAAATGCATTATCCCATTCTGCGGATTTGAGGAAGTGTTGAGGACGTCCTTGTGAAGTGTCAAGTAGATTGGTTCATGGTTTGAAGGTCTGGAAGAACCTATTCCTTTGTGACAATGATGACAGACTGTGTTCTTGAGGTTCCGGATGAAGGAGAGAAGGATTCCAGTAAGCAGATGAAGTGCGGATGTTCTTGGTGATTCAGGAAAGCTTGTGGTGATCTATGGATCGTGTCCAGTTCATGTTGGTGGTCCGCATTAAAGTTAAAGTTCGTATTTGAAGAATAACCACCGGATGTTGGTGTTCTTCCTAAGACTGGCCAACCGAATGTATTACACATCTTGCGGATGTTCTTGTAGGTGTTTGCCGACTTAGATGGTTGTTCCTAAGTCGATGCCTTGTATAAATAAGGGATTGTGAAGTCATTCCAGAGTGTGTCTTGTGGAGATGAGAGTGTGGTAGTGAAGAAGAGAGAGAAAGGCAGAGCAGAAGTTTTTGGGCCTAAATGGAATTGATCCAAGCATGGTAAAGATGCTATTCTCCAGTTCAAGTTTGTAATACTTGTTACTTTGTAGACAGTGTGTCTCTTGTAGGCAGTGAGCCTCTTGTGAGCAGTGTGCTCGGGCAGTGAGCCCTAATTGGCATGTGCCATTTGTTCTTTCTATTCTTCTAATAGAGAATACAATCTTGGGTTAATCACCCCGTAGATTTTCCCTTAACCGGGTTTTCCACGTCAAAATCTTGGTGTCTTATGTGTTGATGGGTTTCTGCTTGTTGTTTAATTGCATTATGTTTCATGATTGATATATTGCTAATTGCTAAGAAGATTTATGTGAGAAATTAGAGAAAGTTTTGGATAGTTGATTCACCCCCTCCCCTCTCAGTTGTGTGCCCTAAGTCTAACATAGGATGCGTTAGGGTTTCCCTCACCACTACAAGACAAACTTGAATTTTAAATTGAGATAAATGGTGAGTGGGAAATGGGATTTAAATTAAATAAATTGTATGCATTTATTTAATTTATTTGAGAAGCGGTTTTTGTGATGGGTTTGATTTATTTGGTTGAATAAATCAAATGAAGGGAACATTAGGGAAATGAATAATTAAATAATCAATTAAAATTAATTATTTAATTATAGAAGAAATATGGAAAACTGATTAGAAAGGATGAAATTGAATTAATTAAATAATTTAAAATTATTTAATTAATAGTTGAATTAGGGCATTTGTAGGAGAAAATTGTCCTGTCGCATTTGCGACAGGAGGACTTTTTTAAGTGTCTACATTTTGCCCCTCTTTGAGATGATGTTGCGACCAAGTAACATCATTTCAAAGAAGCCAAGGAAATGGATAGAGGAAAAGGACGATAATGGAAAGATAGGATGATGATGCCCCCTCAAGAGGATAGGCAAGTTGGACAAACACAGGTAGGGTCTCGAAATGAAAGGGATTGGTTGGGGAATGGATAGAGGAAATGAATGATATGAGAGAGAGATGGTAGAGGAATGAAGATTGGCTAGAAGAATGGGAATGAAATCTTGATTTGATAGATTTTTGAGCTTCTCACTTGCAATTTTTTTCTGCTTATCATCATAGAACTTATTATGTCAAAGGACAACAATCACCGTGGGATGACATAGGCCAAAGTGGAAAGTGTAGTCCCTTGTGAAATAGGAACGTGACAGACAAGGAATGCCTGACTCAGACTAGTAATTGTGATACCTTGTCAGGACATGTGATGTGATAACTGTAAGGTGTGCAAGTCCTTATGCAAGGAAGCATTTATTCTTTCCAATGCATAGGATGTCTTTGAGTCACACCTAATGGAATCCCGATCACACGCAATGCACCAAGTTGCCCCAGTCATTTTGCTAAGACAAACCGCAAGCATCAATCAAAGAAAAAGATCTCGCCCTATCCTCACTTCTCTTCATCACTTAGGGACTACCTTGAGAAGCATAAGAACGAGACTACAAAACAATCCAATAAAATATAAGACAAACTAGACCAACATCCAGTTGAAACTTTTGCCAGGTGATATGTGCTTGATTGATTGTGATATGTTGAAGAAGGCCTAGTTTCAGGATAGGAAACATGTCATATAAGACGTCTGGTTTGGTTTCAACAATGCCCCTACCTGTATAAAGCAAGTGATATGATTGATTAACACTAGTGTTGTTGGTCATATGAGCAACACTAGGGTTTGATTGATGATGTTTGATAAATGACACATGTCGTATAAGGAACATAATCTTGGTTTCGACGATGCCCCATTCCGTGTGAGAATTTGATGGTTGATAAAGATAGTGACATATGATTATCACAAGGCGATTGATTGATTTGACTGATTGGAATAACTTGTCTTGTTGATGTTTGGGATTGTTTTGAAGTGCGTGTTGCTGTGAAAGATTGCTTGTTTGATCAAAGTGTCCATTTCACGAAAGGATAACTTATTATGATGGTTGATAGGACATGCCCTAAGGGACTGACCTAATGCCTTTGGGGCACATCGAAGATGGCCTTGCCTACGTGAAATCTCAGAGGCAACGTAGTTCGACCATGGTGGACTGTGGATGAGTGAAAGAATGGATTTGACTAAGATGATGATGTGATTGGTTGATGTTTGAATGGGTGGATAGAGAGATTTGATTAAGTGATTTGATTGAGCGATTGAATGATTAGAAGAATTGATTGATGAATTGATTTGTTTGGAATGATGTGATGGATTGAAGTGGTTTGAAAGAATGGATTGGTTTTATTGCTTGAATTTTTATAGGATATTTTTATTTTTTTGTGATTTTTTATTATATTATATGTTTTTGGGATTTTGAGACATATTTGGATGTTTTTGGATTTTTGGGAATATTTGATTTTTTGGTATTATTGGAATTTTTAATTTTTTGGTTTTTTGGGAATATTTTGATTTTTTTATTAATTTTGGGAATATTTCAATTTTTTGGTTTTTGAGGGTTTTTTGAGTTTTTTGGATTTTTCGCAATGTTGTTATTTTTTTGGTATTTTTGGATGTTTTTTATTTTTTTTGGATTTTTGGGAATATATTATTTTTTGGTGTTTTTGAAAATATTTGATTTTTTTGTATTTTTGGACTATTTTGGGATGGCATTGGATTGCAATTTTTGTAGCCTTTCTACTAGATACTAATGACAAGGGGAAACCAAGTCTAGGTGCAAGGATGAATGAATGGGATTGGATGAATGGATAAAAGGTGTGCGTGATAGTGGATGGAAGGAACGCTAAGAGGGAAAGGATGTGATCTCCAAGGACTATGTTGCATAGGAATAACATGCCCCATTATTGGTGTAATGCTTAGGATTTTTCATGACAATGCTTATGACCTAGGGTAATGATAGGATTGTTTGGAAAGGATGAGGTATGCCAAGAGATACACAAGACATGTTTCAACATTTTGCCCCCATTTATTTATCAAGATCAAAAGAGGAAGGGAGAATGAATGGACTCGATAGGCTAGGTGTATGTATGTGGATGGAGGGAAATGGCATGATAGGATAGAAATGATAGGATGAAAGTGAGACGTTGGATGAGACAATGTGCCCCCAAGTGTAGGTGACGTAGAAGATCAACTTACGCATGACACCTGTTTTCCAAGTTTTCATCATGGTACTTATCCAAGGCGCCTGTTTGCTAGGTTTTCACCGTTGGACGAAGGGATTTATCTTTACTTTTTTTTTTTGCCTTTTTTGACTTTTTTGACTTTTTGAATGGGAGAGGTGGAATATGGATAGGAGGGACTCAAGTGTCTAGTGCCATGAAGGTGATAGTCCCATTGGAAAGGAATGTCATCGCATGGACCATGTCAAATGTGCTCATCGATGTTGGTAGGGAGATGGATTAGATAGATAGTGAATTATGGAGGGAATGATAGTGGATTATGATGTGGATTATGTTGGATGAATGCAAGGATGGATGGAAGGCTTATGTAAAAGCATGGACCATAGGGAGGTGATAAGGCAAATATGTAGGGTAATGGTTGAATGACAGGGTGATGGAGGTGTGAAAAGGGAATCATGACCAACGGCTGCACACACTAGGATAAACATGGAAGCATTTGATTGGAAGGTGTAGGAAGCAATGGAGATGTTTACTTAGTGGATGGATGACATAGGAGTTTAGGTACCCACATGGACTTAGTATTTTTATGATTGTTGTTTTTCATGTGGGTTGGAGGAATTTGAGTCTTTTGAATGGAGTGGCATTTTTGCATGGAAGGGGATGGTTGGGATTTTTGAGAGGTGGATGCCTCATTTGACTTTATTTTTTTGTTTAGGGACCCATACCATTTTAATTTTGGATTTTTCTTTTGGAGGTATGGGCTTGGATGGATTTTTTAATGTATTTGACTTTGATTCTTTGCACTTGTGTCCTAATGTATTAGGACCCTTAGAATTTTTCACTTTATGAAAGGAGGCATCCGAATGTTTATTTTTGAATCCCATGGACAAAGTGGAATGAGTGGAAGCTTCTTGTTTACATGATGTGTGCATTTGTCAATCATGATTAGGAATATGGATGATATGGATCTTAGGTGTTGGGAGAAATGGAGGTAAAGTGGATGGAGCAATAGGTGTATGGTCATATGCTTTTGACATCTATAGGATGATGAGGTGGAATGGCAACATATGTTTTGGGAATATGATAAGGTTGGTGATGGAAAGTGGAATTAGGAGGCATGGAGGAAGTCCCAACATCATTAAATTGTTGACCTTGAGGTGTGTATCTAAGGTCATATGAGCGAGGAGGGACGTTGACATGTATCAGCTCCATAATACCTAGTTTTTTGGACCATGGGATTGACAATGGGACTGTGTGTGGTATGGACACTAGACATGAGTTCATTATTTGATGGAGAAGGTGAAGTGGACAAAGATTGTTGTGTTCTGAAGGAAGAACACTCATTAATGAAGGTGGATAGCCTAAATGGATATGATGGTGGATTTGCAATTGGATCGATGATGGGTATGGAAGGATCATGAGGATCTTTATTATGTGCATGTAGATCCAAGTTATTGATTTGATCTTCTATGTTTAGGTGTTCTTGGGAGGCACATGTCTTGTCAAGGCAAGTGGAAGTGGTTGGATCATGAATGGGTGAGGTGGCAAGTTCTTGACCATGGAATGCATAAAGTTGGCTAAGAGGATCTTCAGGGTCTTCTTGATCATAAGTAGGATCGTAATCATACATGGGAGCTTGATCATGGAAAATATTAAGTGCATTATGGATGGGTGGAATGGAAGGGGTTTGATCTTGATGTGGATGAGGGGTTAATGTTTCCTCATGCTTAGGATGATACTCTTGACATAGCTCATGACTTGGAATGGAAGTGAATGTGGAGGACTCTTGTATGGACTTAATGGGTTGGGAAGTGCATGATGGACTTGAAGGGATGGAGATGGTATTCGAAGGTTCTTTGGCAAGCTCAAAGATAGGACTTTGAGGGCATGGTTGACTCCTTGCTAGTAGCCATTGGATCACATCCTTTGCAAGGGCATGTGTGGAATGATAATATAATGGATGAATGATGAGGGTAGATGGTGTGGACTCATGATTAGGATTAGGTGGAATAATGATAGAACATACTTATAGGATGGATGAGGTGGATTTATGTTCCCTTGTCAAAGGTAGAATGAAAATTTGAAGGTTCTTTGTTTTGTTGCCAAGGTGGACTTGGTAGGCTTGGGGTGCTAGGACCTTATTCTCTAGGATTGTCATGTAATGATGCATGTCTTCATATTGTTTTACGTCTTCTTGTGTGATTAAGACCAAGTTGGTAAGTGCTTTCTTAGGATTAAGTTGATGATGTGGAATGATCAGGATGAATGAGATGTGATAGGGTGTAGGATTGATTAGATTATTAGATGCATGATTAGGGATGATTAGGGTATGATTAGGGTATGGTAGGATATGATGTGGAATGTTTAAGATGAAATTGATTGGCTTAGGGAGTGATTAGGATATGATGACTTGGAATGTATGGGTTGGAATGAATGTCGAGGGTGATGATTAGGTGTTGGTTTGACTTGGGATGAATGGATGGAAAGAATGTCTAGGATGATGATTATGCAAGCACACACATCAATAAAAGAAGATATTTGGCAATCAATTGGTTATTTTTTATGACTCATGATGTTTTGCAAACACTTGTTGACATGCACAATCCTAGGCTAGGCAAGGACTATATTTGTTGAATCCCCTAGCTGCGCTTATTCAAAGCGGATAGCTCCAGGATCTTGGTAACACCGGCTCCCCTCCATAGTACTCACTTCTCATGCATACCAAGTTCTAGGTCTCCCAAGGCTCATCCCCCCACCAAACCTTAGGATTGTCCCTACTATCTCGGCTAAGAACCGCAAGAATCAGGGTGGCTTCAAAGGTTACCCGTCTGCGTCAACAAATAGAGGGTCTTTGGCCACTAAACAAAAGGGTTCTAGTGAATATCCAGGGGAACGGCACCCCACAAGCATCCAACAAGACACTTAAGGCTCTAACTAACCCTCCTAGGAGTTTAATATACACTAAGGTATGCCTCCTTTCAAGCTAGCACTATATGGTGAGCGCTCATACCAGTTAGACTTGGCTTATGCCTTATCCTCAATTTATATAGTGGGCCAGACGAAAGTCCTGCTTGGGGTCGCAAGTGAGTTCTCCTTTCAGATGTGTCTCAAGAGTAGGCCCACTCTAAGGCTCAAACAAAAACAAGACAAGTTAACATGTTTTTCATCCCCATGCTTGCACTAAGTCACAAGGGGAAAGAATACACATGTGAACTTGCTCACACTCGCACATGTTCATTAACCTTAGAAAAAAGATGTGTGGTGTGATTTATGCAAATGTTGTGAAGTGTTTTTGATTCCCAAGATCACATAAAGCGCGAGGGAAGAGCATACACACTTCACAACATAAACACAATCACTAAGCATAGCAGACAATGGTTCATTTTAAGGCCCCAACAGATGTGTGAAAACAACGAGTTATGTTCATTTTAGTACACCAAAACCAAATTTGCCTATGATAACCAACACACATGCATATGAAAGAAATTAAATCATGCAGAAAACAAACTACAGCTAACCCTAGCTCCCAATGGAGTGCATTCTAACCTAGAAAATTAGTCAAACAAATAGAAATAAACATAGAATCTAAGATAGTTATGTCTCATCTCCATTGTCCTCCTAAATCCTCTATTATTGTTCTCAAATTTTATAGATTTTTGCACAATCATGACGAGCTCATGGGAATGGCAAGATGTTGGAGAGTTTTGTGAGATTAGAGAGCATGAAAAATATGTCTTCTAAGAGGTGAAAATGGAGCCAAATGAGGTGTTTTATAGAACACCTTATTTGAATGGAGGGCCAGGATTGAGAGTTGAATTTAGGGCCAAATGGATGGCTAGGATGAGTTAGGGTTTCCCTCACCACTACAAGACAAACTTGAAATTTAAATTGAGATAAATGGTGAGTGGGAAAATGGATTTAAATTAAATAAATTGTATGCATTTATTTAATTTATTTGAGAAGGGGTTTTTGTGATGGGTTTGATTTATTTGTTTGAATAAATCAAATGAAGGGAACATTAGGGAAATGAATAATTAAATAATCAATTAAAATTAATTATTTAATTATAGAAGAAATATGGAAAATTGATTAGAAAGGATGAAATTGAATTAATTAAATAATTTAAAATTATTTAATTAATAGTTGAATTAAGGCATTTGCAGGAGAAAATTGTCCTGTAGCATTTGCGACAGGAGGACATTTTTAAGTGTCTACATTTGTAACCAAGTGTTTTCAAAAAAGGTAATTTAAAAAAAAAATTGAACAGTTCATATTTTTTCCAACTTTGAAAGAGTTTGTTTTTTATGAAAAATATTTTAATGGCATCACCTAGTCTTTGATTCAAAGACAAGTTAGATGATGCAATAAATTTCTTGCCTTGGAAATTCAAGGTGATTTGCTTCTCAAGGAAAATGATCTCTGGGACATTGTGAAGGATTAGGTATCACCACTAACAAATTTGCAAGATTTGGTAATTCACAAGAAGGATATTAAAGCCAAGTAGATGATCCTAGATGCAGTGAAGAATCATTTAATTTTGCACTTGTCAAAGAAGAAAATAACCAAGGAGATAATTAATGCTCTAGTTAGTCTTTTCTAGAGTGAGTATATTAATGGGAAAATGATATTAAAAAATAGGCTAAGATCCATGGAGATGTCCAATTTGCATATAGTTACCAGTTACCTTATGAATCTCACTAAGCTTCATGACAAGCTTGCAACAGTCAGGGAGAAAGTGGAAGATGTAGAGCTAGTGAACAT
Source organism: Cunninghamia lanceolata (assembly GCA_027924645.1). NCBI lineage: Eukaryota > Viridiplantae > Streptophyta > Pinopsida > Cupressales > Cupressaceae > Cunninghamia > Cunninghamia lanceolata. The sequence continues at coordinate 221,434 of BSBN01002020.1, read as the reverse complement.
AGCTTTAAATGGGTTCACGTCTTCATGGTATGCTTTTGTTCATGGCATTTGTGCCAAATAAAAGCTTCCTTCATTTGATAGATTATGGGATGATTCTATCCAAGAGGAAACTCAAATGGATTTAAAAGCCAACAAGAAGGGTGGTGATGAGAATGTAGCCCTCTATAGACAGATAAAGGGAAATAAAGGAAAAGGGAACAAAGGAAAGAGAAACAATGACAATTCATTCTCACGGTCTAAGGACTTGAGCAAAATCAAGTGTTTTCATTATCATAAGTTTGGTCATTATGCATCACAATGTCCAGACAAGCACCAAGGGAAGCAACAACAAAATTAATTTGTAGCCTCTATAGAGACTCAGATGAGTAAGTTTGATACCAAATTTGAGAAATATTTCTTAATGGTTTCTTGTCTCTCTACCAATATAATGTCAAAGGATGCTTGGTATGTAAATAGTGGGGCCTCTCAACATATGACATCAGCCTGGTGGTATTTTACCAACTTGAGAGAACATGATTTAGGAGTTCAAGTTGAGCTTGGTAATGATGCTAAGTATTCAACAACATGATTTGGTATAATTTCTTTTCAATTATAGTCAAAAAACTCTTTGGAGTTTGATGATGTATTGCTTGTTCCTAGTCTTAAGAAAAATTTTCTTTTAGTTTCAGTGATAGAGGATAAAGGCTTTGCGATTGAGTTCAAGGATCAATAAGTGTTTATCAGGCCAAAGGGATCTAGCCTAGTTTTAGCACAAGTTATAGGGTTTAGAGAAGGAAACCTTTATAAGTTATAAGGAGAACTAGTTTTAGCTTTAGTGAATAATAGTGACAATTTATGTGAGTTATGGCACAAGAGAATGGGGCATCTACATCATGCAATGTTGCCTATTATGAGGGAGATTGTCATGGGACTTCCAGAGTTCAACATCGAACAACATGGAGTTTGTAGAGGATGCACACTTGGCAAGTTTTCCAAGGTTGCTTTCCCAAGCAACGAGAGTAGGTCTAAGGATTTTAGACTTAGTGCATTCAATTGTATGTGGACCAATGTCAGTGGGATCAATTGTAGAAAGCATGCACTATGCTTCCTTCATTAATGACTTCTCTTGCAAGACATTGATTTATTTCTTGAAGATGATGGATGAGGTGTTTAGCATGCTTCAAGAGTTCAAAGCTCTTGTTGAGAACCAAATAGGAAAGAAGATCAAGGTCATGAGATTAGTGTAGACACCCTAAAGTGACTAAGTCATCACACTGTTCGCATCTCATCATTTCTTCCTAATCACCTGCATTTCACACATTAATTAAATAATCTAATTATTTAATTAATTTCACCAAATTCTTCTAAATCACATACTTTTGACATTAATTAAATAAATTCTCTTTATTTAATTAATTAAATCAAATTCCTTTATTATTCTTCCACAATTAAATAATTTTAATTATTTAATTTGTTACCTTCCAAAATTCACATCCACATTAATTAAATAAACCCAATTATTTAATTAATTCAACAAATTCTATCTTATCTACAATTAAATAATTTACATTATTTAATTAAATCAAAATTTGTTCTTCCAAAATCATGCAAACAATTAAATAAATTTATTTATTTAATTTGCTTTCAAATCTTCTAAATTAAATAATTCTAATTATTTAATTATTTCTTCCAAAATATCTTCTCTAAATTTAAATAAATCAATTATTTATTTAAATTGCTTTTTCATCTAATTTGAGTTATCTCTAATATAACTCAAGCTTTTTATATTTAATAAAGAAAAATATCTTCTTTTCTCATGTAAATCTCTTCTTCTTTTTTTAAATCACTTAACTGATTGTTTTATTCTTTTAATTGATTTATCTCTTCAGTTAACTTATTCTTCTATTCTTGATAACTCCTCTCATGCAAAAGAAAGCAAGACACTTGGCTTCTTCTTATTCATTGCGCGTTCCTCAACTATTCTCCTCCATTGATTCTTCTAAATTATCTGGACCGTTGTTTGATCTTCATTGAAACCTATATAAACCCCCCTCATCTCCTTCATTACCTCTCTCTTCGATCGTATTCTCAGGCATACTTAACAGAGCTTTGAGCATACAAAACACGTTGATTGAGCACTCTTACGATCTTTTGACATTGATCTCTTGAGCACACTACTTGCTTGTTGCATCTATGGTTTCGCAACTTCATTGAGTAATCCACATTCAATCCAAAGGAAACAATATAGATTTCAGTAAAAGTCTTTATTTCATTGATTATTTGTCATGGATTTTATTTAAATTCATTTTCTTTATGTTGTTGGGTTCTTTGGTTTTTATTAGTTTAGTATTAATTGATTTTTCCCCATACACATTCTAGCACACCCGATGGGACCCACTAATCCCTTTGTTTCTTTGAGAAATTATTTTTTTTAAGTCACAGTACGGCACAGCGCAAACGACATTGCACAGCGCTTCTGGCAGTATCTTTCAGCACTCTTGGAGGCACAGTTCAGCGCCCTTGGGGGCACTACAGTGCTTCTGGCAGCACAGAGCGGCGCTTGTGGCATCACAGAACGGTGCTCTCGGCAGCATCGTTAGGCACTTCTGGCTAAATTAGGTTTTGACTTCATTCGGGCTTTTTTGCAGGGTTTTCTCATTTCATATCTGTGGATTTGTTTGACAATCTGTTGTATTTGTCTTTCAAACCTGCTTTTGATACGTCCTAATCTGACTTATTTAGGAGTATCCTCGATTGTTGTGTTAATCTGTTGTGTTATTACACCTTCTGAGTTTTCTAGATTTCCCGATTCAGATCTATCCGATATTATTTATCCGAAGAGTAGATCAACCATGAAAGCCCATTTTGACCTGGTTATTCTGACAAAAGCTAATATTTCTGTGATCTGAGACCGCTACGCAGTTGGTTTGATAGTATCGCACTTTCGTATATGCAATACAGCGCTTCTGGACTTTTTTCAGTGCTTTTAGTATTATCTTTCGATGCTTCTGGTCTTCGTCACAGTGCCTTCGGAAACACAGTACAACACTTATGGTTATTTTTCAGCGCTTCTGGTAATATTTTGCAACGCTTTTGGTCTGTTTTACAGCGCTTTTGGAAATACAATGCAGCGCTTTTGGTCAAAGTTGATTTAATTTTGCTAACTTGTGAATTTTTGGTGGAACTAACTCACTTGTTGCAGCTTCTTATTACTCACATAGAGTAAATAGGTGTTTTAACATGTTCATGCAGGACGAGCATTGAAGACCTCTTGATTTATCTCACTAAGTCTTAGAAACACATTGCATGCTTAAAAGGATAATTGAACAAATCTTTTCTTTGCAATCTAAGTCTTAGGAACATACTACTTTTCTTAAGGGACAATGAACATGTATGCACAAACACCTCAATTTTCTAAGGGACAATGGACATGAATGCCAAACACTTCATTTCATAAGGGACAGTTTACAACTACAAACGTGTGTGTGCCTAGTTTAGTTGCACCTTATTTTTCTTATAACGGGACAATTGAACCTTTGTTTGACGTGCTTGCTCTTACTTTTCTATACTTCCTTTAGAAGGGCCTGCTTTTGGATTGCGCTTCATCTAAAAGGGACGACCCTAAGCGGAGTTTTCCTTTGAACCGCTATATAAGAGGGATAAGGCGAAAGCCAAGTCCTAACCGACGTCAGCCTTACCTTGTGGTGCCAAACTGAAAAGAGGTGTACTAGCTCTTTGTGGAAATGATTTTCACATTGAGCGAAGTGTTTGAAACTCTTAGTAGGATTGGTTAAAGCTTTTAGTAGCTTATCGCATTGCTCGTAAGGCGTTGGTCCCTTAAAGTCACTAAGAACCATTTTAGATAGAGACTACCCGACCTACCTCCGAACATTGCGGTAATCATCAGTGCAAGGGAAATCGATTTAAACCCTTAAGATACTCACCATTGGCTCCCTTGAGAAGAGATTGTATTCCCTTGGACATAAAGCTCTTGTGACCTACTTGAGCTTTCCAAGGGGAGGGTGAGATATCCCTACCTATCGTCTCTCGCAAAGATACTAAATATCTGACACCTTTATGGAATGATATTTTTATCAACGGAGTATTAAGCTGTGAGCTGATCTACTGCAATGACACCTTGTCTCTAGGGATAAAAAGTGCTTGTTATTGATTGCAATTGTCTTATACCTGTGGAAACATTGGGCTTGTTTGGAGCCTTGAACATACACTCTCTGTTGTGTCAGTCCCTTATTTTTTGACCACTTGTTTGATGTGTTTTCTCTTGCCAAACCAATCCAATCAGAAACAGAAACACTCTATCAAAAATTTTGCCTTTTAGAAACATCAGACACTACTCCAGCGCCCCTGGTATTACAGCAGCTTGCCTTTGGTAGTATAGTAGATCGCCTTTGGCATAGCAGTAATTCGCCTTTGGTAAAACTCTACTTCAACGCCCTTGGTATAACAGTAGCTCGCTTTTGGTCACTGTAGCTCGCCTTTGGCATAGCAGTAACTCACTTCTGGTAGCTCAGTCCGTCGCCTTTGGCATCACAGTAGCATGCTTTTGGTTGCACAGTCCTGCGCCTCTAGTCAAACAGTATAGCACTTTTGGTCTAGTACTTTGTGCATCAGAGTTTGTCCATTTCTCAAAGCATCTCACATAAACCCAGCATTTCCTGTCTTGTCCTAGTGTATTCCATGGTAACCACTAGGCTCCAGCAAACTATGAAGTCCAAGCAAGTTGCCCCTAAGAAGCGCAAGTCACCTACTCGCACACCATAATCAGGTCGTCTCAACATTACTCCCAAGGTTACTCCTAGTACCCCCGCGACAAGACCAATCAGCTCTCTGAACATGCCGCACATTGATGAACCAAGCAATCCTCAAGAGGGTAGGGTCCCTTTCGTAAGAACACCTCAATATACCACCAGCTTGCCTCTAGATTTTGTGCCACAAGGATATACTATTGAACAAAACCCACCTCAAGAAGGTAGGGTTCCTTTGGAAAGCATTTCCCAATACACCACGGGCTTGCCTCCGAATTTTGTCCCTCAAGGTTATACTATAGATTTTACCCCATCTCAAGAAGAGCGACACTTTGAAATAGGTCAATCCTCTCAAGTAGATGGGCAAGATCTTGATGAAATCATACAAGAGCCTAGAGTCGTGGCAGCCTTTGACAAAATCCTTAGTGAGAACCAAGATCATTTCTTTCGCTTGCTTGCAGAGCAAGGTGCCAAGTTACCCCAAGATTTTGATTTATCCACTCTCAAGGAGAACAACAATGCCCAAGATACCATACAAGTAGTACAAACCATGTCAACAGTGACTACGCCCTTACCTACACAAGGCTCGCAGTATAGGAACCCCCTTTTTCAAAATCCAACAGGGGAGAGACCCATATCACCGCTTTTGACTCCTATGGAGATCTATAAAAACCAACAAGAAACTCTCCAACGTCAAGCAGAGTTAGCTAAGCAAGCCACCTTAGCTCGAGCAAATGTGCCACCACCTCCTAAAGTGTCCACCCTAATCGCAAGTGGAATATTGGTTACCCCATCACGCGAAGGTTTCCCACCAAATTACAATCCAGGGAACAATTATGTAGCCATGCACCCAGGGTCTCAACAAATGCCACCTCCTATATCATCACACCTTCATGTCTCTCAACCAATTAGAGTCATGCAACCCCAACCACAACATTCTTCTACTCTCATCCTTAAGCAACCCCAACCACATCATTCTTCTACTCGCATCCTCAATCAACCCCAACCGTCGCAAATCATGTCTACCTATGTCCCTCCTCCACAATGTTCATCCTCGCTCAACTTCTTTCACACATTGCCTAGCCACTCTCAACATTTCCAACATCAAGCTTCCCAAAGCTATGTGCCGCTACCACAACCTAATCAAATGCACTTTAGCTTTCCTCCACCCAATTCTTTTCTTCAACCATCACAAAGCCAACATTCTTACCTAGCGCCACCTCCACCTCTTCCAAATCAAAACCTCCAATTTCAACCCAATCTCAACCAAACGTACAACCCATATGATCCTAATCAATCTTATGACCCTTATAATACTAGCGTGCATGGCTTACATTATAATCTTCCATATGGGCAACACCAACCACTTTTTGGACAACAGGAGATGTTACCAACCCCTCCCACGACTATGGAGCTAAAGATTGCAGAGGTGCAACAACAGCTATCTGATCTTACATTTGGCCACACCAAAAAGACCTTCTCTTTAGAGGAAGTGTGTCCTTATCCTTTTGATCGGTCATTACCAATGATCCCTTTTCCTTAAAATTTCACTATTCCCAAGTTCGATAAATACAAAGGAAAAGGTGACCCAAAAGACCATCTTAGGGAATTCTATCTTGCTTGCTTTGAGGTCTCACACAATGACATATATCTTATGCATCTCTTTCCTCGCAGTCTTGGAGGTCAAGCAATAGAATGGTTCTCACACTTACCCACGGGTATCAAGTCTTTCAATGAGCTAGCAGAGAAGTTTGCCACCCACTTTTCTTATAACGCAAAGCATGAGATTTCCATGACTGATCTATGCAACAATAAATAGAAAAATGGTGAAACTTTCATTTCTTTCCTTCAATGATGGAGACAAATGGCTAGCAAATTCCCTTTCAAGTTTCTGGAGAAACAGCTTGTCAGCATATTTGTGCAGAACCTCAACCAAGAGTTAAGCTTCCATTTGCAAATTATTAGTGCTACAACCTTTGATGAAATCACTTACAAGGGAATCAACATTGAAAAGGCCCTCATTGCTAAGGGTGTGGTCAAAATTTTCAAAGAAACGAAAGATAGCGCTCCTCATCAACAATCGAACGATAAACCCAAATATTGGAACAAAAACAAAAATGTGGTCAACGATGGGGTGGTCGATACTAAACATGTCCAAATGTTGCAAACACCACTACAACTCTCCAAACCAAGTCAAGCTCCACCTCAACAACAACAGCAACAAAGGCAGCCTTATCAAAACCAACAGCAACGACAACAAGAGCGGCCCCAACAAGATTACCCTCCGCGACGTCAATTCACTCCCTTGGGAGTGCCCATCGAATCAGTCTTATAGCAAGCTTTACAAAAAGGGCTCATCACCTTACCTGATGCTCCCTCATATGGAGAACCTATCTACAAAACTGCACGTTACAGAGACAATGAATACTGTGAGTTCCATAGGAGCAAAGGGCATCGAACCGCATCATGCATGAAGCTTAAGCACCTAATCCAAAACCTCATCGACGGTAATCAAATCACTTTTGAGGATGAATCACCAGCGCAACACATGAACAAGGATCTAGATATGTACAAGGAACCATTCCCTCATCATGGTCCACCTCCTCCTCAGGATAGAGGTAAAGGTATCAATCATGCTTCCACGTCCTTCAATTCCATTGTCGGTTGTTTTGAAGAGAGTCGAGTGTCTACCCTCACGATCAAAGGCAAATCTACGGATTGTGCTGTTACTACTCGTCGTGGTCATGTCACCATTCGTGCTCCTACACCTAGGCTTCCGGTTCAATCTGATTATAATCTTGTCGAGCATCTAGGGAGAACTCTAGCATAGATCTCTATTTTGGACCTTCTACGGTCATCACCTGCACATAGAGTGGTGCTAGAAAAAGCCCTCCAAGAGTCTTCTGTTCCTAACAACATAGCGGTTGCGGATTTCCAAGCTATAGTAGGTAACATTGCTTCACCCTACAATGTGGTCTTCTCTGAGAAAGATCTCCCATCCCATGATCCTTGTCACAATGATGCCCTGCATATTGAAGTTCTCATCCATAAGCGCAAAATCAAACGCATCCTCATAGATGGTGGTGCTAGTCTCAACATCTGTTCTTTAAAGTTACTAAAGCAATTGGGATACTCTGAGGATCACGTCAACACTAATCATAGTATTACAATTAAGGGGTATGATGATGCAGAATGCCATTCAGAAGGTGTTATTCACTTGCCTATACAACTGGGCCCTGTCATGCTTGAAACTAGGTGTCAAGTCCTTGATATTGAGCTGCCTTACAACATTATCCTAGGCCGCCCATGGATCCATGCAATGAAAGTTGTTCCCTCCACGTACCATCAGTCTCTAAAGTTCCCATACAATGGTACAGAGATCACCATCCGAGGAGATCCTAATCCTTTTGAATTCTGTCGTGTCTTGCAAGGCAGCTATAAAAATTACAACCAAGTGCCTAAAAATGAAAAAGCCCTTGAATCCCCACTATATGTTGATCCTAAAACTCTGACGCGAGCCTCTACAAGTGAATCTACATCCCTCCCCAAAATCACAGCTCGCATCCGGGATATAGGCTTTGGCACTTATGATATATCAGAATCTTGTTGTGTAGGGCGGATGCCTTTATCTCCAAAATCTTACGGCAAACCACCCATTGTCAAAGTAACCAAAAAAGCAGATATTCCTCCCCCAACATTCCTAACCCAATTCCAACATGGACGGTTATTGGAAGAGGAAACTATTGAGGACATTTCTTCTTGGCTCTATAAGGAGAAAGAACCAGTCACAATACCTGTCAAGCAATATGGCAATGTCTTAAGAATAGTGAAAAACATGGGCTATAAAGGCAAAGGTGGCCTTGGGAAACAGAATCAAGGAACTATGGAGCCCATTGTTGTGACAAAGAAGCTAGACAAGAAAGGATTAGGATTTGGTAAGAAGGTACCACACGCCTTGGACATCGAGTATATTCTCGACGAGGTAGCTGACACTTTTCCCACCGATTCGACGTCTATAGAGGATATCATCGATGACTCTTCCCTCCACATGACCAACCTATTCGCAGAATCCTCCATTTTTACGCTATCCTCCGTATCCTTAACTTCCACCACCAACACCCAGAATATAACGCTTGTCTACCCTGAACTTATCGATTGGGACCAACAAGGGGCCCCCATTATAGATGTATTTCAGAATGACGAAGCTTTAGCTGAGTTCATGGGACTTTGGGAAGGTATCCCTCTTGGCGATCATAAAGTAGGTTTTGTAATGGAACTAGAGCCAACGACTTATTTTGGTGAGAATGCCAAATCCTCTAGTCGCAAAAGTACAAATAAAGAAAGATCTCTAGGTGAAAATGGCACTGTGGTACCTCCTGATCACAAAATAGTAAAAACAAAGGACGTATCCAAAGGTGAAAACCCAACTGTGGCACCTGAGGATGGAGGATTTGACCTTCCCCTACCATCTAAGTATCAAGAGAAATCAGCTCTCCTAGTGGAAGATTCTACAGAGATAAACCTGGGCACAGAACAAAATCTAAAGACCACATTCCTAGTGGCATCCTTATCTGAAATAGAGCACAGAAATCTTAACAACTTCTTCTTGCAATGAACCATCAACTTTGCATGGACCTATGTAGATATGCCAGGGTTAGACCCTAAGCTAGTAGTTCATTATCTCACAGTTGATCCCAAGGTGAAACCAGTCAAGCAAAAGTTGAGAAAGATGCACCCACAGATAGCTCTCTTGGTGAAAGTGGAAATACAGAAATTATTGGATGCCAAGTTCATACGACCAATCGACTATTCAGATTGGGTCTCAAACATTGTACCTGTGTCTAAACCCAATGGGTGCATCTGCATGTGTAATGATTTTAGAGATCTCAACAAGGCATGTCCCAAAGATGACTTTCCACTACCAAACATTGACATTATAGTGGACTTGACAGTAGGTCACGAGATGCTTTCTCTCATGGACGGATTCTCTGGCTACAATCAGATAAGGATAGCTGAAGAAGACCAACATAAAACAACCTTTACTTGTCCTTGGGGCAATTATTGTTGGTGTGTCATGTTGTTTGGTCTGAAGAATGCAGGAGCAACCTATCAGAGAGCAATGACAGTGATCTTCCATGATCTCTTTCATCACATCATGGAAGACTATGTTGATGATATACTAGCTAAATCTTCTAGGGTGAATCACATACAGGTTCTAGGACAGATCTTTGATAGGCTTGAAAAATACCAAGTAAGACTCAATCCAAAGAAGTGTGTATTCGGTGTAACATCAGGGAAGCTGTTGGGATACATAGTATCTAGTAGAGGCATCAAAGTGGATCCAGGGAAAGTAAAGGCTATAGTGGAGATGCCTCCACCCAAGAACCTTAAAGCACTAAGGAGCCTTCAAGGAAGGTTGCAGTCTATTCAACGCTTCATATCACAGCTAGCAGATAAATGTCAACCGTTTCAACACCTGCTCCGCAAGGATGTCTCATTCCGATGGGATTATAAGTGTCAAGCAGCATTTGATCAGCTTAAAGAGTATTTGGCTACACCCCCTATATTGGTTCCACCAATTGCAGACAAACCATTGATATTATATATCTCCACTACAAATTCAGCCATGGGGGCCCTTCTAGCACAAAATGATGAAACAGGAAAGGAGCATGCAATTTATTATATTAGTAGAACCTTGGTGGGATATGAGCTCAATTATTCGCCAATGGAAAGGGCTTGTTTAGTAGTAGTGTTCGCCTCCCAAAAGCTGTGGCATTACATGCTGAACCAACATACAAATCTGATAGCCAAGATTGATCCCTTGAAATATCTACTAGCAAAAGCAGCTCTCACAGGCAGACTAGCTAAGTGGGTCACGATCCTTAGTGAGTTCGACATTGAGTACACAGATCGTAAAGCAATCAAAGGACAAGCCCTCACTGATCAACTAGTAGAAGCACCTATGAAAGATACACATCCTATGGTAGCAGACTTCCTTGATGAAAATCTCTTTACTCTTTCTAACTCCATAATGTGGAAGTTGTACTTTGACGGTTCTTACACACAACATGGATCAGGAGCTGGCATCTTATTTGTTACACCTCAAAATGACTACATTCCAAGATCATATAGGCTTGCATTCCCTTGGACCAACAATATAGCCGAGTATGAAGCACTCCTTATAGGCCTCAATACAGCAGTTCAATGGGACATCACAGAATTACAAGTATATGGAGACTCACAGCTAGCCATTCGCCAAGTCACGGATGAGTACCAAACAAAGGATGAAAAGTTGGTCCCCTACAAACAACTAGTGGATGCCTACAAACCACATTTTTCTAGCATCACATTTGAGCAAATTCCAAGAGGCATAACAAAGCTGCAGATTCTATGGCTTCTGTAGGGTCACTGATTGACATGCCTACTAACACACAGAAATGTGAATTCTTGATCGAGCAATTGTTGATACCAACCGTCGATGTTCCTATTACTGAAATCATCTGCGAAATTGTTGGTCCCAATTCCCCATGGTACGAAGATATCCATGAATACCTCAAGAACAAAACCTTTCCCCCTAACCTATCATACACCCAACACAAAACCTTTATCCGTTGATCCTCCCGTTACATCATTCTGGGTGATACACTATATCGCCGGAGTCTCGATAGTATACTCTTACGATGTCTTAATGCGGAAGAAGCCGAAGCTACCTTACGAGAAATACACGAAGGTGTCTATGGCGCACATTCTACCAGTCCTAATCTTGCTAAGAAGATACTCAGAACAGGTTATTACTGGCCTTCAATAGAGCAAGATGCTGCACAGTTTGCTAAGAAGTGTCTACAATGTCAACAGCATGGAGATTTGATTCACGCACCAGCTCATGAGTTACAACCTGTGACAACTCCATGGCCTTTTTCTCAATGGGGTCTCGACCTCGTAGGACAAATCCACCCTTCCTCCTCCAATGGCCACAAGTTTATCATTACCGCCACTGAGTATTTCACGAAGTGGGTAGAATCCATTCCTATGACCTATATCACTGATAAGCAAATAGCCAAGTTTATCCTAAACTACCTCATATGCCGGTATGGTATTCCCCAAGCCATTGTCACTGATAATGGGAGACCATTCAAGAACCAAGATGTTCGTGCCTTGTGCACACAATACAATATCCAACATCACTTTTCAACTCCTTACTATCCGCAGAGTAATGGCCAAGCTGAGGCTTCCAATAAAACCATTCTCAAGATCCTCAAGAAAATAGTCAATGAAGCTGGTCGTGATTGGCACTTGCAACTCAATCCCGCCCTATGGGCCTACCGTACTAGTATCAGAACACCAACAGGTGCCACACCCTATGCCTTGGTCTTTGGCTCTGAAGCCATCCTACCTATAGAGGTTGAGATCCCATCCCTCAGAGTATCCATGCAGGACCTGATCGGCAGAGATGAGTAACGCACTTCTAGATTAGCTGAGCTTGAACTACTAGATGAGAGGCACCTTGCCGCACTTAATCATCTCCATGTCTATCAAAACTGCCTCCGGCATAATTACAACAAAAAGATCAAAGAAAGACGGTTTCAAGTTGGTGATCTTGTACTTAAGGAGAATCAGAAAAATCAAACAGATCGAGAGAAGAAGGGTAAGTTTGAGCCTAACTGGTTAGGTCCCTTTATTGTGACAGCAGCATATGGATCAGGAGCTTATACTTTAGCTACACCTGACGGCATTCCTCTAGATGAGCCAATTAACAGTGTCCATCTCAAGAAGTTCTATGCCTGATCCTCAGAGTATTCCAAAAAAAAAAAAACAACAAAAAACATAAAAAATTCCACAAAATAATCTGTCCTCTGGTGAAAACCTGGCAAACAGGCACCTTGGATAAGTACCATAGTGAAAACCTGGCAAACAGGCACTATGTGTAGAGTCAGCATCCATCGTCTATCGAGTCCTGTCCACTCCTTGTCCAGTTCGCAGTGTACTTTCCATCCATCCATAATAAAACCATTGACTTTGTTTGCATTTCCATCTCCCTATCTAGTATAGCTTGGAAATTTGTCAATGTCCATCATCGTCATCCTACATCTTGATCTGTGTCAACAGTTAACACTGTCTTGTCCTAGGTCAAAGCTTTCTGTGTCTTCTTTGGTAGTCCCCCATACAGTTTCCTCTACTAGAATGGGGGCAACTCTTTCCTTAACTTCGGTCTAGGATTGGTTCCTTGTTCGTGGTTCGCAACGCATACTTCAGTCTCTTTCTCATTGTTCACATGTAACACCCTTTAACGGACACATCGCTCCTACGATAAGGATGTTATCTTCTCAACACTTTTCCTACATCATCACATCAACCAGAACTACATATTATCATCTTCTCAATCTTAAGGTACCTTGATCCCATGGATATGGGTATGTAGGCAGTCTGGAATACGAAGGAAGTATCCAATACTTAGGTACATAAGATCCCCTCCTCTTCATCTTGGCCCATCTCATCACTCTGTCTAGAACTACATATTTATCACATTCATCTTTTCATCGTCGTGTGCCTTGATCCCGTGGATACAGGGTATGTAGGCAGTCTGGAATACGAAGGATGTATCCAGTACTCAGGCACACACGATCCATCATTCTCCACCCATCCCAATCCATTAGTATTCCATCCTTCTAGTCTTCCGTTTGTCAAAATCCATTCGCCTCGATTTGACTAACTCAAGCAGCAAGCTAGCACATCCTTTCAAAGCAAAAGTCCTTAACAAACTTGAAGCAAAGAGGCCTACTTCCAGAGTCCTCTACTGTCCTACATACCGATTGCCAACATCAGCTAAGTCCTGCTTAACCAAAGCCCTAGATCCACAGGCTTGTCTTCTGCGAAGTGTTCCATGATCGAGACCAACACACGCGTCTCCTGTGACATGTGGCATTTCCTGCAGCGAGACATTGTCTTTTTAGGTAGGTAGTACCCTTTAATAGACATAGAGTTCCTATGATAAGGCTGTTATCTTTCCTATCCAATCTATCCTGAGCAACCTCTTTGGCAAGAGAATATGTTGGCTGTATGTTTACTTTGTAAGTCAGTCAATTTGTTTTTTGGTTTATCTTTTGTTCCTTTTCCAATACCTATTCAAGTCTACCTTGATTTATCTATAATCTTGGTATGTTGCGATGCAGTACGCAGTGGGGGCATAGTCATTGCTTTCTGTGTGCCATGTTTGAGGAATGATCTTTAGTATCTTTCTTAGCATTCTATTTATCTTGTGTGTTAGGACCTAGCATCTTACATATTAATAATTCTTCTTACATTTACATGTATTGAGGTTTATTTTATGTTCAAGACTATGGCTTATTCACATGTTCCAACAAGGTTATATTATGTCTAAGGGGATCTAGGTTCAAACCGCTTGCTTGCAGAGTCAACGTCCATGCACTCGGATTTTACTGCACCTTGGTCTTTTATACCTTGGTGGCAAACTATCCACGTGCTATATCAAAATAAGGATTGCTCTTTATATACAAATGCGAAACCATTGCAACAAGCTCCTTCATCCATTCACACTACCTTTATATCGCTTTCATTGCAGTAATCGATCAACAGTCTCTGTCTCCATCTCCTCCTGTTCTTCTCTCTGGGGCATATCTGCAAAACCCACATGTCAGATATCTCTAGTCATCACATCTAATCATCATATATCTCTATCATCATACATCTATAAGCATCATATAAGCAACATATGTCATCACGTGAATCCATAATCATACATACATATCATCACATCCATGATATCAAGGAATGCATACACAAAAGCATGAACAACAATGAGCCAAATAGATCATCATATATATCCTGTGAGGGTCATCATAATACAAAATGTCTGTGTCTACCTCAATAATACAAAGTGTGTATACATCCAAATATACATCAAAGTAGTACATCAAGGCTATCAAGAGCCCGCAAAGTATACATCAGAATGCACGTAGGCATCTGTCCAAAATGATACATATGATACAATATACAAATGTATGTGCCCTAGTGGGTAGAGCTGCCCTCCTGCTGTAGCCCCTATCCTCCCCCTGTGCTCGGTGGAGGTCCCCCTGTTGCTCCTCCTCCTCCCCTTGGTGGTAAAAATGGCCCTCTAACTGAGGACACTAACTGCCCTATCCTCCGAGATCCGGATGCCCTAGACCTGCTCCTGTCTCTGTAGCTCGGTGCCTGCTGAGCTGCTGGCACTGCACCCACATACAGACCCCTGTAGTACTCTGCCTCCCTGCCGACTGATACTAGCTCACCCTGCACTCAGACGAGCTTGCTGTATAAAGTCCTCTGGTCTGCACCCAGTGCACGGCGTGCCTCCTCTCTCTCTCGCCTCACTCTAAAGAGTGTGGCCTCTGCAGTCAACCGTAGCTGTACCTCTGCATCTCTCTCTCCTACCTGTGCTAGCTCCTCGGCGTCTGCTACTGGTGTGACTGGTGGCTGCACCTGTACCTGTGCCTGTGCCTGTACCTGGGCCTGTAGCTGTCTATATGCCTGCACCTGGGCCTGTAGCTATGCCTGTACCTGTGCCAGGGCTGTCTGTGCTGCTGAGGCTGCCTGTGTCTGTGCCTGGGCTGTGGCCTCTGCCTGCCTCACGTCTGCCCGCGCTGCATCCCTATCCCTCCTCAGTCGTGCCATCTGGAGCTCTAAACGAGTCCTCCGGGCTATCTCCTCTTGTAGCAGTCGCTCAGCACTCTACAGATCAGTCTCTACGACTGGGCCCACTGCCTCCGCCATCTCTACATCAACCTGCTGGCCGCTACCCTCTCCACCTGCCTACTGACCCACTGCCTGCTGCCTGGCTACCCTAGCCTGCCGTCTCATCCTAGCCTCCCCCCTAAGGACTAGTACTTCTCCCACTGCCCCTGCTACACCTGGTGTAGTCAATCTCATCGGCCTGTGTCTGCCAATACTGATCATACTCTGGCAGCGTCCCTGGGTCTGCCAGCCCAGAGTCTCAATCCCATCTCATGGGGACAAGTCCCCATATCTCTACCAACGCTGTAGCCACTGGGATCTCTGCATCCCAGTCTCCAACCTCCCTCCGTGTCCTGGCATGTGTGGCCTCCCCCATGGGTAGTCCCTGCGGCAATCCAAACTGCCTAAGAACTCACTCTGGAAGATATCTCTCTATCATATCTGTCCGTCTCCCGAACAGATATCGCGCCTGTCTGCAGTACATGAGCTGCTCGTGCTCATCATCCCACTCCTCGCATAGTAACTAGGGCCTCCATATGAACAAGTCCATCTCGTCAATCTACCGCCTCCAATAGCTAACAGACCCCATCCTCCGATGTGTCATCACCCCGTCATATAAGAATGCATATGGCTCACCCCTATCTCAATGGTGCTGTGCCATGGGTCGGATCACTGGAATATGCTCCCACGCCCATACCTGTAATAAAGTCACCCCTGTTGAGAGACTCCTGCCTCTCCTATACACGCAATGGTGCATGTCGTGATATAACTGTCCTAGTACACAGGGTCCCCACGCATACTATCTTCCATGGGTGAACATCCTTGATAGTATAGTCCCCCAACCAACTGATAAACCTCTGGATCTCCTATCTGGACACAGGAAGCCGCCAATCAGTGATGCAAGTATCCATCAGAACCTGTCACAGAGTCTTGGGACGTCTGCCCATTGGATCTTCCCGTCATCTATCCACAGGTCATCTGTGCAAAAAACCTCCTCCAAGCCTGCCTCGCCCCGCGCCGAGTCAAAGTCCACTATCTCTCCATCTATCTGAATCCTTAGGATGCGGTATACATCCTCCAATGTCACTGTAGCCTCCCCCGTTGGAAAGTGGAACGACGAGGTCTCGCTGTGATATCGCTCCACAACTGCTGTCACTACGGCGAGATTCGCCCTAATGTCTGTCAGGTGGGCCACATGCCACAGTCCTGCATGCTCCAAGAATGCGTCCTCCTCCCATGTCAGTTGAACAACCTCGTGTGCTATTGCATGGTGTCACTCCCACAACATCAGTGGTGGCAAGATCCTCTGCATCCATCGCAACTCACTTGTTAGTTTTTAATTACTCAATCCCTCAAATCCTATCTACCCATGGGCTATGCTAGGCAACCCCCCACCATCCCTTTACCCCCTTGTCAGCTAGGATGGCCATCCCTATTCTATCCCCCTATTCTACTTCAAACCTAACTTTTCGGCTGCTTAACTAAAAGCGCCTTGTTTTATACAACAGTGTTGTCCTTCTATGCCAACCGCGCTATACTGTTTATCCAAATGCGCTCCTTTTTTTCTACCAAGTGCGCCTTGTTTACCAAGTGCGCTGTGCCCGCCTACCAACCGCGCCGCTCTGTCCTACCAGACGCGACGCAATTTTCCCACCCACCTGGCAATCGCGCTACCCTACCCTACCAAGTGCACTGCACCTCTATACCAACCGCGCTGCGGGATTTTACCAAATGCGCTGCAGCGCTAACAAATTAACCAAAAGCGATGCGATTTTACCAACCGTGCAGCAAGCGACTACCAGCCACGCTGCAGCGCACCACAAGCGCCTAAACTGACTACCATACATGCCGTGACTCCTAAAGCGCTTTTGGCTGACCTAGCTGACCCCCCTAAACCTAGCCCTAAAATCGCCCTAAATGACAACATGCAAAGGGGGTTTTCGACCACTTACCACTGTCGGAGCTCCTGCTGGCCTCCTGTAGGTCCGCACCAGCTCCGCCCGATGGCTGTGCACTGGAATCGGCATCTCTCCCCGTTGTCTGTTCAACTCTCTCTCAACTAGGTTTGGAAGCTCTCCTCTCTAAATTTAGAATCTCCTAGGGTGCAAATGAGGATTGTGGTCCCCATGGGACCTATTTATAGTGTCCCACCCTTCATTTTTCTTCCCACCCCTTGCTGCTTTTCCTCCTATTTGGTCGCGTACTCTTCTGGTCGAACGTCAACCCCGTTCTTCTACCGCTTCCCCGTCTTCCCACTCGAGGGGGCATACGCTGGGGCAACTACATACACTGGGGCATCAATAAAAATTTTGTATCACGTCTTCGACAATTATTTTCTTTGACGCAACGCTATAAACTGCATCGCATCAAAGAGGGGCAAAATGTAGACACCCTAAAGTGACCAAGTCGTCACACTGCTCGCATCTCATCATTTCTTCCTAATCAACTACATTTCACACATTAATTAAATAATCTAATTATTTAATTAATTTCACCAAATTCTTCTAAATCACATACTTTCGACATTAATTAAATAAATTCTCTTTATTTAATTAATTAAATCAAATTCCTTTATTATTCTTCCACAATTAAATAATTTTAATTATTTAATTTGTTACCTTCCAAAATTCACATCCACATTAATTAAATAAACCCAATTATTTAATTAATTCAACAAATTCTATCTTATCTACAATTAAATAATTTACATTATTTAATTAAATCAAAATTTGTTCTTCCAAAATCATGCAAACAATTAAATAAATTTATTTATTTAATTTGCTTTCAAATCTTCTAAATTAAATAATTCTAATTATTTAATTATTTCTTCCAAAATGTCTTCTCTAAATTTAAATAAATCAATTATTTATTTAAATTGCTTTTTCATCTAATTTGAGTTATCTCTAATATAACTCAAGCTTTTTATATTTAATAAAGCAAAATATCTTCTTTTCTCATGCAAATCTCTTCTTCTTGTTTTAAATCACTTAACTGATTGTTTTATTCTTTTAATTGATTTATCTCTTCAGTTAACTTATTCTTCTATTCTTGATAACTCCTCTCATGCAAAAGAAAGCAAGACACTTGGCTTCTTCTTATTCGTTGCACGTTCCTCAACTGTTCTCCTCCATTGATTCTTCTGAATTATCTGGACCGTTGATCGATCTTCATTGAAACCTATATAAACCCCCCTCATCTCCTTCATTACCTCTCTCTTCGATCGTATTCTCAGGCATACTTAACAGAGCTTTGAGCATACAAAACGCATCGATTGAGCACTCTTACGATCTTTTGACATTGATCTCTTGAGCACACTACTTGCTTGTTGCAGCTATGGTTTCGCAACTTCATTGAGCAATCCACATTCAATCCAAAGGAAACAATACAAATTTCAGTAAAAGTCTTTATTTCATTGATTATTTGTCATGGCTTTTATTTAAATTCATTTTCTTTATGTTGTTGGGTTCTTTGGTTTTTATTAGTTTAGAATTAATCGATTTTTCCCCACACACAATTAGACAATGGGGGAGAGTATAACTCTAAAAAGTTTGAATATTTTTGCAAGGAAGTGGGAATAAAAAGGGATTTGACAGTTTCATAACCCATAGAAAAATGGGGTTGTAGAGAAAAAGAATCGATCAATAATAAGGGCTAATAAGGCCATGATTCAAGACCTAGACTTGCCTATGTTTCTTTGGGAAGAAGCATGTCTTATAGAAATTTACATCCAGAACAAGTTCCCCACAATATTTTGGAGGAAAAGACACCAGAGGAGGCATTTAGTGGTGTGAAGATAGAGGTGAGTCATTTTTTCATCTTTGGTTGTCTAGTGTATATCCATATACTTATAGAGAAGTGGAAAAAATTGGAGCCTTCTAGCAGGAAAGGTTTATTTGTAGGGCACAATGAGACTTCAAAGGCCTATAGAGTCTACATTATAGAGTTCAGGAAAGTTGTACTCAATAGGGATGTCAAGTTTGAGGAAGACTTTGCATCCAAAAAATTTAGGAATTCATTCCAATAGAAGAAGATGACAAGAAGGAAGATCCAAAGGGTGAATCTTCATAGATTCCAGTTGCTTTTAGTTTAGGATAGTAGCCTTTAGGTGAGAAGGGAGAAACATCGACCGCTTCTTCTGGTAGGATACCTCAATGGTTTGAATAGACATTGAGGGATGCTCAGGAGCATGTTGAGGCTCCTAGGAGCACATTCAGGGAGAGTAGGACTTTGAAGAAGTTTCCTAATTGCATGGCATTGATGAGTACCATCATTGAGTCTTCCAACCTCTAGGAGTAGTGGATTGGTAGGTAGTTGATGTAGAATTCCTTCTTTGCTAAGAGGGAGTGTTGAGTTTTTTAGCTCAATTCAAAACTTTTGCACATACCTTCAATGTGACAATGTGAATATACAGGTAGATTGAGTTATGTCTATTTTGTAATTCACATTAGTGATTAAAGTAAAATATTTTATTTAGTTAATTAAGTCTAATAAAGTCTGAAAGCACTAATGATTTAGACTAATCTTCTAAGTCATCTCTTGTGTGAGATAAGGTTTCTTTCTTTCACTTTATTTTTAAGAAATAAGATAGCTTTATTCAAAGATTAGATTTCTAGCTAAATAGTATAAAGATAGAGGCAAGATAGAAAACTATTAACTCAAAGTAGTGTAATATTTCCAAGCAGCTGTGAGTAACATCAGTTGTGGAGGTTTCCTTGTAAGTTTTCAAAGGAATGTGAAGCAGGTTACAGGTGTAAAATATTTGTCTGTTGTTCATCATTTCCACTATTTAATTTTAATGATTTGTATGTTTAATTCAATGTTATTTCAGTATTAGGAAATTATGCATCTAGATTGAAATTTGAACAAGTATGAGGATGTTGGAGTCACTTTCCAACCTTGGGTGGTGTTGGTAAATAGATTTGTCACTGCAATTATTGCCTTAAAAACTAGCCCTAACTCACCCAATGAGTAGCGACAAATGTACCAATAAATGGAGAAGTTTTTTATGGATTAAAAACTTTCCTCTGCATTTGAGAGGGGTAGTTCCCTTGTATGATAAATTTTGGGGTTTTTTAGGGTATATTTTTTACCAGAAAATTAGAAAGGCAACTAAACTAAAACTTAAAATATTTAAAAGAAAAGGGGAAACCCTAAGTTGACTGATAGGAAGATACAAATTTTAGATTTCCCAAGAAAAGAATTAAAGATCAACATGAAGATAAACTCCTTGATTTATCTCCATAAACAAATTATTTGAGTAAAAGGGTGTAAAGAGAATTTGAATTCAAGAATATGATATAGCTTAAGAAAGAGAGAATCTTGATAGCTTTTACAACACATATATTGAGAAAAACTATTCTATATCAATCTCATTATACCAAAATAGTTTTATAATGAAAGATGACAAATATTTCCTATCACATAATAGAGAATCTCACATATAATGACTATTATTATAACATAAGAAAGAAAAATAACATAAAGAAGACAATAAACAAGCTCATGACCAACACTATTATCTCTTTATTTGTTTTCAAAAGGAAAACGCATAGATTTTCTCCTCTGTCAAAATGAAAGGATCAAAAAGTCTCTTATTTTTCCCTATCCCAATTGAAAACATAAAGGAACCCCTTTACATTGGAAATCATTGTATTTATAGCCTCCCAATCCATAACTGACTAATAACCGCTTATTTTTCACTTTTTGGAGTTCATAAAAGATTTATGAAATAAAATAAAATCAACTCCCAAGAGTATACCTCAAAACAATTTAGTTACAAACATTAGGATAAATACTTTATAATAAAATATTGAGTCTCTGTCAAAATTTTACAATCATATGAATTTTAAGGCATTATGTCAAATAGTTTGCATTCAATGGATGTAGATATTGATTTATTGAAACATTTTGTCGAATGATGGAATGTATCATAGACAATCTTGGGTTTGGAAGGACCTAAAGATCTAACATCACATTTATTCATTCCCATTCATACATCTACCTCCCTACCTTATGTTATCAAAATTAGTATCAAACCAAATATTTAATAGATTCTTAGATTGCACATGTGATGACCTTGCATTTCCATCCTCCAAGTCTAAAAGACATTCAGCCATATATCACTTCAAATCAATATTGCCATGGATTCATCATGTTCTAAGTAAGGCACCCTACATTTGCACCAAATATTTGTGGTGTTTTATTAATAAATTTATGTAGTTAATTATTGATAATCATAAGTTATGTTTCTTTGCAGATTTAGGTATGAGTTTTTGAACCAATTCTATTGAAACCCGAATCATTTTCTTCACAATATGGCTATCGTACAAGTGTGTGTTTGTGCTTGAAAATCACCTCTTCTTCTTTAAAATGGCCACAATGCCAAAGAACCTCTATAACTACGTTGTAAGTCACTTGATCAATGGTGTGGTTGGAGTACCTTTCTAAACAACATAGTTTCCACACACACAAAAGCAATACATGTATTCCATCCAAGTATAACAGTTTGAAAGTAGTGAGTATGTTGACTACACCAAGAGGATTCTATACTTTCATTATCATATGATTGGACTATTCTGAAGGCATAATAGAACCATTCAACTTCTAACTTAATCTAACTACATAATCACACATGTCAATAATTTCTTGAACCTCCTCTATACCCTCTAGAAGTATTTTACCTATCTCCAATGATACTAGTCTTCCAAGGAGCTCCAATTTTGACTGCGAAGCTTCTCCAATCTACCTTACTCATTAGGGTTGATATTCTTACATATTTTCATTCATTGGAGAAATCCTATAATCAATTGTTGTACTTTAGGATTTGAATGGAATTTTCAATGAGAATGACATTTCAAGTAGTGCTCTCGTTCAATTTAGTATCCCCCAAAAACTTCTCAATAGGCTCTATGTATTTCTTGAAAAGATCCATACTTAGCTTGATTGTGTTTATTTTCCATTATGTGTTTTTAAACATCTTATATAACCAAAAAAAAGAGTAACTAGCAAACAAGACCCACAAATACCCACAGTAGGACCATTGTGGTCATCAATCCACCGTGATTAAATGGAGAAAGAAACCCTGGCATAGTAAATAACATTGTCACAATTGTCATACCAATAAATTGTACTCCAATTCCTATATAGACATAGAGTAAGCTTGAATTGGTTGGGGGCCTAAATATGTCTCAATGGACCAATTTCCATCATGTTTCTTCTTGAGCTTCATCCTATGTCTCCAACTGATTGTACTTTGAGATATCTCAGTATAATGTTCTCATCATAATCATTTCCACCATACCAGAAAGGAGCAACACAATCATTAATGAATTAATTATATAAAACCAATGGATCTGATCATCTCTCATGAGAAGATATGTATCCCAATGAGAAGCCCATTTGATGTTACTTTCTGTAAATGATACATCATAAGTGAATTTGATTTCTTTAACCTTCTCAACTTCATGTGGAACATTAGTAGGTAAAACATGGTGATTGGTGCTTGGGTTACATGTCAAATTGGGATTCTCCTCAACCCAGGGTTGTTCAAACTTGCATTTGACATTGAATGGTATAAATTTGAATCCAACAATTTGAGAAGCATCACTCTCTACATCTTTATGAAATTTAACCTCAAAAGACACATGATTGTGTATGAAGTACTTCTCTTATGGATTCTCTATATAGCTAGCTTTGAACCCAACTTAAAAACCATGTTCATAAGAAGAAACTAGACTTCCATCTACCAAATGAATTTGTATATCCTACAATCATTACATTCCATATGATGGCATCTCTTTGAGGCATTCTATCAAACAATTTATGTGCCTCACCTATATTTCCATATTTTCATACATATCTACCAAAAGAGTTTTGACTATAGCATCTGACAAATATTGTGCTTTCATTATGCTTTAATGGTTTTCCTAATGTTTCTCCAACACTTCCATTGAGCATGTATAGGATGAATGCAGGAAAGGCTTTGGGATCTAACTTCACATCTGCCAATATATTTGTTTTGTGACCTACATAAAGGTGTCCATAAGACCATATTTCGGGTGAGTGTAGGATCATGATGGGCCAAACACTACCCCTAACTGGCAATGTAAATGTGAAAAATAGACTTAAGTAACTTCATGTCAAAAATTGAATGAGTTATCTACACAATCTAGAAATAAGGTAGTAATAAAAGTTGTAATAAATTAAAAAGTAGGTGTCATTCTAGCCAACCTAAGTATGATAAAAAGATAATATTTTTCCTCCATGCTTTGGATTTAAGTAAAGAACACACAAGCGGATGTGACACATATTTTTTTGAATTTGTTAAGTAAATAAATAATTATTTATGAATTTTTTACTATGACTTTTTTAAAATATTAAAAATTAATTTTCCAACCAACCTAACTTGGTCCAAAATATATGAAACTCAAAATTTTTAAATGTTAATGTATACCCAATAAATCCTAGAATGTGAAACATCTTTTGGATTTAAAAATGGATTAATATGTTGAAAGTTATGGATGTGTTTTAATATGTATATCTATCAGGAAATCAGACATAGTGTATGTAGAAAATTAATAATAATTATCTGTTAAATTTATTATGAGGCATATATTATATTTTTAGAATCTTAATAGCTTCCTCTATAAACCCTTTTCATTTGATTAAATTTAGTTACAAAAAAGTCTATCAGCTTCAATGATGAAGTTGTGGAAAATTTTAGGATAACACTAAATGGGTGGTTTTGCAAGTTTCTTTGGCAAGTTTTGGGACTCCCACTTGCCTAAATATGAGGTAATCCTATAGCATTTTTGTAGGGAATCCATTTTTGAGCTAAAACTATTAACATGATTTCCATCCAAATCTAAATATTAGTCTAAATGTTAGCACTTTTTCATCCAGCAAGTCTTTTCTCCATTGCCACTATTTGGCCCATCATGATCTCGCATTCACCCTTTCATCAAGGTGTTTTTGGATATGTCATTTGTCTATTGTTCCAAAGCTTCCATTCATTCATGGCAGCCAGGGCATTCCCAAACAAGAATATCTCTTTTAACCACATTTGATAAATGTTCATACACTATTCTAAAGCTCTAGTATGCACACAAGTAAGGAGGAAAATGACAAAGGTTGTGAGATTTGGCCTCACACCTGCATATTACATTTGTTTAGAAATTCCAAATGCTATTTTAATGGATTTTTGGCTCTATTTCTTCAAGGTATTTGATTAAAAAATTCATGTTTCTTGTATATCCTTCCACATTGTGTAGACATGTCCATTTATAACATTCAAACTATAATATCTAACAAAAATATTTCCTCCATTATGCTATGATGAATGCCTACATGTTGTTCCAAAAGTCCCATTTGTGTATAGGCTAGGAGGATGTTAGAAAAGGTTTGAAGAATCTGGTTTTTAACCTACATGTTGCATTTACTTAGAAGTTTATAACGCCTTCTGAATAGACCCAATTTGTGATTGTACTACAATCATGGCATTTCAAACATTTCACAACAATCATGTTTTACCTACTCACAGCTGTGGAGGCATGTGTAGTGTAGAAAATGTGTACCCTCACAATTTCATAATAGTTTTTCACTTGTTTTAGCATCACACTCGTAGCATGTCTCTAAGGCCACTTAACCTAGAGGTTTAGCATAATTTTTCCCTCATCACTCATATTTACCAAAATTTATTTTAATCAATTGTTTATTATAATTTTCTAAGAACACGTGTAAAGTTTGGACAAATATTCTTAGGCTGCAAGCACTACATGCTTAAATCTTCGTGTCACGCTAGAGTCTAGAATATTCCAAAAATTTAAACATTGTTTCTCCCACTCATTTCTTGGAATCCCATCGAAGGTAATACTCACGTGTCAACAAAATGGTCCCTGCAATGTACCCAACCCTAGGAGATTCCCTCTTGGCATACAAAAGAGGAATATTGGAAAAATTAGACCTCTCTTTCTTCCCCTTGGAACTCTCTCTCTTTGGTGAAAACAAAAAGGTTTTGATCTCTCTCACAATGGTTTTTGAATAGATTATCAAGGAGATACAACTCTGACAAGACATTGGTGATTGTGGGTGTTCATTTGATATTATGAGTTCTTCATTTTTGGATGTGGGAATATCTTTTAAGGGCTTTGAAGTCATTCATTTGTAGCTTCACCTTCAAGTAGTTAATAGCCTCTTATGTGATCTTGAAAAGTGAGTAACATTGTTCTTTTAACAAGAAATCGTGTTGCTTTGAAGTTCTTATTACATTCCTTCATGAATAAGTTGTGTCATTGGAAAGTATTTGTGGTGTAGACCACCACCCATTTGATTTTACACACACTAGGGTATTTCCCTATAGACCAAGGTAATACTTATAGATTTCTTTTATTTCTAATGCTCTTAACTCCTAGATGCACTTAGGATAAGAGCACACACACAAGATTTTCTCTTTTATTCCATTTGTTGTTTCATGGAGCTTGGAAAACCAAAACATGGGTTTGATTGAGGAAAATCCCTAAAATAGCCTAACAAGTTTTTTTGGTTATGTATTGTGTAGGTTGTGGAAAGAGATCAAATGCATGGGAGTTTGCTCTATATTCCCTTACTTCTCATTTACTTAATTCTTTATGTTAAATGCTTCATTTGTGTATATTTTAGTTAAATTTAATTTTTGAGAAGTTGTTTCATTTCCCTATGCATACTGGGTGATGCTACAGTTTTTTGTAGAGTTGTACTATACAGCCTTATTGTGTTTTGTTGCTACTGGGATGACAATGCCACACAGCGACATCCAAGGTTGAAGCTTCTCTACTTTGGTGCCAGGATTCCCCTTTTTCCTCTATTTCCTATTCTATTATCAGATCATTGAAATTATTTTTGAAATTTTGGGAATTATCATTTTTCTGCTCATTTCCATAGTTCTTTCCTATTAAAATTGTTTTTTTTTAAGGAAAAGAACCCAATTAGACCTAGCTAGGTTAAATTGCTCTTTCTGGTTGAACAACAGCAGTATAATCTTCCTAGTCGCTGGTTAGGTCCTAGATGTAATTGTATTGAATTAGATTCTATATGGATACATTAGATTTTCAATTTCTTACACTACATTTTTGGTGAACCCAAACTGCATTCACTAGCATATCCCTGCTTCTCCTTCTTTTGTATTCTTTCTTGTTTGGAAAAAAGTAGAATTCGACAATGTCAGTTCTCTTTATTGAAACCTTTAATCCTTTTGATAAACCCTTCAGTAGTGAAGTTTTTTACATGCTTGATGAAGCCCACAATGACTTCGTCCATGACAAATCACCCACTTTTAAAGAAAAACAAATTCCTTCTCCTAACATTATTAACACAATTTATGTTTCTAGCTTGTTGCAAGAGCCCATGAAACCAAAAATGAGGGTACATCTTAAATCTGAGTTGTAAACAAATGCCAAACTAGTCATGATTGTTCAGGGTGCCTCAAACACACCTCAACTTGATGACTATGTTACACAAATTGCTAAGTCTATAATGTTAAATTTGACAAGGGCTCCTCATTATCATGCAATAGCCCACGCATATAACACTAGGTGAAACAAACAGAGTGTCTATGTCCCTATTTCCCTCCCCACTTCTTCTCCAACTCTACCTCCACCTCCCCATCTGTCCTCTAAATCCCTCACAGAGTATGGTCTAGTAGAGCAACTTCAGGCCACTCCTACTAAAATCTCTCTTTGGGAGCTTGTTCAAACTTCTCTGCAATATCACAATATGCTCCAAGAAGCCCTACAAAAGATCCTCATTGCATCCTTTACTAGGCCAAATGATGTAGTTGCCTTGCTCAATTGTATTTACACAAATACTACTAATATTGTGTTTCAACAATATGAACTACCTTCCTTGGAGGTACAAAAGCATAATGATCCTCTGCTCATTATTGTTGGAATTAATAATTTTGGAGTGAAACATACCCTTACTGATAATGGTTTTAGTCTTGATGTTTGTGGGATAGACCTACTGAACCATATTAATATCGATACATCTTTGATATCCCCTACTACTCTTTCCATCTATGGCTTTGACAATGTTGGTAGATAAAAATTGGGAACAATCACGCTTCTGATTGAATTGGGCCTGATCACTTTACCTACCCTTGTCCATGTCATTCCTAGCATGTTGTCTTATAATCTTCTTCTAGGTAGACTATGGATCCACTCCATGGGTGTGGTCCCATGTACCTTGCATGGCTTAATAAAATTGATCTTTGAAAATAAGACTTATATGATTAAAGTTGATCTAGATCATATGCAATATTCTCAACATACAAATTCTATGACTTAGTCTCATGCTTCCCCTACCCTTCAGATCTTCTAAGGATGATTCTCCATCCTCAACTCTTGTACCCAAAGTTGATCATGGTGTTGACTCATCCCTCAATGCCTATCCTGGCAATGATTGGGGCTCACTAGATTTTACTCCCTCCTTTGTTGGAGAGTATAAACTTGACCCCCCTCATTTTGACATTCCAAAAGCATCTTCTACATGTAAACAGACTTCTTCCTCTCCTTCTCCTAAGGATATGTTTGATTACACTTCATGCATAGATTATGCCACCAATGAGGATCCTCCATCTTTTAAGGAGATGCAATCTCATTATGGACATGGTTTTCATATTCTCTCTAGTGTAGGCTATAAATGAAATGGATGTGGTAAACATGAACATGGTATCAAGATCCCTATAGTCTATTGGTTTATAGATTTTGCCACCTAAATCTATATTCTCATGCCCACACAAGTGACAAATGTACCAACAGTTGAATCAGTGGTAATAATGTTTTACAATGATTCTCTGCTTATTTAACAAGGTGTAGCTACCTTCTTATGATATCTAATGAATGAAAACATGAATTTCTTTTAATCAGAAAGCAAAGAAAAAGGTGGTGCTTTTAACTAAAAAGCAAAGAAAAAGGTGGTGTTTTTAACCAGAAAGCATAAAAGGCAATATATCCCACTATTAACTGAATTCAAAAGAAGTACAAAGACTTCAATAGTAGTAACTTCAATGAAACAATAAAGAATTACACCATATGTTATACATTCACCACCATAAACCATTCACTAAAAGATAAATACTTCATAGCAGTGAGCAAGAATTAAAACATTCAACCACTTCAATACAAAAAGATAACCAACAGCCAGCAATATATTCAACATAGGAAGAATAAGTATTCAAACAACCATAACACAAAGTCTATGATCACCTGAACTCCACTGTACTGGTTTCTATTCATATATCAAAGTAATTGAATAGGAAAGTAACACAACAAAACTTGATCTATCACCAAAACAAAGTTTGCCAAAAGATCCATAACATCGACAGGCTAGCTAAATTTATAGCCTTGTCACCCAATAATTGTCTTTCCAAATAATGGCTTCTTGAGGACAACTGATTTAAAAGAGGTCTTTAAATTAAACATAATTTAAATAAAGAGCTCTCGAGAGCCAATATTTTTTGCATTAAACTAAAAATTACTAAAGTATAAGAAAAATCTCTCAATTGATGATTGCCACATCAACCTCCAATGCATCTTCCTTGTGTGCCACTTCCTTTTCTTTGGTTTGTCCATCTCCATCTCTCGAATCTGCTTGTACTGTTTGAGTTGCCTATGCCCTTAACTTTGCCTTATATGCTCGGTACCTGTTGATAATTGTTGATAATGCCATGCCTCTTGGACTTGTTGATCATGATTGTTAGTCATTCACAAACATAGAATAAAAGTTACACAACAACCTTTACTCATCTTGAAAGATACGATGAACTCAAAGAATTCATGATCCCAAGTCTCCGTTGATTAGGTCTTAATCTACTGACGTTACTCAGTGGTTGATGTGTGTTGCTGTTTTCCATTCAGGGGCCTTACGTTCTCCTGCAAAGTTCATCATTATTCCTCCAAATATCCTGCTCTGTATGTCTGCTCTGCATAAATCTCTAATAATTCTACCTCTGCACTGTGAATTTAGTCAAATAATGTGCCTATAGACTGATATTTGCATGATTTCTACCATTATTTACAATTCTTTGCATGATATTTTCAATACTACATGTATTTAACTCAAATATGCTAATGATTTTCAGTTACCTACGGGATTTCAGCATATTTCTCTATTTCTGCTTCTTATTTATAATGAGTTGCAGTTATGGTGATGAATTTATGAAATTAAAAAAAAGGAAAAGGGTTAAAGAATGAGATTCCCAAAACTACTTGACTTAGATCACTGATCCACATACAAGCTCCCATACATGCAATGAAAAGAAGGAAACTAGAAATCATACTTCACCAGGACATTCCACAAATCCGCATGATCTAGTGCAAATCTTCAAAGGAAAAGTTGACAACAACATGTAATGAAATGAAAGCGCTTCCAGTTGAACACAGCATTCACCAGTACATATCCAGAAATCAACATGAAGATTACGTAACATTTACAATCAGGATGTAATCTGAAACTTCATATCCATTCAGTATGCTCAAGAACAGGTACATTTACAGTGATCTAAAGAAAGAACCTTGACATTTCAACAATTCTATCCTCATTAGTCTCAGTAATCCAATCTCCTAATTGATTCTACAGTAATTGGCCTTATTGCTAGATGTTCCAATGTCTATTAATGTATCCTTATGCCTCAGGATCTGGCTCTTATATAGAACAAATGCCAGAAAACAGTTACAATGATCCAAGGATCAGGATCCTCTCATAATAATCAACGGTCCAAATGAAAAGCACATGCTTCGCCAGTTGGCAAATGTACAGCTGGCACAGAATATTCCAGCATCTTCAACTTGATTCGGTCTCTAGCTAGCAAACAGCATATTTGACAATATCCTCCTCACTTCTGGTTCATGTTGCCTTCGTGTGCAACTTTGCAATGTTCAGCTTCAAACAGCATCATGACTTCCTGCAAGTAAACAGACAAACATTAAGTTCATCCTCATGTGGATAAACAACAGGAATTTAAACATTTTATTAAACAAGCCTCAAAATGTACAGCTACAGGCAAATCAAGCTCCAAATCAGTGAAAAATATGCACTAAATGCCTAAACAGCGTTAAAACACTCAGGTCAACCATCGTTGACTGGAAAATCAGGCAGTCGCGCTTTCAAATTTCTATCACTCTGTTTTCCCGCCCATTTTCTTGTATATCGGGTTCAAAATCTGATCATGTATCTCAACATATACAATGAAAAAACTACCTTCAAATCCGCTCTTTGTATATGATGCATGCATGTATCGGCGTGACTACACACGGTCGGGATGACAAATTTAAACATTAGGCCGACGGCAAAAGTTATACCGACACCAAAAATCATGATGATGTCCTTCCATCGGGAAGACAACAACTATCAGCGAGAAAAAAATCCAGACCTGGCCGACACTACATGCTATGCCGATGGACTTAACCATCGGGGTGACTACTCCTATCTGTAGGATATTGTGAATATGATGCTCCCCCTCCTCGAATGTCTTGATGACATCACCGTCATGTTTCGCTTCTGTATATTGGGGAAAAGAAAGACATCATCATCATCATCATGTCGAAGGAAAATAGGAGGATATGAAATATGATCCTGTTGCTGAGGAATGGAATATGATGGTGATGTCATCGTCATATCCGGGCTTCATTAAAATGCAAAAGATGATGTCACCGTCATGTTTAGTTAAGATCAGGGGATAAATGTAATATCGGGTCACCTAATGAAGATGATCAGGTGGTGAATGAAATATGACCCCTTTGCGGCCAAGGTAACCCTCTCGAAAGATCAGGATGATGATGATCATCAGGATATCCGGGGCTTTTGTTAAACTTAGAACAGGACGTCATCATCATATTCGCGAACCGGATCATGCTTTGGAAAATATCCTGCCAAAGGAGAAATGTGATGATGATGTCATCCTGATATTTGCTTCTTCGTTTATCAGATCAGGATGACGTCATCAGGATATTTGCAAAAGGTCATATTTCTCGGCAGGAGGACATTACGAAATATCGGGTTACTTTCAAAATATGATGCTCGCGATACAAAAGACCATTCGACGGGGAAGACTTACTATTACTTAAATTTGACGTCCGGATATTTGAACCTCAGGATATTATCGGGGGGGGTGTTTCAAATATGATGATGATGTTCTTCAAACAGCATAACTGAGGTTATAAAATATGACCCTCCTAAAATCATGATGCTCACGATGCGCATAAGGCCATTTGACGGGTAAAACACGCTATCACCTAAGATTGACGTCCGGATATTGCGACTGCATGATATTTATCAGGTGATAGATCAAGATCAAGATGACCTTGACAACATGACTGAGGATATAAAAAATATGATGATCCTCTTGCGATTATCAGGTTTGACCAAAACTTTGACTGTGCATAACTTCCACATATGGACGAATTTTCAGGTGATGTAAAAGGCAAACCTGCATGGAATTTCAAGCTCTTTCTAAATATGAGGTCATAGAAACAAAATATGAACTTTGACAAACTGACCTCATGATGATAACCTACCTCATCGAATATCATGATGATGATGCACCTGACTCATTTTTACCAAACCGCCAGAAAACAGACAACACAAGCCAAGCCAAAAGTTGGGTCCCTGTTTTGATAATGCAAAATGGGGCGTGTTGTGTAACCACACAACAACTTGCCACCAAAGAAAACAACAAAATTCAAATAATTCAAAAGGTGAGGATAAATTAAAACATAAATTTCCAACTCCTATTAAGCATGAGCATCCTAATCCTTTCTAACTGGTATCATGTTCATCAATGTAACAATGAATTGATAAGGGATCAATTGTGTGCATGTGATTCATATACTCATCTTGAAAGTGAGTTGAATAAGTCAGTGACTGGTGTTTAGCTACGTAGTTTGGTTCATCCCTCATAGCCAACCGGATAGAGCCTTGCTGCCAGTAGGCGTCCATAGCCCCGGCAAGGTTATCGTTGCAATTCCCCTAAGTAGAGCCCCACTGCCAGCAAGCGTCTATAGCTCCGGTAGAGTTACTTAGATGACTTAATCTGGATTTCAGAAAATCCATTTTATTATTTTATTTATTTTATATTTTGAATTTAATTCTTAAGATATAACAGTTGTAGCCTCTTGATACAAGGAATGGTCACTTGTTGAAATTAAGTTGAGAATTGCAATGGTAGCAAGGGCAACCTTTAGATTTTTCACTTAACCCCTACACTGATATGTTCAACAAACCCAAGGTTGTTAGGTGTGTCATTGTGAGGATCACCTTGACTCAAGAAAAGTAGTACTGATGAATATGATACCACAGACCTGATCAAGAATACCTACACTGATATGAGTTACAACCTATGTAAAAACTTATATCCAACTTTTGAATTCTAACAATTTATGTAGTGTTCTTAAGTAACCAGGTGCACCAGTTTTGCCCAACCAAAACAAAGACTCAACAACGCAAAGCACAAAGCAACCAGTACAAACAACTAACCTATAAAAGGAAACAACAGAAAGCAAAACAAGAAAGCAAAACAAGCAAACTGTACAAATAACTAACCTACAAAATTATATACAAACCACTACTAGGCAAACAAAAACCAGCAAATGACCCAAATACACCTGTATTTGCATACTTCTTTTGATTGTGCAAGAGCATTAGGGTATCAGTTATGGTTCTCAACCTAGCAAATTTATCTTTATATTCTGAAAAATATTCTGATATTCTGAATTCATTGTATTCAACAGAATAACTCTTGATGATCAACAACTGAGGAAGCTCATCATGTTCATGATTAATCCATATGCATGTCTTATCTCCTGAATTTCCATAATCAAAATAATAATCAACATCATTTACTGTGGAAAGGAGAAATACAACCTGGTATATTTCTGATTCTGTTGGACATGCTTCTTCATTGGCAATTGGTCCTCCATTTGTCATTATATTTTCATTGCTTGGCTCAGTGCCTGGTCTCTCTTCAAATTGAAGGATGTATGACTCTTGATGTATTAATTCTCCATCTTTATCCAGCCTTATCCCTTCATTCCGGATGTTCAGTTTATCTTCCAGTTCAGGAAACTTCTCAATATTTTCTTCAATTTCCTGCACATCAGCATCTAAATAAGTATCTTTATTATCACAACCTGATATACAGAAATTTATCATTTCTAAATCATTTGACTGTAAAAGAGAAACAACTTTCACTTGATAAGGACACTCCCCTGTTTCATTCTCAAAATATTTCTGGAGTAACGTCTGATCATTCACAACAACTCCAAAGTCTTCTACATCTTCATCTTTCAGGAATTGTTCATTAAATAATTCACATCTTCTATCTAGTAAAGTGCCTGGTTCCATTAACCTGCAACATTCTTGTATTCGATCATTCAATTCAAAGAAGTCAGGTAATAAATCAGCATTTATTTTCTTCTCTATGACTCCCTGAGTTACTATCATAGGAACTTCATCATCAGCAGTGAATTTAAATTGTTCTACTATCTGTTTACACTTCTCTTTACCATAGAATGACTCCAGGAAAGATGTTTCATCTTCTTTATCAAAAGTATTAGGATCAGAATCAAAAATATTATCCTGATGAGTGGTTTCTTCTCTAGAATTTTCACAAGATTCATACCTGCATACTGACTGATCCTTACTTGTATTAGGAAGTAGAGAACTCCTATCAATCTCACCATAAAATGAATCAAGGAAAGATGTTTCCTCTTCATTACCTTCTGGAACTGATTCAGCTACTGTATTTTCTAGAGTCTTTTTCAACATGGCCAAGCAAGGGTAGCAATCTCTCTCTGAATGCTCTTCATCATGTAATCTGCACCAGCTTTCAATCAAGACATCATCAAGGGGTAAACCTAATATTTGACTACACTGTATATTTCTGGACAAGTATAATTCAAAATCTTCAGAACGATCCACTTCAGTGTCTGGACAATTAATAACTTCTGGTGCTGCATCTGCTTGTTCCAGAATTTCTTTATTTTCCTGCCAGACTTCTTCATTTTCCTGGCAAATTTCGGCCCTGAACACATCCAGAAAGAATATTAATCCTTTAAAATATAAATCCAATCTTGTAAGGAAAGTTAAACAATTTATTTCATTGTGTTCCGCAGTCTGGTGTATCCTGCAACAGGTGGATAAACCAAAGTTAGACAAACTGTGAGGGTAAAGCTGCCTACTCAAAGTTTCTTGAAATAAAGGAATGTTAATTTGACAATTGCCTTCATATACATCCATCAAAATGAGACTCTATTTTTCAATTTTTTAGTATTTTGAAATTTTAATGAGATCTATCATATCTCAAAAAAAAACTTGAAAGTTCAAAAAATCGAACTAATCTTTGATGTTTCAAGTTAGATCTTTGCAAAGGTGCAACCAAAACATCTCAGATAAGAGATATTTGCAGACATTTAACTGAAATGCTGAAATATTTATGCAATATTTGTAGAAATCCAAAAATTCACAGCTCCGGCCCTCCTTCTAGCGCCAATTTATGTTGATTGTGATTGTTAGTCATTCACAAACATAGAATAAAAGTTACACAACAACCTTTACTCATCTTGAAAGATACGATGAACTCAAAGAATTCATGATCCCAAGTCTCCGTTGATTAGGTCTTAATCTACTGACGTTACTCAGTGGTTGATGTATGTTGCTGTTTTCCATTCAGGGGCTTACGTTCTCCTGCAAAGTTCATCATTATTCCTCCAAATATCCTGCTCTGTATGTCTGCTCTGCATAAATCTCTAATAATTCTACCTCTGCACTATGAATTTAGTCAAATAATGTGCCTACAGGCTGATATTTGCATGATTTCTACCATTATTTACAATTCTTTGCATGATATTTTCAATACTACATGCATTTAACTCAAATATGCTAATGATTTTCAGTTACCTACGGGATTTCAGCATATTTCTCTGTTTCTGCTTCTTATTTATCATGATTTGCAGTTATGGTGATGAATTTATGAAATTAAAAAAAAGGAAAAGGGTTAAAGAATGAGATTCCCAAAACTACTTGACTTAGATCACTGATCCACATACAAGCTCCCATACATGCAATGAAAAGAAGGAAACTAGAAATCATACTTCACCAGGACATTCCACAAATCCACATGATCTAGTGCAAATCTTCAAAGGAAAAGTTGACAACAACATGTAATGAAATGAAAGCGCTTCCAGTTGAACACAGCATTCACCAGTACATATCCAGAAATCAACATGAAGATTACGTAACATTTACAATCAGGATGTAATTTGAAACTTCATATCCATTCAGTATGCTCAAGAACAGGTACATTTACAGTGATCTGAAGAAAGAACCTTGACATTTCAACAATTCTATCCTCATTAGTCTCAGTAATCTGATCTCCTAATTGATTCTACAGTAATTGGCCTTATTGCCAGATGTTCCAATGTCTATTAATGTATCCTTATGCCTCAGGATCTGGCTCTTATATAGAACAAATGCCAGAAAATAGTTACAATGATCCAAGGATCAGGATCCTCTCATAATAATCAATGGTCCAGATGAAAAGCACATGCTTCGCCAGTTGGCAAATGTACAGCTGGCACAGAATATTCCAGCATCTTCAACTTGATTCAGTCTCCAGCTGGCAAACAGCATATTTGACAATATCCTCCTCACTTCTGGTTCATGTTGCCTTCGTGTGCAACTTTGCAATGTTCAGCTTCAAACAGCATCATGACTTCCTGCAAGTAAACAGACAAACATTAAGTTCATCATCATGTGGATAAACAACAGGAATTTAAACATTTTATTAAACAAGCCTCAAAATGTACAGCTACAGGCAAATCGAGCTCCAAATCAGTGAAAAATATGCACTAAATGCCTAAACAGCGTTAAAACACTCAGGTCAACCATCGTTGACTGGAAAATCAGGCAGTTGCGCTTTCAAATTTCTATCGCTCTGTTTTCCCGCCCATTTTCTTGTATATCGGGTTCAAAATCTGATCATGTATCTCAACATATACAATGAAAAAACTACCTTCGAATCCGCTCTTTGTATATGATGCATGCATGTATCAGCGTGACTACACACGGTCGGGATGACAAATTTAAACATTAGGCCGACGGCAACAGTTATACCGACACCAAAAATCATGATGATGTCCTTCCATCGGGAAGACAACAACTATCAGCGAGAAAAAAATCCAGACCTGGCCGACACTACATGCTATGCCGATGGACTTAACCATCGGGGTGACTACTCCTATCTGCAGGATATTGTGAATATGATGCTCCCCCTCCTCGAATGTCTTGATGACATCACCGTCATGTTTCGCTTCTGTATATTGGGGAAAAGAAAGACATCATCATCATCATCATGTCGAAGGAAAATAGGAGGATATGAAATATGATCCTGCTGCTGAGGAATGGAATATGATGGTGACGTCATCGTCATATCCGGGCTTCATTAAAATGCAAAAGATGACGTCACCGTCATGTTTAGTTAAGATCAGGGGATAAATGTAATATCGGGTCACCTAATGAAGATGATCAGGTGGTGAATGAAATATGACCCCTTTGCGGCCAAGGTAACCCTCTCGAAAGATCAGGATGATGATGATCATCAGGATATCCGGGGCTTTTGTTAAACTTAGAACAGGACGTCATCATCATATTCGCGAACCGGATCATGCTTTGGAAAATATCCTGCCGAAGGAGAAATGTGATGATGATGTCATCCTGATATTTGCTTCTTCGTTTATCAGATCAGGATGACGTCATCAGGATATTTGCAAAAGGTCATATTTCTCGGCAGGAGGACAT
This sequence comes from Cunninghamia lanceolata, assembly GCA_027924645.1. Taxonomy (NCBI): domain Eukaryota; kingdom Viridiplantae; phylum Streptophyta; class Pinopsida; order Cupressales; family Cupressaceae; genus Cunninghamia; species Cunninghamia lanceolata. Next base: position 184,136 of record BSBN01002020.1, on the reverse strand, counting down.
TACGAAATATCGGGTTACTTTCAAAATATGATGCTCGCGATACAAAAGACCATTCGACGGGGAAGACTTACTATTACTTAAATTTGACGTCCGGATATTTGAACCTCAGGATATTATCGGGGGGGGCGTTTCAAATATGATGATGATGTTCTTCAAACAGCATAACTGAGGTTATAAAATATGACCCTCTTAAAATCATGATGCTCACGATGCGCATAAGGCCATTTGACGGGTAAAACACGCTATCACCTAAGATTGATGTCCGGATATTGCGACTGCATGATATTTATCAGGTGATAGATCAAGATCAGGATGACCTTGACAACATGACTGAGGATATAAAAAATATGATGATCCTCTTGCGATTATCAGGTTTGACCAAAACTTTGACTGTGCATAACTTCCACATATGGACGAATTTTCAGGTGATGTAAAAGGCAAACCTGCATGGAATTTCAAGCTCTTTCTAAATATGAGGTCATAGAAACAAAATATGAACTTTGACAAACTGACCTCATGATGATAACCTACCTCATCGAATATCATGATGATGATGCACCTGACTCATTTTTACCAAACCGCCAGAAAACAGACAACACAAGCCAAGCCAAAAGTTGGGTCCCTGTTTTGATAATGCAAAATGGGGCGTGTTGTGTAACCACACAACAGGACTTCCAATCATGCTAACTCAAAGTTTCCTCTTACTTATTGTTCTGTCAGCATTAGTCACCCTTTTATGCATGTCATCTAGTCCACTTTTGAGTATCTTGGTGTAGGCGGCTATCCTTGCAAGTTTTCCAATTGAATCACCTATGACAATATCATAGTTGACCATTTCATCAGTCACCATTTTCTTGAAATTCTTCTTGATCTCTTTGACTTGAAGCAACTTATCATCATCATCGTCGATGGCCTCTATCTCCAGGATGACAAAATTGCTTTTGAGATCCCTTAATTCTGAGTGATAAAGGGCAAGGTTATTTCTCATCTCTTCTTCAATTGCTCCCACGACAGACAATTTGCACTCAGAATACTCCCACGATAGACAATTTCCACTCAATCATATCAGCCCACACAACAAAGTCCATTTCCTTAGGATCATTCAAAACCTTTTTGGCCACCAGAATATCAACATCCATACCGGTCATATCTTGTATTTCTTTGGAGATCAAGAAAATGCTATTGTTATCATTCCTGACAATCTAAAATTCAACTATCATGGCTTCCCTCTTGCTAGAAATAGAGTTAAATAACTTAACAGATTCCTCTATAAACATGAGGCCATCTAAAGTTACTTTTTCTATCCATTGTTCTACAACACCACTTAGAGATTGGGATCTTTTGATTTGTTGCAAGAGGTTGGGGTCAGGGCCATTTACACTTGTGTCGGGCAATGCATCTGTTGGCTGAGTAGTAATTTTTAGAATGGATTGAATAAAAGAGTTAAAGAACTTACTTGTGCTTGTAGTTTGGCATTTTCTTACTATTCATTTTTTATTCTTTTTGATAGAGTGTTGACTGGAAATTTTGCATGATAAATTTCTCCCTTGACAGTTGAGGGGCCTCTGTCACCACATCTTCATTCTTATTACCTACAGGGTCGGCAATCTCCAAAATGTGATGCCTTGTGGAAGGGTTATCCACCATCCTTGACATTCTCCTCACCTGTTTAGGTTTAGGCATTTCCTGTAGAAGATTAGCCACAGTTTCAATGTTGGTGTCTATCATGGGAGTGTATTGTTTCTTTTTCTCTACTTCTTTCCTTAACCAAGTAGGGTAAGAAGAAGAGGCATTAGTATTATCAACCATATTCATCTTTACATCATCCAAATGAATAGGTGGGGAATTGTACTCTAGAGGAATATTCAAACTAGGGGAATTTGGATTACTCAGCAAAGACTGAAGCATGTTTTCTTCTCCAAGCTAATTGAAAATCAAAGAATCACTATCATTTACAATGGGATGTAAAGGGGGAACATGGTCTGCTTGCAGTGGCAAGGTATCCAATTTGTCATTACTTACCATGGGTTGATTATCTTGCTCATAGGCAGTCTTCAACTTCCTGACATCCTCAGGTTGCTCACCATCTCCACCCGATTGTGAGCCAACTCTATGAAGAGTTGGGTCTGAACTAGATGATCTCCTAGGAGTATGAGTGGTTTGAGACCTGCTTTATTCTCAAGCAGATGATTCTCTTAGAGTTGTAGAACCATCTTGTTCTCTAAATTTTCCATTTAGCCACTTTTTGTTCTCCTCAATACATGCAAAGAGCAAACCATAACATCAGTGATTTCTTTTTTTGACCATCTTACCAGGGGCAGAGGTTGTAGAGAGGCATTTTGATAACCTTCATCAAGAATACTTGAATTGTCATTGACCATCTAAAGAATTTGCATTGGAAATTCAAAGGCGTAGACTTGGTCAATAGTTAACTGCATCCAGCTCCTTCTTTGTAGCTCTCTCATCCAAACAGTCTTCCCAAAAATCCTCAAGTTGAGGTTTGTGCAAGTAAGAACCACCACCATGCATGTTCCTCTTCACAAATATTTTACTGTCGAAAGCTACTCATGTAGGCAACCTGTGAAAATTGTATTCTATCATTAGCTTTTCTACACTTTTTGCACTATAATTGCTTTTACATGAATAAAATGAAATAATCATAGGCAATGAGTACCCCTTCTTTTTAATAGCACGGTATTTTGTATTTACAGCTACCATCTAATGGCATATCTCTAAAAACACAATAAAATTTGATGGGTACCTCGGCAGTTTAATGGGGCATTTTTGTAACCTCCTATTCTCAAGTATGAGAAATGATTGAATTGTATGTAGAAGCTTCTAAAATTCATGACTAGGGCAACCGCTTCTATAGAAAACCTCCTTTCCAATGTACCTTCAATTTTCTTTATAAGCAACATAAGGAAAGCATCATTTACCCTACAAAAATCCTGCATACCAACACTTCTTTGCAACTGAGGAAAAATTTGATACACAGGTGTATCTAGGGCAGGAGCTCCTTGAGCTCTTAAACCAGGGTAGACAATCTCTTTGTTAGCCAGCACATATATCAATATAGAAAACATATGAAATCTCACTTTCTGTGTGAAATTCACCAATTTCTCATGCATTCTTTCACTGATTAACTTTGCCCAATCTATGTGATGATCCCAACAAATGAACTAACACATCTAACATTCAAAAGGATCATAATCAGGGCTATCGACAATGTGATGCAGCAAAGTAATCATATAAGAAATTTCTTCTTTAAAGTGGCTTCTTTTTAAATTAGTGGGAAGTCTCGATTTTACTTTCTTCTCTACCTCCAGCCAAGTCTTGGCGATAAGGCTTTGGCACCAATCTTTATTTTTATGGTAGAATCCCCAACCAGATGAAACAGAAACATTAGCAATATCCTCATAGTCATCCAGCTTTAAGGCAAGAGCAATGGATTCTGAATCAATCTTAGCCACCACAGAGCCATCTGCATCTAGTATTTCTTGTGAATCTAGAAAATAATTATTTACACATGTAACCACCAAATCAAGACAATGCATTGCAGGTGGGAAACCCCCAGCTCAGTCCAAACCATTGCTCATAATCTTCCCAGCCAGAGAAGTTTGGCCTTCAAGCTGCATTCTCTTCTAGAAATCCTCTGAGTCAATGTTACCAAGCTCCATGTCTCTCACATTTGACAAACCATTTTCAACCATGGGAACCATAGGAGCTCCTTGAAAAATCCACGTGGCTCCACATCAAGTCTTGGATACCATCCTCATCGACCCTCTGTAGCCTCTTATTGAGACTACATAGATGTGGACATGATTTCTACCTCTTTAGATTATCCTTTTCTTCCTCTTATGTATCCTGAGCTTACATCCCAAGATTCAAATTCTTCTAACTTTTCTCCATTTGATTCCTTCTCTAATGATGAAACACTTGCTGAATTCCTAGGGGTATATGAACACATGCCATTATTGTTGGAAATAGGGTAGATAACTGAGAGGGGGGGTGAATCAGTTATCTCTTATAACTTTACTTTATTTTTCCTTTTTAATTTGAGCAGCATCAAAACACATAAGCATATATAATCATGAGAGCAGAAAAGAAATCAACACACATAACTCAATGATTTTAACGTGGAAAACCTTGTTAAGGGAAAAACCATGGGGTGACTAACCCAAGATTGTATTCTCTATTAAAAGAATAAGAAGTACAAAAATGGCACTTGCCAATTAGGGCTCACTGCCTGAGCACACTGCTCACAAGAGGCACACTGCCTACAAGAGACTCACTGTCTATAAAGTTTATAGAAAGTAACCATGTGTTTGAACTGATGAGAAGCATCTATTAATTCTGAGGTTTAGTTCCGGTTAGGCTCAATAAATTGATTTAATGCACTTCATTCTTCCTCTATTCTAGTGCTGTTGTTCTGTTACATATTAGACTTATATTGTTGTTTCCACACTTCTCTCTACCTTTCTTCGCACACTATATCAACACACACACACACCTTCATACCAAAATCCCTCTGGTATATATATTCACATCAAGGATTTCAACATCTTTCTAGTTGGCAACTGGAATACTCAAGATATTTCCAAGATACTGATCTGTCGGCTGAATCCATGCTTAATATGTGATGTGTATAAAAGACATAGACATAGAAGTCATCAATCATGTCGGTCAACCATGTATGATCCCTCAAATAGCTTGATCACCATCAATATCTCATCCGGATTAAAGTCTGATGCTCTGCCGGTCAATTCTTCCTTAGTCTACTCTGTCTGTCAAGGACCCAACACTTAGATGCTCATATCTTTTCACTCATTCATCACCGGAGGCTCAATCTCTGGAATGTAGTAGTCATGGTACTCCTCTTGACTTGTCCAAGTCCACAACTTTCTAAGTTACACCATTTGAGAGATCTAGACCTGATCGTCAAACCTTGTTGCATGCTCTGTTCTTGCTCACCGGACCAAAACACTCTTCAATCTGTCTTTCGGTATAGACATACTATGTGTTGTGGATGTGTGGGATGGACTTTGTTTCCATCAATGACAACACTCATGAATCCATATAGTGTCTCTTTCCAACAATCTCCCCCTTTGGCATTGATGGCAACACTTAGTGAAAATGACTAAGTGTCGCAACAAACTCCCCCTTAGCTGATGCTCTATCTTATGCACTATTTTATTGAAGCTCCCCCTTAGCTGGATTCTACATTTTTCACTACTCCTCACTCCCCCTTTGACATCAATGGAAAAGGGTGGAATCTGCACACCAAAAATTACAAAAATTAACCTATACATAGCTACATAAGTATATATACATGTTGTACTTACATATACTTAAGTATATCTACAAAGGTGGTCTTCAACTATATAAATTCTGTCACCCAACTTTGCTTCATCCTGTCCAAAATTGAAATGTGACCACTCAACAAAAATGCATAAGCTTCTGCCCTTCTTAAGTCTGCCGGATCACTGGTCTGGGCTATGGTCTGAGCATCAGTTAAGGCCTCATGCATGGCCTCTAACTTAGGGATAATTATCCCTCTAAGTTCACTCATCCTGCTTATTATATTCTTCCTCTCCTTTTCAAGCCTCTTTATTTCATTTATAATGGCAATAGCCTGGCACTCTTGATTCATTATAGATGTGGTGAGGGGATCAAATTTCTGAGATAAACTTGATAGTTTACCTTCTTGTTCTTTTACCTTCTTTTCAATATCCTCTGTCACTTTAGACTAGGATAAACAAAATTTATACATTTCTCCACCATCTTTACGAGCATTTTCTAGGCTCTTTATCCCAATATCTAAGGTCCTCCTGTCATTAGTTATGAGTCTCTGTACTTCAGAGAATCTCTTTCCCAAAAACTCTTTCCAGACTTTCTCTTCTGCCGATTTCTCCAAAGAATTAGTTATCTTAATTAATTTAACTTTCTGTTCTTCTTTAACAACTAGTGCAGCATCAAAACAAATAAGCATCCATAACCATGAAAGCAGAAACAAGCTCAATACACATGACACAATATTTTTGACGTGGAAAACCCTGTTAAGGGAAAAAACCATGGGGTGATTAACCCAAGATTGTATTCTCTGTTAAAAGAATAAGGTAGTACAAATGACCCTTGCCAATTAGGGCTCACTGCCCGAGCACACTGCTCACAAGAGGCTCATTGCCTAGAATAGTTTATAGAAGAAAACTAGATACTTGAACTGATGAGAAGCATCCACATGTGCTTAGGTTCAGTTCTGGTTAAGCTCAATATACTGATCTACTGCACTTCATTCTTCCTCTGCCTTAGTGCTACTGTTCTGTCACATACCGGACCTCTATTTCTATTTCCACACTATTCTCTACTTTTTTTTCACACTATCCAACTCACTTCACACATCTTCTCATCAAAATCCATCTGATATATATATCCGCACAAAGGATTTCAACATCTTTCTAGTCGGCATCCAGAATACTCAATATTTTCCCAAACTCTAGTCTGTCAGCTGAATCCTTGCTTACCAAGTGATGTGTATCAAAGAGATGCTTATAGAAGTCATAAATCATGTTGGCCAATCATGAATGATCCCTTAAGAAACTTTATTACCATCAATATCTCATCTAGATTAAGGTCTGAAGCTCTGTCGGTCAGTTCTTCCTCAGTCTACTCTGCCAAACAGGAACCCAACACTTAGGTGTTCATATCTTTTCACTCTTACATCACCGGAGGCTCAATCTCTAGAATATATTAGTCATGGTATTCTTCTTGACTTCCCCAAGTCCACACTTTACTGAGATACTTCGTCTAAGAGATCCAGACTTGACTGTCGGACCTTGCTACATGCTTTGTTCTTGCTTACCGGACCAAGATACACTTCAGTCTGTCTTCCGGTATGGTCATACCATGTCCTACAGATGTGTGGGATGGACTTTGTTGCCATCAATGACAACACCCATGAAGCCATAACATGTCTCTTGTCAACAGTACTTACATATACTTAAGTATATCCGCAAAGGTGGTCTTCAACTATACAAATTATGTCACCCAACTCTGCTTCATCCTGTCCAAAATTGAAATGTGACCACTCAACAAAAATGCATAAGCTTCTGCCCTTCTTAAGTCTGTCAAATCACTAGTCCAGGCTATGGTCTGAGTATCAGTTAAGACCTCATGCATGGCCTCTAACTTAGGGATAATTATCCCTCTAAGTTCACTCATCCTGCTTATTATATTCTACCTCTCCTTTTCAAGCCTCTTTATTTCATTTATAATGGCAATAGCCTGGCACTCTTGATTCATTATGGATGTGGTGAGGGGATCAAAATTCTAAGATAAACTTGATAGTTTACCTTCTTGTTCTTTTACCTTCTTTTCAATATCCTCTGTCACTTTAGACCAGGATAAATAAAATTTATACATTTCTCCACCATCTTTAAGAGCATTTTCTAGGCTCTTTATCCCAATATCTAAGGTCCTCCTATCATTAGCTATGAGTCTCTGTACTTTAGAGAATCTCTTTCCCAAAAACTCTTTCCAGACTTTCTCTTCTGTCGATTTCTCCAAAGAATCAAAATGGGTGCTAACAGAATTAACCAGAGATTTCAAGTTACCGAATGGAGAGGCCGAAAGATCCTTTTGGAAGGATGGCATGATCTTCTCTAGCATCCCAGATGCAATCTCTATCAGCTCACAGTCTTCCATGTGAGACTTCAGAAGCTTTTCTTTTGCTTTAGCTTGGGCAAAAGATGCTATCTTCATTGTCTGGACCGAAGAGAGGGAATCAAAATTTAGTGGTACTTGGAATAGTTTCGATTCATCTATCTCCATCATTTCTTTGGTCAAGAAATTCTTCACTGCTTCTGCAATGTCTCTTGCCAGAGACTGAGTCTTCTTTCCTTTTGCAGCCTTAGAACTATCATCAAAGATCTTCTCTATTTGTTGTTCTTCTCTTCCCTTTACTTCCTCTTGTTGACTCAATTTCTCCTCTTTTCTTCCTTCTCCTTCAATTCCTGATTCTGCAGGGGGATCCGGAGGAGATATGTTAACTTCTTAATGGACTTCCTCTTCCAGAACAGAGGAATCCAAGTCCTTAGACTTCTCCTCATCTATCTCTTTGGACTCTTCTACATTTTTCTCAGTAGATTCTTCTTTCAATGAACTTAATCCTTCGACATCCATGGTAGAAGGTTCTTCATCTATTTCCTCTATAACAGGAAGATTGAATTTCTTGAAGGCATTCCGGAGGATGTCTTTTGTTTCTTTTGCCACCTAATCAGTCTCTCCAAACATAAGTTTGTTCATTCTTGCTTTGCTCCATAACTCATCCTTGCAGTCCTCATGGTCATTTGTTTTCAAGTAATGGAAGGGTAGAGTTGAATTGTAATTTGTTCCCGGATCTCTAAATCCTTTTCCTTGGCATTCTCTTTTCTGAGTTCAAGTACCTTCTCTAGACTTTTGGGAATTAGAGAAAGGATTTCAATGAATGCTTTATTATAAATGTTTAGGTACTTGACTGTAGCTTCCTCCAAAATTCTTTTGTCAATATCACTGTAATCATCACAAAATTTTGTAACTGGTTGCAGGTTCCCATCCACAGTGACTGCCTTGATGATATCATCAATATAAAGAGTGGGCCTTTCAAGAAATTCTTCTGCCTCTTCTTCCTTGTTTTTGTCGACAGAGGATTCCCTAGATGTTTTCTTCTTCTTCTTCATTTTCTTAACTTCCTCATCAGACTCTATTTCTTCATCATCCTTTTGGCTTATGTAGGATCTTGTGGCCTTTGTTTTTGTTCTCTTTTCTCCCTTTTCGGATGTCTTGGCTTCCGCTTTTGAGGCTCTTGAGCTCTTAGAGGTGGTAGGTGTAGAGCTCTTGGAGGATCTAGTCCGAGAGGAGGCTTACACCGAAACACTTTCTTATTCTACTTTTTGTCTCTCTTTCTCAACTTTTTCTATTTTCTCTATGTTTGCATCAACTGCCTCCTTTGATATGCCATATCTTTTGGCAATTTTCTCTACTTCCTTTCTCACTTTTCTTTTCATCTCTGGTTGTCTTAGTTCAACATGTATCTTTGCACTTAATTCTTGAAAGGTTCTAAACCTTTCTGCCTCAAGGTCCTTAGGCTGACTCAGCAGGTGTTGAACATGTAGCTCCAAGATTTTCTCATCTACTTCATAGCCCATTGGCATTATCCTTACTATTCTAGGCTCAACTGCCTCCATTAGGCATTAATCAGTGTCAACCATGAAGCATACTGTATCCTTATATTTTTCAACTATAGATTGAGGAATTCTTTCTCTAGCCTGCATCATACTTTGGAAGTTCTTAAAGTATCCCCAAAGTGTTGTACTTTGAGCCTTGGCATCACCAAGTCCATACATATAGTCTCTGATTTGTATGGAAACTGGTCTGTCATTTTGCCATACCCAACCACTTGATCTAGGTAGCTCATTCATATAGTAAAAGAACATACACAGTATTAGGCCACCATACTTGAATGAGTTCTTCTTGTCCTTCTTGATCTTCTGCAAGTTTTCTAACAGTTGGTTTAGGAGAAGGTTGCATAGATCATAATCTGCATTTTCCCTTAGCATCTGATATGCAATATATATTGCAGTTCCAGACACAGAATTCTCCCTACTGGAGTGATAGATTTTATAACCAATTATCATAGAGGCAAATTTTATATCCGGATCTGTGATATCCTCTATTGTCATTTCTCTTTTGTCAAACTTAGATCCGGTAGCTTCACTTACTGTCTGGTTCTTGAAAGATTTGAGTGCAGGCAACCCACCAGATGAGTGCAATCCAGTTACTTCCCTAATGGTATCTTTTGTTATCTTTAAGGGCTTCATCAACCACATGAAGTTGTCATGTATTCTACTAAGAACATACCAGACCCATTCATCTTCTGCAAAACAGGGAAAGTGGATGCAATGTCCAAAATGCTTATCCCGGAGGGCCTTGTATTGAGGTTTGAGTTCAAACGTTTCATCTATTAATTGTTTATGATAGATATCCATCAGCTTGGATTCTCCAAATTCCTTAATATTGGTGTGGATGTACACCCTAACATCTTCTACGTGCAGAACCCCATGTGGAATGTTAGAAAAGGTGCCTAAGGGATCAACTTCTAGGGATTTGTAGGGGTGTTTCTTAAACTTTAGGCGCAGCCTATCAGTGATCTTAACAACCATTAGCGTAGCCATCTTTGCAAAAGATTCAGAGAGAGATATTCAAAAATGGAAATACCTTTTTATGCTTCTAGGGTTCACAATATGAGCCGAAACAGATCGTTGGTTGAATCAGATTCTATGGTTGATCTCTGAGAAGGTTGTAACAATCTTGATGCAAAGCTCTTCCTTTCTTCTTCTCGAATGCAAATGTGCAAATGATGAATAAAAGAACCCTTTTATCTAAGCACAAACCCTAATTTCCTATTGCAATAAATGTACAACTTAAGTTATTATGGTTGCCTTGTTCTGAGAGAGATCTTTCTGAATCACTGAGGTGCACTTAGAATCAATTTTAGTGATAATTGACAATGTATCTCCTTTCCTCCAATCATGCCATTTATCTGCAGGTCAAGATATTTCAATTTTGAATCATACTGAATTTAACTGTGATAATCCTACTTTTACCGGATCGCTGTCAAACTGGATCAATCTTGGATGATTAAACTCTTCAAAACTCCTTGCAAATCTTTCATATTTTTACCGAGGATTATTTAGATATTTCTCTAAGAACCCTTTAATCCGCAACATTCCATGTGCCAAATTTAGGCACCAATTGACTAGCTGGGGGAATTTATTTTCCTTTGTGACTCCCCCTAAGCCAGAGCTCATCTATTTAATTTCTGGAAGGAATATGAGCACTAGATTCTAGTGCAGATCCATCCCCAAAATTTTATGTACTCTTCTTCACCCAAATCTTGTTCATCTCCCTTTGAACTTCATCTGCATTCACTTTGCCTTTTCTTTTATCTTGATTTTGATTATGATGCATTGGACCCTTTTTATCCTAATTCTTACTTCTACAAAATTTGGCAATATGACCGGATCTATTGCAATTGTAGCAAACAACATTTCTTTGCATATTTGACTGATATCCTCTTGATCTGCATTGATTAGCCATATGTCCCATTCTATTGCATGCAAAGCATCTACCATTGAATGAATTGTTTATTTCCATATTTCTAAATTCATAAGATTTGTGACCATACCTTTTGCAGTTGAAACACTGTCTGGAGAAGGATGAATTATTCTAATTCATTCTTCTTCTGCACTGAGTTGCTTTATGACCGAAGTTGTTGCAACTGTAGCAGTATCTATTGAAGGATGGATATCTTTGAGCATTTGGTTGCCTTACTGGAGGTCTTCTAGGCATGTTCCTTGGATTTCCTGATCCAGAGTTCTTCTAACTGGATCCGGTGCTTTCACCTTTCTCATATCCCAAGCCACGCTTGTCATCTACCCTTTTTTGGATTTCAATAAGAACTTCAAGTTGAGCAGAGCTTATCTTGAATTTCTCTTCGTATTCATTTTCTATTTGAAGATCTTGTTTGAGAGTGTCTATCTGATTCTCAAGTTGTTCTTCATTATCTCTAGCTTCTTCAAGATCAGATTCCAGATGCCTGATTATTCTATCCATTTTGTGGCAGTCCTCTGACTTCTCCTTGAGAGATTATTTTATATTATCTTCAATTTTTCTTTTCTCTTCAATTTCTTGGGTGAATCTCATAACCCCTGATTCCATTTCATGTCTTACCATAATGACCTCTTTTGATAGCTTCTCACATAGCTTGTTTTTCTCAATCAGATCTTCATTAGTATCATTGGCTTCACTTTGACTTGCTAATTATTGAAGTAGTTCCTTTCTCTCTTTCACAGAGATACTCAGTTTTTATTTTAGCTCATTTATGAAATCATCGGCTTGTTTGAGTCTTTCTCTCAAGTTATTGACTTTAGAGTGAGATTGCTCAAGATCGTCTAGGGCAGACTGAAGTCATTCCTTCATACCATACATATCCATTGAGATTCCCAGATCTTCCTCAAGCTATTAGGCTTTGTTTAGAGGAACTTAGCTCTGATACCAATTGTTGGAAATAGGGTAGATAACTAAGAGGGGGGGTGAATTAGTTATCTCTTATAACTTTACTTTATTTTTCCTTTTTAATTTGAGCAGCATCAAAACACATAAGCATATGTAATCATGAGAGCAGAAAAGAAATCAACACACATAACACAATGATTTTAACGTGGAAAACCCTGTTAAGGGAAAAACCACGGGGTGACTAACCCAAGATTGTATTCTTTGTTAAAAGAAAAAGAAGTACAAAAATGGCACTTGCCAATTAGGGCTCACTACCTGAGCACACTGCTCACATGAGGTACACTGCCTACAAGAGACTCACTATCTATAAAGTTTATAGAAGGTAACCAGGTGTTTGAACTGATGAGAAGCATCTACTAATGCTTAGGTGTAGTTCCGGTTAGGCTCAATATACTGATTTAATGCACTTCATTCTTCCTCTATTCTAGTGTTGTTCTATTACATAACAAACTTATATTGTTGTTTCCACACTTCTCTCTACCTTTCTTCGCACACTATATCAACACACACACATGCCTTCATACCAAAATCCCTCTAGTATATATATCCACATCAAGGATTTCAACATCTTTCTAGTCGGCAACTGGGATACTCAAGATATTTCCAAGATACTAATCTGTCGACTGAATCCATGCTTAATATGTGATATGTATAAAAGACATAGACATAGAAGTCATCAATCATGTTGGCCAACCATGTATGATCCCTCAAATAGCTTAATCACCATCAATATCTCATCTGGATTAAAGTCTGATGCTCTGCTGGTCAGTTCTTCCTCAGTCTACTCTGCCTGTTAGGGACCCAACACTTAGATGCTCATATCTTTTCACTCATTCATCACCAGAGGCTCAATATCTAGAATGTAGTAGTCATGGTACTCCTCTTGACTTGTCCAAGTCTATAAATTTCTGAGTTACACCATCAAAGAGATCTGGACCTGATTGTCGGACCTTGTTGCATGCTTTGTTCTTTCTCACTAGACCGAAACACTCTTCAATCTGTCTTTCAGTATAGACATACTATGTGCTGCAGATGTGTGGGATGGACTTTGTTTCCATCAATGACAACACTCATGAAGCCATATAGTGTCTCTTGCCAACAATTATATCATCACGATCATGGGTTTCCCTTTTGTAAATGTGCAAGCATACTTTGGGGAATCTATTGCTTCGTTAGGTGATATCCTCTCATCCCCTAGTGACTCTCAAGTGTACCCTTCATCGAATCTCTTGAAACTTAGTACTCTCCTTGTTGGAGATACTCTTGGTGTTCTAATGGATCCCCAAGTAAAGGATAAAGTCATCAATATTGGGCAATGCTTATCCTTTGAAGAGTTACACACACATTCTAATCTTCTTCAGGAATTTTCCAAGCTATTTACTTGGTCATATGTGGATATGCCTGGTATTGACCTAAATATCATGGTCCATAACATAGTGCTATAACCCTATGCCCAACCTGTAGAATAGAAAATTCATAAAATGAATCCTAAGGTGGCTTTATTGCTAAGGGCCGAGATTGAAAATCTCTTACAAATTGGATTCATCTACCCAATTGACTATTCACCTTGGCTCTCCAATATTGTGGTTGTCATCGAACTCGACAACAACATTTAAATGTGTATCAATTTTCATGATCTTAATAGAGCATCCTTGAAGGATGATTTTCCTTTACTCAATATCAATATGATAGTTGACTCCATAGTCGGCCATGCCTTGCTTTCATTTATGGATAGCTTATTAGGTTATAATTAGATTCTAATTAACCCTAAGGATCAACCTAAAACTATGTTTACATCACCATGGGGAAATTACTACTTTGTGGTCATGTCATTTGGACTAAAGAATGTTGGTGCAACTTACCAATGCACAATTACCCTAATTTTTCATGAACTTATTCACAATATCTTGGAAGACTATATTGATGATATCTTGGCCAAGTCTGTCTTGCACCAAGATCATGTGCATAATCTCCATCACATCTTCGAGTGTATGCACCTCTATAATATGCGACTAAACCCTCATAAGTGTGTCTTCAAGGTAGACTCGGGCAAGATTTTAGGGTTCATAGTCTCACATCATAGCATTGAGGTGGATACTAAAAAGATCAATGTTATTGTGAACATGTCACCCCTAAGAACATATCTCAGCTTCGAAGTTTGCAAGGCAAAATTTAGGGTATCCATCATTTTATTTCACAACTTGTTGATTGCACTCTTCCATTCACACATCTTCTTAATAAGAATGTTTTCTTTGAATGGAATGTTGATTGTCAAAAAGACTTTGAGGATCTCAAGTCCTATCTGGTTAATCCTCATATTCTTATTCTGGCTATCTCCATCCATCCATTTCTTCTTTATACTTTTGCTTCATCTCATGCCTTAGTGGCTTTATTAGCCCAACATGATGATGAAGGTAGGGAACGTGTTGTTTATTACATCAGTCGAACCCTACTCGATTATGAAACTTGATCCACACTATTATAAAGATGATTTCTTACTCTTTTCTTATCAACAAATAAGCTTAGACATTATCTCCTCCATGCAAAAATGCATGTCATCATAAAATTTGATCCTCTTAAATGTTTGTTTTCTAAAATAGATCTCTTGGGTCACCTCGCTAAATTGGTTATGTTACTTATGGAGTTTGATCTTAAATTTGTCTCATGAAAGAAAATAAAAGGACAAGTTGTAGTGTTGATGATGATGTTAGTCATAACAACAATGATAAAAATTCACCAAAACAAACCTTTATCTTCTTGAAGAATACGATTAATTCAGGATGAATTAATGATTCCAAGTCTCCGTGGATTAGATCATAATCTTTTGATAATCTTTCTGTTGGTTTGATGTGAATTGTTGTTAAATCCTTTAGGGGCCTTATGCATGAATTTGAAGTATTTGTATCCAGATATGCAAATATTTGCTATGTTCCACCTGCTTAGTATAAATTCTCAACAAATGATGTTAAATCGTACAATATCTAACCAGATTATGCAGATATTTATTCTAAGTTTGATCAATTCTTCTGGTTGTCTCTCTGATTAGGATTGATTATGATTATTTTGATAACTTTGATTAGTTCTTTTGAAACTATCTCCAATTTACTCAAATTTGAACTAATCTATACTTGATTTTGTTTCTACACTTCAAATTATTCTAAATAATGTGTCTACAAGCTGATATTTCCATGATCTTTGTCATTATTTTCAATTCTGCATGTGATTTGTTCAAATATGCATATGATATTCATGTGTCTATGTGTTGATCACAAAGAATACTGAGAGGAGGGGGTGAATCAGTATTCTATAAAACTTTTCTTTCACATACTCATTAATCCATTTAAAACATTCAATAAAATGAAAGCAAAGTAAACATAAGAAGAGTAGCCACAAAGTCATAGCACATAGACACCATGATTTTTACGTGGAAAACCCAAAAAGGGAAAAACCACGGTGAGTGTTAGCTCACAATATATTATGATATCAAAACTGAATTACATGAAGGATCACTACCTTAGGGGTCACTTCCCAAGGACTCACTATCCACAAGAAGTGCTCACTGCAATAGGCTCACTACCAAAAAGAAGAGAATAGAAGATAGAGAAGGAATGGCTCACTGCCAGGAAAAGATTGCTTCAAGTGCATCTACAAAATGTTGAGGTGCAATTCCATTTATAGCTCAGTATACAGACTCAAATGTCTTCATAATGTCTACCCTGCTTTTTCTGCTCTGTTTCACATATACTCTACTCTTCTACCCTCACTATCTTTTTCTGATCACAGAACTACCTTAAATCACGCACACATCAAATTTTCACTCTATTCGCACCATCCATTCCTCCAAATATGAAATCTATCGAGTATATATATCCACATCAAGAATTTCCTCAAAGTAGGTCGGCATGCAAAAGATAAAGCTTGTATATTCAAGTTATACCTTGTCAGCCTGTTATTATGGCCAAACAACAATGCGAACCCAATCAATCATGCAAGACTCTTCATATGAGTCTAGAACTATTGAAGAACTGCTTAGAATAATGATTCCAATCATACACCTTCACCGCATATCGATCTAACATGACTGTCGGCTTAACCCTTAAGTGCACACACAACTAGCTTGACTGTCATACCATAACCTTCAATGCGAACCATATGAGACTTTGAAATTCATAACCAACATTCATTATGGACCTCTTATCATACCTTTAGAACCGCAAAGCATAATACTCTTTGATAGTGAAATGAGGATCTTAGAACTATTGTTCTATCACAGAGAAATATTGTCAACTTGAAAGTCGATACTGGAGAACTTGTAGAACGTGAATCGATGAACTTCAATCTCTACAAATCTAGATTTAGATGCTCATGACATGTATCTTCAATGTCTTAAAACTACAAATCAAAATGTTCATTAGCAGAGGAATGCGGACCAAATTACTCAGGTACTCTGCACTATTTCTAGCTTAACTCTATTCACCCAGACTTAGACAATTCACCATATGATGGAGGAAATCAAGACTTGAACACTGAATCATGACATAGCCAAATAGATCTAACATACCAGAACTGCATGACAAGATCTTCAATTGTGGAGGAGTACCAACTGAATTACTATCACTGCCTTAGTATCATGTCAGTACTTAGTCAATTTTGGCTAAGTTAGTCTTTCTAGACCAAAAGGCTATGCATAACTTTGTCACAGGAGTTGTCTCCGCACAACTTTGTCACAGGAGTTGTCTCCGCACAACTTTGTCATAGGAGTTGTCTC
Source organism: Cunninghamia lanceolata (assembly GCA_027924645.1). Taxonomy (NCBI): domain Eukaryota; kingdom Viridiplantae; phylum Streptophyta; class Pinopsida; order Cupressales; family Cupressaceae; genus Cunninghamia; species Cunninghamia lanceolata. The sequence continues at coordinate 167,257 of BSBN01002020.1, read as the reverse complement.
CAAACATGTCAGGTTATTGCCATCAATGACAACATCACATTAGTAGTGTCTCTTGACTATGTTTCCAACACTATGGATGTCTGCATTATTAGTGTTATGCTTTTCATTTATAAGTGTATTCCAGTTGATGATGATGATCCTAATGAAATTTAAAGAAATTGAAATGAAATTCTAACATTATTTAAGGTGAGTGAGTCTTTGACAGTTGGTCCAAATGCACAATTTAACATTTCATGAAAGAGAGATGAAATCAAACCATGTGTTAGCGGGTCATTCCACAACTTCACACAATTTATGCTAATCTTCTAAGGTAAAGGATGACAACAACATCCATCGATTGACATGCACTCCAAGGGATGCAACAAATCACGATGAAATATCAAGGAGACATCCACACAAGATTACTCAAAAATTACGATTGATTGGTAATATGAATCTCCATTTCATTCAACATTCAAAAATATGCATATTTACAATCAGTCTTGAGAGAGAACCATGACATTCATCAATTTAGTCTCAATTAATCTCCTAATAATCTATAAAATGGCAATCCACCTCCTTTTATAGAACAAGGAGAGGATGTCATTACAAAAGATTCAACAATCAATATCACTCCAAAAGATTCAACAGTCAAGATTACATGTGGCACATGATTGCATTTGGCAATCAATGTGGTGGTATCTAGCTAGCATCTGGAATATTCCTCAAAATCATTGACTTAGTCAATAGGATATCTACTTTGCATCTTCTCCAGACTCTTCATCGGTAGATGGTATATCTTTTGTTATTCTACACGCAATTCCCTGAATGAGCTCATATGCATGGATAGCGTTTTCTATCCCTGCCCTATCTAACACTTTAGCCTTCTTTGTTGCATGTTCTTATGCCTTCAATTGCTCTTGCAATGATATCCACCGGTTTGTTCTACTATCCAGCTCTTCCTTATACTTCTCTATCATGGCCTTCATTCTCATGTCCTTATCAATTGTACCTTCAAAAAAATACCTGATAGGATCCTCTGCTACTAGGTTGAAATTATCTCTTAATGCTTTTGTAGCAAAGGCCTCATCCTAGTTCTCTACTTTCCCTTCTACTTCACCCTCAAGGGCTTCCAAAATTTCAATCTCTTCTGCTAGTAGATCATGAATTTTCATACTAATATCCACAGCTTTAGAATTACATCTCTTTAAGATGTCTACTTCAAATCTTATATCTTCATACCAGTCATCCAGCTAAGGCAACATCTAAGATGTCAAGACATTCTTTGTCATGAGGATGTTTGTATCTACTTTCCTCATACTCTTAAGGGTAGCCAGATGTTTGTCACTCTTTATTAGTCTTTGGCTAACATCCTTCTTCACTTTTTCTACCTTCCCTTTCAAATTACTCAGCAATTGCCAGTTGGATAATAAAATCTTTATTATTTTTTCCCCATTGGCCAAGAATTTATTGAACCAATTGTCCATTATTTGTGCATTATGCTTTTGCACATCTAGAGATGCTATATCTTCTTGGGATACTAATGTCAATGGTGTATCCTCTATAATCTGAATATTTGTTGGTACAACCAACCCTCTCACAAAATCCTATAATTGGGCTACTTGTGGTTTATACATTTGCTTCTTGGCCTTAGCCTTCTTTATTCTAGCCTCAACGACATCTGTATGATCCCTTAATCCTTGGATCTCTTGTTCATCTATGGCATGGCCTAGATCAATGGTTGTTATCTAAAATTCCTCAGTCCTTATTTCTCCTTTGGCCTTGTCTACCATGGATACAACTATTTTTGTTGTCCTTTTCCCTGTAGTTGCATCTTGTTTTATTGTCGAGACTGTCCTTGCCCTCCTCTTCTATCTGGTTGGGTCTAATGTAAATAGCGATTTAAAATCAAAGGGCTCGGTCTCCTTTTGTGGATGTTCCACTTCAAATGACATCCATGAGAATGCAGTTGATTGTGACCCTCCTTGGTCTAGTTGCTCAATGTGAGCATCTTGTATCCCATTGTTCTTATTAACTCCATCCTCACCAACAGGATCCTATACATTTTCCTGTTGTCTTCCATTTGGATCTCGCCGTGATGGGATGACCTTAGGACTTTCTATTTGTTGATCCTTATCCTAATCAATCCCACCATCATCTTGGATCTTTTCCTGTTCAAGCATGGGCTGATCTAAATGAGATGTATCTGTAAAGGGTGGAATTTGGATAATTGATTGTTTGGTAGTTTTGTATGTGTATCCTCCTTTCACCCTTTCATTCAAGGACCCAGGGTCAAGTTGCAATGTACTATCATACCCTAGGTCACTATGAGATGTAGGAAAATTTAGATTTGTATGATTTGATTGTCAATTATACTCAATTATGCTCAATTATACATCAAAACCCTAATTATGCAAATACGATAGTAAATGGATGAATATCAGAAAATGTTGCTATAGAAAGATGTAAAATAACAAATAACTGTGCACCTATTTTCAAGGTTCAGAAGTAGAACAATCAGAGACTAATGAGCAGGTGCCCAAATCCAATGCCTAGGTTTTTGTCAGGATCAGGAAGCTCAGCCTGCAACCTATTCCTGTTGTCACAGAGATTTTCCCATCATGGAATCTAGAGGACTAAAGAGTGGGTGCCCAAGTCTAGAGTGTTGCTTTTAACTCTGATCTGCAAATCTAACACTCTGTAATGCCCTCCTACAACTCCACTTTGCCTATATCTCCAACCTGTAACCTGGAATCACAAAAACTTTGGGAGGGGGTTGTGGTGCTTAGAGGTTTGCCTCAGTCAAGCCTTGGAGAGAAATTCAAGTCTTTTGAACACCGTTGTCAGATAGAGAGTGTGTACCCTTGTGAGGCAGAGGCAAAAACCAAATGATAAATGCTCAAAAACACAAATGATGTCACCTTGAAGATCTCATGGGAGGAAGAAGCTCTTCATGCCAAGAGGAGATGATTGCTCAAATCTGCAAATACAAACACATAGACAACACAAATATGCTCTTGCCATACAATGAATGCCTTGAATCACCTTCACATAAAATTGAGAATCCAAATTGCTAGCTATTAATCATCTAGTTTACAAATGAATGCTTAAACATGCTTATATATGCAATTACAAACACTCCCGCCAAGAATTTTGTAATTCAAACTTACCGTGTTGGCATAGGACCCTGTTGATGGGTGTTTTTGCACACAAAAATGTAGGTGTAATTGTTGGTTTCTCTTGAAAAGTATCCTACCCTAGGTAAGACTACTCCAAGGTTTCTACAGCTAGGTCTTAGCTTGCTTGGAATCTCTCAGATGGAGTGTTCTAGTTGTGCCTACAAGGGGTCTTACATACAATCCTCAGATTTTAATGGTTTGAACAGCATTTTTTGCAAACCCTTTGTGATTCTAGCTAATAAGACAATGCAAAATGCTGCTGAAGTTCCTAAACTAACAACTACTTTCAAAGAAAATGTAAAAAAGAAGTAGGGTTTAAAGGAATCCTAATTGACATTCACAATATATGGATTAATGCAAGTAGACAAACACTCTAAAATTTAACTAGATTTCTGAGTTACCAAACTGAAAATGAATGTTACAACACTGCAGAAAATAATGCTATCTTCAATGGAAATCGAAAGACTTTCAGATTACATTCATTCATCAAATACCTAATAAATGGTGCAATTTAACTCATAAAATGCAATCAAACTTAAGCACAACTAATCAGCCCAGACTAACTTTACACAATTATCTACCATCAGCATATAACCAGAAGTATAGACTAAGAGCATTCACCATATACTTTCAGCAAACCATGAACATTATAAAAGCACAACTAACTATGGGAGAGCAACAAGTGAACCATGAAAACCAAATAAGTAACATAATACACAAATTCTCAGAACAACTACAGAAACTTGCTTTGTATTACTTCAAATGGAAAAGTGTCAACAATTTGGCATTAAGAATTCTCTCTTACAAATAATGGAAATGGCAGCCCTTTATATAGGAAAGAGGCATACCGAGTTTCTGAATGGACAGTGGAGATTAACTCAACACCAACAGTCCAGATTTACATTATTAAATGCATTTCTTGCAGCTCATAACAAATCCCGGATTACATTTTGTCCCTTATGAAAAAGATGAAAAACAGCCCCCAGATACATTGAATCTAGACATTTTGACTACCCAACTGAATATATATATAGAAAAGCTCATTTTTGAGGCATAATAAAGACAAAATAGCATCACATGTCACTCTAAATATAGCAGTTTACACTAGTGACGGGATTATATTTCAAAATATTCAAAAAGAACATATTAAGGCTCTCCATCCAAATCAATTTTGTCTTCTTCTGCCAACTTGTTGCGGTAGTTGACCCAAGCTTCAAGTGCTGGATTGATATCTGTAGGCTCTGGATTCTTAAGATGATCGACTCGATATCTAAACATTTCTAATTCTCAGCTCTATTGATTGTATATCCTTTCTATTTCTGCCTTTACCTTATGAAATGCATTAAACTTAGCTCTGAGGTCACTAGCCTTATCCATCCTGGCTTCCACATCTAACTCAGCATTTTCAAAAATTATCTTGTGCAGTTTGTCTTTGCATCTTCCCACATCATATGGTGTAAAATCATTGTACGCCTCCACCAGACAGTCTCTCAAAGTATCATTTATATCATATATTAAAGCCAAAATGTTTTCATCTGCTAATTTGTAGGCATCCTTTATGCTATCAAAAACTTCTTTCCTCAACTTCAACTATTGGTACCATTCAGTGGCTTGGGCAATCTGTCACCAGTCAGAATATTTTCAGCCAATAATGTTTGGGTACGCAAATCTCTGATACCTTTGACTCTAGGGAACATATGAGAATAATATTCCTCAAAAGAATCACATTCTTCCTGCAAGTCTTTCCACTACTCATGAAGTTGAACTAAACTCTTATGTGACTCAGCTATAGCATCGATTATCTCACATCCCCTTTCGCAGACCTGGATCATCCAACTTTGGGCACCTTTTGACAGAGTCTGAACCTCACACAATCTAGACATTTCATCTCTCAACAAAAAGGTAGTTATTGTCCTTATCTCTCCTTCAAGATCTATTGGTTTTATCAGAAACTGGAGGCATGCCTGGAGTACTTCATTCTATTGCTTCAATTCTTTCTTTGAAAGTTCATCCTTATCCAGCTGCTCTAGAATGGAAGTGACGGACTCCTTGAATTCATCAACTCTTTGTGCATGTGTAGTATGTCCCAAATTGAAAGTCATTATGGCGTAATCCTCAGCTCTGACCTGTTCCCTATTTGTATCAGCCGATGGGACAACTATCTCAGCTATCCTTGATCCAATTTAATCTTTGTAGATCCTTGATTGCACCTTTGCCTTCTTCTGCTTCTTTGGCTTTTGAGTCAGGGACAAAATTGTGCTCAAGTCTAATTTCATTACCTCCACCTGGGGCTCAGGATATGATATTATGCTGCGCAACCAATAGGGAGCAGAAGAAGAAGGTTCTTTAGGCCCGTCAAGGCCTTTCTTTTCTGCATTAGATGGCCCTTCAAGTAGTCTCTGCTCTTGTTCTGATTCTTTATTTATTTCTTTATCTTCCTCATCTATAAGATTTCTCCAGTTCGTCATTACATTTTCCCAACTTGTTTTGAGGCTTGCCTCTATTTCATCCTTCTTTGGAGGACTGTTTGATATTCCAATTATCTCTGTGCTGACTGTCTTAGCCAATGGCTCATCAAGTACCTAATTATTTGCCTCACCAAATGTAGACTTTTCTAGTTCTTGCTCTTGGAGACCTAGTTTAGCACATACCTTCTCAATACCTAGTAGCAATGGTACAGCCAAAGGAGTTGAGTTTTGATCCACAGGTATTTGAGAGATAGGAGTAGTAGAGGATATAGGCATTGCAACTGAAGACAAGTTCATTTGTGTCAAATTGGTAAGCATGGCCGACCCCAAAGTTGATGAGATAGAAGAAGTTGGCAAGATGGAAGAAATGACTATGGGAGAAGAAATGGATAAAGAAGGTAAGGGAAAAGAAGGTGTAAGAATTGTAGAAATAGGAGGTAATGCAAGGGAAGTAGATAGTAGGGTGGGAGATATGGAAGGTAAAGGTGTGGTAGTGATAGAGGAACATGAGTTGGCAACAATGGAGGAGACGGGACTGCTAGGAGTGCTAGAAGATATTGCCAATGAACAAAAAATAGTTGAAATGGAAGGTGAGGTGGCAGCAGAAACAGCTTCCTAGACAATGGATACCGAGGTCATAGGTGCAGTAGTGGAAGCAACAGAGGGAGATGCACCAGAAGAAACTGTTGGAGATAGTACAACAACATTCACATCCGAGATAGAAGGAGATGGAGAAGTTGGTAGATTAGTATCATCATGAGTAGCAGCAATCTCCATAGCCTGTCTAACAGCCTTTACCTTAGTCTTCTTCATCTTAGATCCTTCTCTGGGACTACTAGGCATGTTTCTTTTCTTTGAAGCTCTTGTTCTAGTAGGAGGCATTTCTTTCTTTGTAATCTTTGCAATGACCTTTCTTTTCTCTGCTTTGGCCTTTTCTACAAAGGTTGTGTGGTCTTCACTGTCTGATTTTTGTCCCTGGGCTAGTTCTACCTCATCATTGATTTCTATGGGCTTATCCTCTTCTCCTTTAGACTCCTTTTCTGATTCAAGTGCAGTGTAGGTGAGTTGTATCCCTTGTCCCTCCAAGGCAGCAATTTGACCTCTTACCCATGCTTTGCTTAATCTAATTGGTTCTTTCATTATAACCTCAAGGGAGCTTTCTTTAGCATTTGCCCAATTAGGTAAGGGAATTGGCTGGTGATATTGTGCTTACCAGGCTCCTCTATTCATTACATTGTCATCATCTTCTAATTGATCAGGAACTGGAATGCTATGGAATTTCCTTATAAATGCCAGAGATAATCTGGAATGGGCTTTCTTCATGACCTCATAGTCATCCACACAATTTGCCCAAAAGCCTTCTATATGCATTTTATGGAACAAATTCTTACTTGCATACCTCTCCATCACCTTATTAGGATTAAAATGATCTCTTTTGTTGTAGTAATGAAGATTGAGCAGTTGGAGTTCTTTGTCAGAGTGTTAAGCTGATCCTAATGAAGGACATGCATAATTTTCTTTGCCTAACAAGATGGGAAATTGGACATTTGTTCTATGAAAGTGCTTAAGTGTTTCAGCACAAGTTATCAGTTGTCTAGACAATTCCAAGAATAATACTTTATCCCTAGGATACCTAGGGAGTCTGAAAGCCATCCCTGTGAAGCCCTATATTCTCAGTTATGTGAACTTTTCAAATTGAATATACCACCTCCCATACTTGGTGATTTCATTCATAGCTTCTGTGGATATTCTTAGAGTTGTATTACCTTGCAATAACCTGGTTATGTACATGGTAAAGGCATCATTTACCCTCTTATAATCCATAAGAGATTGTGACAAGGTGAGTTGTGTGTAGCATTCATACACCTTCACTTGAGTATGGTCATCATTTCCTACTTCCCCTACCTTGGATAATCTAGTATAATGATTTCTCCTTGCCAAAGCATAAATAACATATGATGTCCACCTAAAGAATTGTTTCTCTTTGAAGTTACTGAATGATTCATGGATGTTGTCACTTAAAATTTGTGACCAATGAAACTTAGTCCCCTTTAGTATTTCTTCAATTATAACAAACATCCATCCCTCGAAGGTTGAGGACGCAGACAATCCATATATTCTACTCAAGAAGGTTACTAAGTCCCTTATTTCATTTTGAAAGTCACTTTTGTATAGTACTTGGGGAAACTTAACCAAGGCATACCTTCTGCTCTTTGTCCAGTGTTCATTCATATGTTTCCTACATCCATTTTCATCTTTCTTGTAGGTGTCTTCTGATCCTGCCTTATCTAGCATGGTCATTACTATATGCCATGGAATATCAAATGTTTCATCCAAGGAGGGTTGGCTGAGGTCAACTAAAATATCTCCACTGGTAGTTTGTATTTTCCTAGTCATGACATCATACATATTTGCAGAGGCAACTATAAGTTCAACACATTGAACAGATGTAGGGAAGGCAGCAGCTTGTGCAATCCCACTGTCTTTCACTTTCTTTGCTCTAGGGGTTGGACTTGGACCGAATACTCTAAGTCTAAAATCATCAAGGTTAATGTGACCCAAGTCTGTATCTCTGATGTCATTCCATCCGATATGAATCTTTGTTTCTAGATGAATACCTTTGAATTTGTACCTCATGATTTGAGCTCGTGCAGTCATCTAACTTGCAAGACTAGACCTTATAAGTTTGATACCTTTAAGTTGTTCTTCCTAACTCCTAAGTTTAAAGTCTATGATTATCAAGTTGACTCCTACACTATCTAACCATGTTATAACCAATGAACTTATAATGAATCTGCTAAGTTACCAACATGTGCTCAAAAGAACAGAAGTCTAAAATTCATTAACCATTGCATTCACTAAATGTTCAAATAATAAGCAATCCTAATACTAATGCATGTAATAAATACTCAAATACTGCAAAATCCCATTTAAAGCATGCAAAATATCATCATTTCTTGATTGCAGTCATTATTCCATCCTATTAAACACTTCTCCTTTTGAAAATTTCTTAAAAACCATCATTTTACTCAGTTTGTGCTAAATTTGGGGTCAACTAACCTATAGGAGGAAAAGCGCTAGTTTTGAAGTCAACCGACCTCAATGGAGAAATCAGGTCCATCCAACCAACTATTCTTTTATGTTCATGTCCTCAAGGTTTTGCATGGATTTTAAGGCTAAATGACTTGCGCGGGTTTTAGGATGGACCGACTTATGTTAGTCATTCAGGTCGGTCAGTTGAAAGGTTAGCGCAAGATGATCAGAACAACTTCTACTACTTTTGCGTAAGATTGGGCACTGTTTGACCTTGCAAAATTTTTGAGGTCAACCAACTAAGTTGGTGATGTTGCATTTCATCGCAAGGTTGAATGAATTTGGTTTTAGCACAAAGGGCTTTCTTGTTTCTTTGGCGAAGATTTAGAACATTATAGATCTATGGGATTTTTACGTGCTTCTAACTTAAGTCAGAGAGATGGTTTTTCTACGCAAGGTCAGAGCAATCCAAAACCAGCGCAAAGGTCATGCAGGACTTCTCAGATCATCCAACCAAATAAGTTAATGCGAGGAATAGCATTAAGTCAGGGAATGGGATTTTCAGCACAAAATTAGTTTGAGTCTCGGTGTCAATTTTCAAGGCCGCCGACTGACTAGATTGGTCCTAGAGCTTCTAAAAGTCAATCAGATGACATTTTGAAGCAAAGGTATACCTCATTTGTTTTGATCGGTTTAATGCATTTGAGTTCATTTTGTTTCTCTAGGGCTTTGACAAGTTTTTTCATTTTACCTATGGGAGAATCTCTGAGTGATTGCCTTAAAACATATTTTCCTGAGGATTTAAAACTAGGGTTTATAGAAACATGAACAGTCCATAAATCAAAACCCTAGCTTAGATGCCCTAATTCATACTATCCATACATTTTCCATGTTTTCGAAATAAAATGCAGTGAATTGAAAACAAAACCCTAGCTAAATAAAACCCTAAGTGGGGAAATGAGCTCCTACCTTGTTCGTGAGGTGAAAAGATTTGAAATGTATAGGTGTGCAGGAGGTCTCCGGGTTGAGTCCGTGGGTTTGTGTAGTGATATCACTCGAAAAGTCACCGAAATCTCTCCAAGTATTTGTGAAATGTAAAATGAGCTTAGAAACCATGAAAAACTCCTTTTATTCCTCCTAACTAATCACTATTAATGCAGGGCATACATAGTATCTCCTGCGAGATTCAGCAAAAAATAGGGTTTGCGCGACTTTCAGTCTCATCTGACTCGGTGGGGATTTGGGATGTGACAGACCTAGTCGGTAGGTATCATGCTTAGCGCCAAAGTGACCAACCCATTTTCATGTGTTGTGGTAGTTCGGGGCTCCTTGGACTGGTAGAGAATTCATCACCCTCTAACTTGGTCGGTAAACAAACATTATAGAGCAAGGTCAGTAACAATTAGTTTTAGCGCTAAGGTCTATGGATGCGAAAAGTGGCGCTAAGGTTGGTCAGGTAGCAATACAGGGTCAGGGTCAGATGGAAAGCATTCTAGTGTAAAAGTTGGGCAAAGGGATTTTTAGCGCATAGGTCAGATGAAAGGCATTTTAGCGCAAAGGTCGGATGAAAAGCATTTTAGCACAAAGGTCGGATGAAAGGCATTTTAGCGCAAGGGTCAGTTGGGAGCAGTTTTAGCACAAAAGGACAATCAGACCTACTTGGTAAAATGCAAGGACCTAGACTTAGCAGATTTTGAAACGATTTTTCAACATCTAATTTCTAACATGGCAAAAAGTGCATTTTAACCACTTGACTACTTAGGAGATGAAAAAACTCACTTGACACTCTAAGCCAAAATTTGAAAGAGGGGGTCCCTATTTTTTGAAATGGGGCATGTGTGCGAGGCACAACAAATGGTGACTCTACTGGGAAATGCTCCAGAGCATTTCAATGATAAACTTTTAGTTTGAACCCAAAATCTCTGTGTTTCCCACATATTAGATGAAAAAGCATGATATCCTATCAAAGAATCAAAGACCACTAACCGGTGCAACCATCCATATCCTAAAAACCTGAGTGTGTGCAATTGCATTCATTCCCATCCTTTAACAATTAAGTTCATCCAAGATCCTTTGCGATAAGCTATGAATTTGGGATCATTTTACCACCAAGAGAATGCTCTAATGTTGAGATGTGATGAGCCTTAAGAGAAGCAAATAGTGATTTTTCAGCAATATTTCTAATGCAATGATATTTGATGCTGATAATCTTTAGACAATATCCTTCATGTAAAAATTTTCAAAAGACAATCTTCATGTTGATACTTTGCAGTGGGTCTGGTGTTGAAAAACACCTTTTATTTTTACCCAATATAGGCTAGTAGTACTTAGTACCCCCTGCCATCTTCATCTGGATTCATAGTACTGGTGTGGGTGGTATAATGAGAATCCAAACCTTTTCACTTATCACAAGATCACCCAAACTTGCTTAGCTGCTTCAGGATCATTTAAAGTGTGAAAGATATATGGTTAGAAAACACATCAAGTGCACCAACTAATGACTCATTTGCCATGAACAGACATCATACTCCTTGGTATATCAGCGCAACCCACAGCAGGACCTAAGCAAAACTTCAGCTTCTCAAAGAAACACTTTAGATTATCTACCCAACAAGGAAGCAGTTGTAGGTCCCCATAACTGCCACCACATTCTAGAAACAAAGGCCCTACACAAAAGCAAGCGCAGCGAACAAAATCAAAATCAAATGGACAACTAACTAAGTGAAAGTAGGAAAATCTAACACCTACGGAAAGTGAAAGCAGGAAAGCAAACCTAATCTAACAGCAACCTATTCTAACCAAAGAAAACAAGCAACCTAACTATGTACACTAAGAGGAGGAAAAACTACCTCTTTAAGCTCGGAAGTAGTGCTTTAGGAACTAGCTGTTGACAGGCAACGGGAACTCCTCACCAGTAAAGCTCTTAAGTCGATACATGTTATCACTAAGGATCTCATAGATCTGATACGGACCCAACCAAAGTTTATCAAATTTACCATGCTCACCCTTCTTCTCACAGGCTTTATCCCAATATAGGACCAAATTAGAAATGCGGAAGGCTTTTACCTTGGCTCTCTTGTCGAACCATCGTTTCACTACACCCTTGTGCTTAGCAAAGTTTACTATAGCAGTGTCATGTTTCTCTTCAAGGTGCAACAATTGGGCTAAACGGGAGGATAGTTGATTATCAGTCTCAAGATAGTCTTGCATGAATTGTAGGATGGGGATCCTTAAGTGAATGGGGAAGATTGGCTCAGTCCCATAGACTAAATGATAGGGCAATGTTCCCAATGCAGCCTTGTGTCAAATCCTATCAGCCCATAAGGCAAATTTGAGTTGAATGTGCCAATCTCTAGGATTTTTGTCTAGCAATCTCTTAATGACCTTAAGCAGATTTTTGTTTGTGGATTTAGCTACCCCATTCCTTGTGGATAGTAATTAGATGAGAACTTTAGAATGATCCCATAATCAAATGCCCAGTTAGAGAAATGCAGTGATGAAAAGGTAGGACCATTACTACAAACTAAAGAAAATGGGCATCCAAACCTGGTGATAATATGATTTTCAATAAATTCAATGACTACCTCTGTGGTACATTGTTTACAAGCTATCGCCTTAGACCAATGAGTGCAGTTAATCAGTAGCAATCAGAATATACCTGTGGCCTACAGAGGAGGGTGGATTGACTATACCAATAAAGTCAAGGCCCCACTGAGTGAATGGTCGTAGCTCCACAACTGGTTGTAATGGCATGGCAGCGTGTCACTCTCTGTGTGCAGTAGTTTCATAGGTGTGGCATGTTCTTACATGTGAGTAAGCATCTTTGAACTATGTAGGCCAGTAATACCCAACCTGAAGAATTTGGTTGGCTATTGAATGGGCTGATCCATGGCCTATCCCAAACCTCTCATGAAAACTGGTTAACACCTGATTTACTTCTGCCTTACCTAGACATCTCAGATAGATCCCCTCGTGATTCTTCTCGCAAAGGACTGATCCCTTTATCATATAGCTGTTACTTTTCAGTCTAAGTGCTCTTCTTTGAACCAAATTTAAGTGTGGTGGGAAGCCCTAATTAAGCTAGTAAAATATGATGTCTCCATACCACTCATCTTTCGAGATATCTTCTAACATATACTGCTGGGAGACTAAGCCTGGTTCTACCTCTGCCATAGATTTGGTCAATGCTTGCCCTCTAACCAACTTCATGGGTTGTATATCTATATCAAATTCTTGTAGGACAGTAACCCACTTTCCTCTTCTTTCTCCAAGTTCACTTTGCATCAATAGTGCTTTAACAGCTACATCTGGGACTATAGCAATCACTTGACTCCTTAGGATGTAATGATGAAATTTCTTGACTGCCTTCACCAGAGCATATGCTTGCTTTTCCACATTGGGATACCTTAACTCTGCATATTTTAATTGAGTACTCATAAAAGTGATGGGCCTTTCGTCATCAATTGCTTTCTTCTGGGTTAACATTGTTGCACAAGTGTGTTCAGATGTGAATGAGTAAATATGGAATGGTAGTGTGTAATCTGGACTTACCAATACTGGAGCATTGGCTATGCCCTGCTTAATTTCTGCAAAGGCAATCTTGGCTTCTGGAGCCCAATCCATTTTAGCATCCTTTTTCAACATTGCATTGAGTGGTCGAACAATTTCAGCAAAACCAGTGATGAACTTATGCACAAAGTTGATTTTCCCAAAATACGACTTAAGCTCTTTCTTGCTGGCTGGGGATGGTATCTTGAGGATTGCCTGTATTTGGTTAGGATCAATGGATATGCCCCTCTTAGAGATTACATGTCCCAATAACTTTCCTTCGGTTACTCCAAAGATGCACTTCTTGGGGTTAAGTGAAATTCCATAATCCTTACATCGTTGTAATACTTTCCTTAGGTCAGCCACATGATCCTCTCGCCTTTTTGAAAACATGATAAGATCATCCATATAGATTATGATGTATTTTCCAACTAATCCCTTAAAGGTAACATCCATTTCTCGTTGGAAGGTAGTGCCAGTGTTTATCAAACCAAATGGCATTCGGCGGTATCCATAGATGCCCCACTTACATGTAAAAGATGTTTTCAATCTATCTGTGTAGTTGACCATTACCTGGTTGTAACCTGAATACCCATCCAGGAAAGACATCATTTGTGATCCATTAACAATCTGCAATACTTCATCTAACAATGGCAGTAGGTAATTATCTTTTTTAGATGCCCGATTTAAGTTCAGAAAGTTGACACAAAGTATAATTTCACCATTTTTCTTTCAAACTGGAACCAGGTTTGCTACCCAATTGGAATGTTAGACAGGAAATATTATTCTTGTTGATAGCAGTTTCTATACCTCTTTGAAGATCAAAGGTTCCAACAAGGCATTCACCAGCCACTACCTTTGTCTGAATGGCTTTGCTCTGGGCTTCAGCGGAATAGTGTGGGTAATGATCGATGTGTCATATGTCTTGAGGTCTTCATAGCTCCATGCTATAACTTCATGATAGTCCCTTAATGCGTGAATGATGCCAACTTTCTCCTCTTTAGTAATAGCCTTTCCAATAAACACATTCTTAATCTCTTCATCTGTCCCCAAATTAAAAGGATCGCACTATCCTCTAGGAGATTCTCCTCCTTTCCTCTAGGTTCCTAAGTTTTCTGAATTGAACATTCTTTCCAATTCTACCATTCCCCATGGAATTGTGTTTGTTTTTAGATTTAGAACTCCTTCCAAATCTATCTCAGCAGGTTCCATTTCCTCTTCATCTATTATTTAAGCTGTGAAAACATCTGATGAAGTAAGGAAGTCAATTATGTGCTTGTCGTCTTCAAAGACTTGGAAATTCATGACATTATCTGGCATAGGTGGGGTTGCAACAAACTCGACAGTAAACTTCTTTAGTCTTGTCATGGTTGTTGGTTCTAACGTGCTTGTTGTTTGAGCTAAAGCATCTGCAACATGATTTTGTCTTCTAGGAATCAACTGGATATTGAAACCATTAAAGCATTTAATCAAATCCCATACTCAGTTTCTATACATGTTCAACCTCTTATCATTACACGAGTATTGCTTCCTTACTTGCTTTACAACTAATTCAGAATCTTTGAATACTTGAAAAATTTTAACTTTCTTCTAGAGTGCCATCAGCAATCCTTGCACTAGAGCCTCATACTTAGTTATGTTATTTGTACATGGAAATTGTAGTCTGTACGATTCTAGATATGAGCTTCCATTAGGACTGATCAACTCAACACTAGCCCCAAACCCTTGTCTGCATCTTGATCCATTGAACCTCAAAGTCCAGAGGCAGAAATCTTTACTACTGTCATCTCATTTTGCTGATCTTTTCTCATTAATCGGAGGCTTTGGTTCTTCTTTCTTCATAGCAGCTAGAGTTTTCTTCAGGATAATAGGAACTTTTAGTTGTTTTTGCACTTGCTCCACTGGTTCCTGACAAAGTTGACATGTAAACGCAGAGTGTGATGCATCATGTATACGACACCAATTTGGTAGTAGTAACTCTTCTATCTGAACTTGCTTCCCTACAGCTACTTGATCACTTACAAATTTAGCTACAAAATCCTGGAATCCTTTGAATATCCTTGGTTCATCTTCTTCTGAGGAATTTCCTGAATCTAATTGTACATATGCTTTTGTACTTTCTAGTTTTTCTATGAGTGGAGGATTAGGAAATCTGTTGCATCTTAGCATAAAAATCTCCTCTGTTTGATTAACATGAGGTAGGTAGACCCCCAAATCAACTTCTAAAAATAAAATCTCGTTGGGCTGGTTATACTCTGTAATCATATGTTTCATTTTTGGTTCTCTTTCAATGCGTATCTAGTTTGCCAATCCCTTCCATGGCAGCCACATATGAGAAAAGTTAGTTGCCATGTAACCATTCAAAGTTCTGGACCAATCCTAACTTAGGAGCATACCATACTGATTTGGGATATCCACCACTTCAATGTCTATATACTGTTGCACTCTTGGATCAGAAGCCAACTGCATATGTATCCTATTCAATTCACCCACTACATTCACTTCAGTCTTATCCAACTACATTACTTTTCTGGAAGACTTGGCTAGAGTGAGACCCAATGCCTTACAAACTGATAATTACATTACGTTAGTGGAAGCACTGGAATCTACCAAACAGTTGTGAAGATTTCTGTTGAATATCCTAAGGGTTAAGAGGAAAGGGGGGCTTTCCCTCTTATCCTTGTACAACGTCATCTTTTGCTCAACATTAGTCACATGCACTCTTTCTTTCCCTTTATCAATGTTATCCTTTGTGAGTGTTTCTTTCTGCGAAGAGTCTATTTTGATACCAGCACCCATATCTTGGAAGAAAGCTATCCTACCTCAGGTATTTTTAGCAACTCATAAACAAAAAGACTAACCTTCATCTTCTTAAGCTCCTCAGCAACATACTGCCCCATTTTCTCTATATCAATGATCTTGGTTCTCACTAAGGATTTTGTCAAAGGTGGCTATGGCGCTAGGATCTTGTATGAATTCATCAAGATCTTGCCCATCTTCTTGAGAGGATTGACCTATTTCAAAGTGTCGCTCTTCTTGAGATGGGACTTGATCGACAATATAACCTTGGAAGAAAGCTATCCTAACCTCAGGTATTTTTAGCAACTCATAAACAGAAAGACTAACCTTCATCTTCTTAAGCTCCTTAGCAACATACTACCCCATTTTCTCTATAGAAATGATCTTGGTTCTCACTAAGGATTTTTTCAAAGGCGGCTATGGCACTAGGATCTTGTATGAATTCATCAAGATCTTGCCCATCTTCTTGAGAGGATTGACCTATTTCAAAGTGTCGCTCTTCTTGAGATGGGACTTGATCGACAATATAACCTTATGGGACAAAATCCTGAGGCACCCATATCTTGGAAGAAAGCTATCCTAACCTCAGGTATTTTTAGCAACTCATAAACAGAAAGACTAACCTTCATCTTCTTAAGCTCCTCAACAACATGCTGCCCCATTTTCTCTATAGAAATGATCTTGGTTCTCACTAAGGATTTTGTCAAAGGCGGCTATGGCGCTAGGATCTTGTATGAATTCATCAAGATCTTGCCCATCTTCTTGAGAGGATTGACCTATTTCAAAGTGTCGCTCTTCTTGAGATGGGACTTAATTGACAGTATAACCTTATGGGACAAAATCCTGAGGCATTCCAGTGGTGTATTAAGGTGTACTTACCAAAGGGACCCTACCTTCTTGAGGATCCTTTGTGAGTGTTTCTTTCTGCGAAGAGTCTATTTTGATACCAGCACCCATATCTTGGAAGAAAGCTATCCTAACCTCAGGTATTTTTAGCAACTCATAAATAGAAAGACTAACCTTCATCTTCTTAAGCTCCTCAGCAACATACTACCCCATTTTCTCTATATCAAACCGTTGAGAATTCTTGGCAGCAACCCCTTGATATATTGGCTGAGGTGTGGCTTTTGGGGGTTCAGGATTATTAGAATCTTTTGGATCTAGGGGAATTTGGTAATTGTTTGGAGGAATTGAAGTGGTGAAAGGGCGTTTGGGTTTACTACTTCTTAGGTTGTATGGATTTTTATTATATTGCTTGCATATGAGGAAAATCGATTAAATTAAAACTAACAAATCAAAAACCTAATAACATAAAGAGAACCAATCTAAATAAAAGCCATTACTAATAAATCAATGAAATATGAAAGCTTTTACCGAGATTTGTATTGTTCCCTTTGGATGAATGTGGATTGCTCAATAATGCTGCGAAACCATGTTTACAACAAGCAAGTAAAGTGCTCAAAGTGCTCAAAGATCAATGTCAAAAGATCGTAAAGTTGCTCAATCATTGCGATGTATGCTCAAAGCGTTGTTAAAGGATGCCTGAGAATAAGTGATTGAAGAGGATTTATGAAGGAGATGAGGGGGGTTTATATAGATTTCAATAGAGATCAATCAATGGTCCAGATAATTTAGAAGAATCAACAAAGGAGATAAATCGAATAACCATGATGAATGTGCACACAACGTGTGTCAATCCATAAGGATATTTTTAGTAAAATAAGATGAAAACAAGATTGATTGAATAGATAACTCAACATGTAATTTTGCCTTTTTTAGAGTTCTAAAAATAAGACAGATTGTGTACATGAGTTAACAAGATATTTTAAGAGGAATTGGAAGATAACTGAAATTAAATAAATAAATTTATTTAATTGATTGTGCATGAGAGAGGAACAGAAGATTATAAATAAAATATTTACTTTTATTTATTTTTAGGGGATTAAGATAATTTAAATAAATTTGCATGATTTATTTAAATTTAGAAGAATAATTGATTTAATTAAATAATGTAGAATTATTCAATTATAGATAAGAGGGAATTTATGATGAATTAATTAAATAATTAATTTAATTAATGTAAGCTTGAATTTTGGAGAGGATAATGATTTAATTAAATAATTAAAATTATTTAATTGTAGAAATAATAGAGGAATTTAATTTAATTAATTAAATAAAGGGAATATATTTAATTAATGTGGATTTTTAGAAGGTTTGGAAGAAATTGATGAAATTAATTAAATAATTAGTTTATTCAATTAATGTTGGAATGCAGGTGATTTGACAGATGATGAAATGCAAGTGGTGCGATGACACAGTCATTTTAGGGTGTCTACATTTTGCCCCTCTTTGATGCAATGCAATTTACAATGTTGCGTCAAAGAAAATGATTGTTTGAAGATAAGATACAATTTTTGATGCCCCAGTGTAGGTAGTTGCCCCAACGTATGCCCCCTTGAGCCGAAAGATAGGGAAGCGACAGAAGGACTAGGTTGACGCTCGACCAGACGAGTACATGAGAAGGTAGAAGGAAAAGTAGAATGGGTTGGGAAGAAAAAAAGTGGGAGGGACACTATAAATAGGTCCCAAGGGGACCACACTCCTCATTTGCACCCTAAGAGTTTCTAAATTTAGAGAGTAGAGCCTCCAAACTTAGGGTGAGAGAGTTGAGTGGAAGGAGTTGACATCGAGGAGAGATGCTGATTCCAGCGTACAGGCATTAGGCGGAGCTAGTGTGGACATACGGGAGGCCAGCAGGAGCTCCGATAGCGGTAAGTGTCTGAAAACCTCATTTTAATTTGATGTTTTAGGGTGGTTTAGGGCTAGAAATAGGTAGGTATTTTAGGTCAGCCAAAAGCGCTTTAGGATAGAATGGCGCTATTGGTAGTCAGGTTAGGCACTTTTGGCACGTCGCAGCGCATTTGGTAGGGAAGAATAGCGCTATTGGTAAAAGCAAAGTGCTATTGGATTTTGGGCACTGCGCCATAGCGTGATTGGTAGGAAGCCGCAGCACTCTTGGTAGAGCAGTGCAGTGCGGCTGGCTAGGTACCAAGGCATGGTTGGTTTGGGAGGGAGAAAATTGAGTCACGTCTGGTAGCGCAGTGAAGCGCTTTTGGTGGGGTAGAAAAGTGCATTTGTAAAACAAGTCGCCTTTGGGTGAGATAGTGCAGCACTTCTGCATAAGTAGTATGGCGCATTTGGTAAGACAGGGCAGCGCACTTGTGCATAACGAGTCGCTTTTGGTTTAGGCTAGAAGAGTACAATAGTTAGGGTTGACTAAAGGGTGGACTACCCTAGTTTACAAAAAGGGAGAGTTTGGTCTGACGGTGCATAGCATAGAATAGATGTCAGTAGGACTATAGAGATATGGTATAAAAGAACTAACAAGTGGTTGCTTGGATGCAGAGGATTATGCCACCGTTGATGTCGAGAGAGCGACACCACCCTATAGCACATGAGGTAGTATAGCTGACATGGGAGGAGGATGCGTTCCTAGAGCACGCGGGATTATGGCACATGACACAATTGACACACATTAGGGTGAATCTCGCCCTAGTGACAGCAGTGGTAGAGAGGTTTCACAGTGAGACATGCTTGTTTCACTTTCTGATAGGGGAGGCGACAGTGATGCTGGAGGATGTTTATCGCATCCTTAGGATTTGGATAGATGGAGAGAGAGTGGACTTTGACCCGGCGTAGGGTGAGGCAGGCTTGGTAGAGGTATTCTGCATAGAGGACCTAAGGAAAGACGACAGGGAGATTCGATGGGCAGACATCCCGCGACTCTGTGATAGGATCAGATGGATAGTATCGTCACTGATTGGCAGCTTCCTGTGCCCAGACAGGTGATCGAGAGGATTATCTGTACGATGGGGCACAGTACTATCTAGGATGTTTACACATGATACGTAATATGCATGGGGCCCTTGTGTGTTAGGGCAGCTATATCGAGACATGCACAACTGCGTCTACAGGAGAGGCCGAAGTCTTTCAACTAGAGTGACTTTGCTACAGGTGTGGGCATGAGAGCATATCCCCATGATCAGACCCATGGCACAGCACCGTCGGGAGAGGGGAGAGCTGTACACGTTTCTGTACGAGGGAGTCATCACACACCGGAGGCTAGGATCTGTTAGCCACTGGAGGTGATAGATCGATGAGATGGACCTATTTGTTTGGAGGCCATGGTTACTTTGTGAGGAGTGGGAGGATGAGCACGAGCAGCTTATGTATTGCCGCTAGGCTCGATATCTATTTGGGAGGCAGATAGATACCATAGAGAGATACCTGCCAAAGCGGGTACTCAGACAGTTTGGGCTACCACCGGGGTTACCAGCTGGAGAGGCGACACATGTGCGGACATAGTGGGAGGTTGGAGACTGGGATGTAAAGATTCTAGTGGTGACAGCTTTGGTAGAGGTACGGGGACTTGTCCCCATGAGATGGGATTGGGATACAGGACTGGCAGACCTAGGGACACTGCCAGACTATGACAGGTACTGGCAGACACACCGGCCAGTGAGACCGATGACACCAGGTGTGGTAGGGGCAATAGGGGAGGTATTAGTTCTAGGTGTTGAGGTGAGGATGAGGCGACAGGCTAGAGAGGCCCAACAGCAGGCAGGTGCAGAGGCTGGGGGCTAGCAGGCAGATGTGGAGATGGTGGAGGTAGAGGATCCGGTCGTAGAGACTGATTTACAGTGGACCGAGCGGCTCTTACAGGAGGAGATAGCCTAGAGGACTCGATTAGAGCTCTGGATGGTGAGGCTGAGGAGAGACAGCGACGCAGCCAGGGCAGAGACAAGACAGGCTGAGGCACTAGCACAGGTGCAGACACAGATAGCCACAACGGTACAGGCATCCTTGGCACAGGCATAGGCACAGTTCCAAGTACAGGCACCGATCCAGGCCACACCCGCACCAGCAGTGGATGACAGACAAAGATGATACAGAAAGCTTTGACCTAGGACAAGACAGTGTTAACTATTGACACAGATCAAGACGTGGGATGACGATGGTGGACATTGACAAATTCCAAGCTATACTGGATGGGGAGATAAAAATGCAAACAGGTCAATGGTTTTATTATGGATGGATGGATGAAGCTTGTTGTGAAAACAAGAAATAAACAAGACTCAATAGATGATGGATGTTGACTCTACACATAGCGCTTGTTTGCCAGGTTTTCACTATGGTACTTATCTAAGGTGTCTGTTTACCAGGTTTTCACCAGAGGATGGATTTTTTTGGATTTTTTTTCTTTTTTTTGGGAATACTCTGAGGATCAGGCATAGAACTTCTTAAGATGAACACTGTTAAGTGGCTCATCCAAAGGAATGTCATCAGGTGTAGCTAAAGTATAATCTCCTAATCCATATGCTTTTGTGACAATGAAGGGACCTAACCAGTTAGTCTCAAACTTGCCCTTTCTTTTCTTGATCTGCTTGATTTCTCTGATTCTCTTTGAGTACAAGATCACCAACTTGAAACCGTCTTTCTTTGATCTTTTTGTTGTAATTACACTGGAGGCGGTTTTGATAAACATGGAGATGATTAAGTGTGGCAAGGCACTTTTCATCTAGTAGTTCTAGCTTAGCTACTCTAGAAGTGCGATACTCTTAGCCATTGATCAAGTTCTGCATGGATACTCTGAGAGATGGGATCTCAACCTCTATAGGTAGGATGGCTTCAAAGCCATAGACCAAGGCATATGGTGTGGAACTGGTTGGTGTTCTGATACTAGTGCGGTAGGCCCATAGGGTGGGATTGAGTTGCAAGTGCCAATCACGACCAGCTTCATTGACCATTTTCTTGAGGATTTTGAGAATAGTTTTATTGGAAGCCTCAACTTGGCCGTTACTCTGCAAATAGTAGGGTGTTGAAAAGTGATGTTGGATATTGTATTGTGTGCATAAGGCACGGACATCTTGATTCTTGAATGGTCTCCCATTATCAGTGACGATGGCTTGGGGAATACCATACCAGCATATGAGGTAGTTTAGGATAAACTTGGCTATTTGCATATCGGTGATATAGGTTATGGGAATGGCTTCAACCCACTTCGTGAAATACTTAGTGGCAGTAATGATGAACTTATGACCATTGGATGAGGATGGGTGGATTTGTCCTATGAGGTTGAGACCCCATTGAGAAAAAGGCCATGGAGTAGTCACAGGTTGTAGTTCATGAGCTGGTGCGTGAATCAAGTCTCCATGCTGCTGGCATTGTAAACATTTCTTAGCAAATTGTGCAGCATCTTATTCTATTGTAGGCCAGTAGTAACCTGTTCTGAGTATCTTCTTAGCGAGATTAGGACTGGTAGAATGTGTGCCACAGACACCTTCGTGTATGTCTCATAAGGTAGCTTCAGCTTCTTCCACGTTAAGACATCGTAAGAGGATACCATTGAGACTCCGGTAATATAGTGTATCACCCAGAATGATGTAACAGGAGGATCGATGGATAAAGGTTTTGTGTTGGGTGGATGATAGGTTAGGGGGAAAGTTATTGTGTTTAAGGTATTCATAGATGTCTTCGTACCATGGGGAATTGGGACCAACAAGTTCGCAGATGATTTCAGTAACGGGAACATCGACAGCTGGTATCAACAATTGCTTGATCAAGAATTCACATTTCTATGTATTAGCAGGCATGTGAATCAATGACCCTACAAAAGCCATAGAATCTGAAGCCTTGTTATGTTCTCTTGGAATTTGCTCAAATGTGATGCTAGAAAAGTGTGGTTTGTAGGCATCCACTAGTTGCTTGTAGGGGACCAACTTTTCATCCTTTGTTTGGTACTCATCTGTGACTTGGCAAATGACTAGTTGTGAGTCTCCATATACTTGTAATTATGTGATGTCCCATTGAACTACTATATTGAGACCTATGAGGAGTGTTTCATACTCGGCAATGTTGTTGGTGCAAGGGAATGCAAGCCAATATGACTTTGGAATATAGTCATTTTGAGGTGTGATAAACAAGATGCCAGCCCCTGATCCATGCTGTGTGTAGGAACCATCAAAGTACAACTTCCACATTATTGAGTTGGAAAGAGTGAATAGATTCTCATCCGGAAAGTCTGCTACCATAGGGTGTGTATCTGTCACGGGTGCTTCTGCTAGTTGATCTGCTAGGGCTTGTCCTTTGATTACTTTGTGATCCTGGTACTCAATATTGAACTCACTAAGGATCATGACCCATTTAGCTAGTTTGCCTGTAAGAGCTACTTTTGCTAGTAGATATTTCAATGGATCAATTTTGGCTATAAGATTTGTGTGTTGGTTCAACATGTAATGCCACAATTTTTGGGAGGCAAACACTACTGCTAAATAAGCTCTTTCCATTGGTGGATAATTGAGTTCATATCCCACCAAGGTTCGACTAATATAATAAATTGCATGCTCTTTTATTGTTTCATCATTTTGTGCTAGAAGGGCCCCTAGGGCCGAAGTTGTAGTTGAGATGTATAATATCAAAGGTTTATCAACAACTGGTGGTACTAAGACAGGAGGTGTAGCTAGATACACTTTGAGCTGATCAAATGCTGCTTGACACTTATAATCCCATCGAAATGAGACATCCTTTCAGAGCAAGTGTTGAAATGGTTGACATTTATCTGCTAGCTATGAGATAAAATGCCTAATGGACTGCAACCTTCCTGAAGGCTCCTTAATGCTTTGAGGTTCTTTGTTGGAGGCATCTCCACTATAGCTTTTACTTTTTCGGGGTCTACTTCAATGCCTCTATGAGATACAATGTATCCCAACATCTTCCCTGATGTTACACCAAAGACACACTTCTTTGGATTGAGTCTTACTTGGTATTTCTCGAGCCTATCAAAGATCTGTCCTAGAACTTGTATGTGATCTACCCTAGAAGATTTAGCTAGTATGTCATCCACATGGTCCTCCATGATATGATGAAAGAGGTCATGGAATATCACTGTCATTGCTCTTTGATAGGTTGCCCCTGCATTATTTAGACCAAATGGCATGACACACCAACAATAATTACCCCACGGACAAGTAAAAGTTGTTTTATGTTGATCTTCTTCCACTATCCTTATCTGATTATAGCCAAAGAATCCATCCATGAGAGAAAGCATTTCATGACCCGCAGTCAAGTCTACTATGAGATCAATGTTTGGTAATGGAAAGTCATCTTTGGGACATGCTTTGTTAAGATCTCTAAAATTATTACACATGCGGATGCACCCATTGGGTTTAGACACAGGTACAATGTTTGAGACCCAATCTGAATAGTCAATAGGTCGTATGAACTTTGCATCTAACAACTTTTGTATTTCCACTTTTACCAAGAGAGCTATCTATGGGTGCATCTTCCTTAGCTTTTTCTTGACTGGTTTAACTTTTGGATCAACTGTGAGATAGTGAACAACTAGCTTAGGGTCTAACCCTGGCATATCAGCATAGGTCCATGCAAAGTTGATGGTTCACTGCAAGAAGAATGTGTTAAGATTCCTGTGCTCTATTTCTGATAATGATGCTACTAGGAATGTGGTCTTTGGATTTTGCTCTGTGCTAAGGTTTATCTCTGTAGAATCTTCCACTAGGAGAGCTGACTTCTCTTGATACTTAGATGGTAGGGGAAGGTCAAATCCTCCATCCTCAGGTGGCACAGTTGGGTTTTCACCTTTGGATACATCCTTTGTTTTTACTATTTTGTGATCAAGAGGTGCCACAATGTGGTTTTCACCTAGAGATCTTTCTTTATTTTTACTTTTGTGACTGGAGGATTTGACATTCTCACCAAAATAAGCTATTGGCTCTAGTTCCATTACAAAACCTGCTTTATGATCACTAAGAGGGATACCATCCCAGATTCCCATGAATTCAACTAACGCTTCATCATTCTAAAATACATCTATAACGGGGGACCCTTGTTGGTCCCAATTGATAAGTTTAGGTAGACAAGTGTTACATTCTCAGTTTTTGTGGTGGAGGTTAAGGATACAAATGATAGCATAAATACGGAGGATTCAGTGAATAGGTCAGTCATATGGAGAGAAGAGTCATCAAAGATATCCTCATTAGACGTTGAATCAACGATAGAAGTTTCAGCTACCTTGTCGAGGATACCCTCGATGTCCAAAGCATGCGGTACCTTCTTACCAAATCTTAAACCCTTCTTGTCTAGTTTCTTCATCACAGTAATGGGTTCCATTGTGCCTTGATTTTGTTTCCCAAGGCTGCCTTTGCCTTTATAGCCCATGTTTTTTACTATCCTTAAGCCATTGCCATATTGCTTGACTGGTATTGTAACTGGTTCTTTCTCTTTATAGAGCCAAGATAATATGTCCTTAATAATTTCCTATTCCAATAATTGTCCCTATTGGAATTGGGTTAGAAATGTTGGGGGAGGAATAGCTGCTTTTTTAGTTACTTTGGCAATGGGCGGTTGGCCGTAATATTTAGGTGATAAAGGCATCCGCCCTACACAACAAGATTTTGAGATATCATAAGTTCCAAAGCCTATATCACGGATGTGAGCTTTGATTTCAGGCAGAGGATTAGGGTTACTTGTAGAGGCTTGTGTCAGAGTTTCAGGATCAACATATCGTGGGGATTCAAGGGCTTTGTCATTCTTAGGCACTTGGTTGCAATTCTTATAGCTGCCTTGCAAGACACGACAGAATTCAAAAGGATTAGGGTCACCTGGGATAGTTATCTCTGTACCATTGAAGGGGAATTTTAGAGACTGATGGTGCATTGAAGGAACAGCTTTCATTGCATGGATCCATGGGCGGCCTAGGATAATATTGTAAGGTAGCTCAATATCAACGACATGGCACTTGGTTTCAAGCATGATGGGGCCTAGTTGTATAGGCAAGTGGATAACACCTTCTGAGCAGCATGCAGCATCATCATATTCCTTGATTGTAATACTTTGATCAATGTTAACATGATCCTCAGAGTATCCCAATTGCTTGAGTAACTTTAAAGAATAGATGTTGAGACCAGCACCACCATCTATGAGTATACGTTTGATTTTGTGCTTATGGATGAGAACTTCAATATGAAGGGCATCATTGTGACACAGATCATGGGAAGGGAGGTCTTTCTTAGAGAAGACCACATTGTAGGGCAAAGTAATGTTACCTACTATAGCTTGGAAATCTATGACCGCTATGATGTTAGGAACCGAAGACTCTTGGAGGGCTTTTTTGAGCACCACTTTATGTGTAGGTGATGACTGTAGAAGGTCTAAGATAGAGATCTGTGTTGGTGTTTTCCCTAGATGTTTGACAAGATTATAATCAAACTGATTTGGGAGACTGGGTGTAGGACCACGAATGCTGACACGACCACGACGAGTTGTAACAACGCAATCCGTAGAGTTGCCTTTGATTGTGAGGGTAGACACTCGACTCTCTTCAAAATGACCTATAATGGAGTCAAAGGAAGTGGAAGCATGATTGACACCTTTACCTTTATCCTGAGGAGGAGGCAGACCATGGTGCAGGAATGGTTCCTTGTACATGTTGAGGTCTTTGTTCATGTGTTGAGCTGGTGGTTCATCTCCAAAAGAGATTTGGTTGCCTTCGATGAGATTTTCAATTAGGTACTTGAGTTTCATGCATGATGCAGTTTTGTGCCCTTTGATCCTATGAAACTCACAATATTCATTTTCTCAGTACCGTGCAGTTTTGTAAATAGGTTCTCCATATGGGGGAGCATCCGATAAGGTGATGATCCCTTTATGTAAAAGCTTCCATAGGACCGATTCTATGGGCTCTCCCAAGGGAGTGAATTGACACCGTGGAGGATAATCTTGTTGAGGTTGCTCTTGTTGTCACTGTTGGTTTTGATAAGGTTGTCTTTGTTGTTGATGTTGTTGAGGTGGAGCTTGATTTGGTTTGGAAAGCTGCAGTGGTGTTTACAGGGTTTGGACATGTTTAGAATCGACCACCCCATCGTTCGCCACATTTTTATTTTTGTTCCAAAATTTTGGTTTATCATTTGTCTGTTGATGAGGAGCATTGTCTTTCATTTCTTTGAAGATTTTGACCACACCCTTAGCAATGAGGGCCTTCTCAATGTTGATTCCCTTGTAGGTAATTTCATCGAAGGTTGTAGCACTAAGAATTTGCAAGTGAAAATCCAATTCTTGGTTGAGGTTCTGCACGAATATGCTAACAAGCTGCTTTTTGGGTATTTTGAATGGAAATTTTCTAGCCATTTGTCTCCATCTTTGAAGGAAAGAAATGAAAGTTTCTCCATTTTTATGTTTGTTGTTGCATAGATCAGTCATGGAAATCTCATGCTTTGTGTTGTAGGAGAAGTGGGTGACAAATTTCTCTGCTAGTTCATTAAAAGATTTGATACACGTAGGTAAGTGTGAGAACCATTCTATAGCTTGACCTCCAAGACTGCGAGGAAAGAGATGCATAAGATATGTGTCGTTATGTGAGACCTCGAAGCAAGCAAGATAGAATTCCCTGAGATGGTCTTTTGGGTCACCTTTTCCTTTGTATTTATCAAATTTGGGAATAGTGAAATTTTGAGGAAAAGGGATCATGGGTAATGACTGATCAAAAGGATAAGGACACACTTCCTCCAAAGAGAAGGTCTTCTTTGTGTGGCCAAACGTAAGATCAGATAGTTTTTGTTGAACCTCCGCAAGTTTTAGCTCCATAGTCATTGGAGGGGTTGGAAACATCTCCTATTGTCCTAGAAGTGGTTGTTGTTGCCCATACGGAAGATTGTAGCGTAAGCCATGGGCACTGGTGTTATAAGGGTTGGTTGGGGTCATATGCATTGTATGTTGGGTTAAGATTGGGTTGGAATTGGATGCTTTGATTTGGAGGAGGTGGGGGTGGCACTAGGTAAGAATGTAGGCTTTGCGATGGCTAAAAAAATGAGTTTGGTGGTGGAAAGCTAAAGTTCATTGGGTTAGGTTGCGGTTGTGGAACATAGCTTTGGGAAGTTTGGTTTTGAGAATGTTGAGGGTGGATAGGCAATGTGTTGAAGAAGTTTAACGCTAATGATTGTTGTGGTGGGGGAACATAGGTAGAAGTGATTTGTGATGGTTGAGGTTGATTGAGGATGAGCATAGAAGAATGTTGTGGTTGGGATTGCATGACCCTGGTTGAGAGACATGAAGGTTTGATGATAGAGGAGGTGGTATTTATTGAGACCCTTCTTGCATGGCTACATAATTGTTCCCCGGATTGTAATTTGGTGGGAAACCTTGTCATGATGGGGTAACCAATATTCCACTTACGATTGGTGTGGACACTTTAGGAGGTTGTTGTATGTTTGATTTTGCTAGCGTGGCTTGTCTTGCTAGTTTGGCTTGATGATGTAGAGTCTCTTGTTGGTTTTTGTAGATCTCCATAGGAGTCAGAAGTGGTGATACGACCCTCTTTCCTGTTGGATTTTGATAAAGGGGATTCTCATATTGTGCAATTGTTCTCCCTTGTGAGCTTTGTACGGGTAAGGGTGTGGTCACTGTTGACATGGTTTGGACCGCTATTATAGTGTCTTGGATGTTGTTAGGTTTGCTAAGATTGGGTATATCAAAACCTTGGGGTAATTTGGCTCCTTGCTCTGTTAGCAAGTGAAAGAAATGATCTTGGTTCTCACTAAGGATTTTGTCAAAGGCAGCTATGGCGCTAGGATCTTGTATGAATTCATCAAGATCTTGCCCATCTTCTTGAGAGGATTAACCTATTTCAAAGTGTCGCTCTTCTTGAGATGGGACTTGATCGACAGTATAACCTTATGGGACAAAATCCTAAGGCATTCCAATGGTGTATTAAGGTGTACTTACCAAAGGGACCCTACCTTCTTGAGGATTGCTTGGTTGGTCAAGTTGCGGCATATTTGGAGAGTTGGTAGATCTTTCCGCGGGTGTCCTAAGAGTAACCTTGGGAGTAATGTTGAGTTGACCTGATTGCGGTGTGTGAGGAGGCGATTTGCGCTTCCTAAGGACAACTTGCTTGGACTTCATAGTTTGCTGGAGCCTAGTGGTTACCATGGAATACACTAAGACAAAAAGTAATGCTGAGATTCTGTTTGCATTTTGGAAAAGACAAACTCTGATGCATAAGTAACTAGACCAAATGCGCTATACTATTTGACCAGAGGCACAGGACTGTGCAACCAAAAGCGTGCTACTGTAGTACCAAAGGCAATGGACTGAGCTACCAAAGGTGAGGTACTGCTATACCAAAGGTGAGCTACTGTGACCAAAAGCGAGCTACTGTTATACCAAGGGCACTGAAGTAGGTTTGCCAGAGGCGAGGTACTGTTATACCAAAGGTGGTCTACTATACTACCAAAGGCAAGTTGCGGTAATACTAGAGGCGCTGAAGTAGTTTCTGATGCTTCTAAAAGGCAAATTTTGATAGATTTGGTTATGGTTCTGATTGGATTTGCTTTGGCAAGAGAAAACACAACAAACAAAGTGGCAAAAAAAGACTGACACAACAGATAGTGTATGTTTGAGGCTCACAAAAAGCCCAATGTTTCCTCAGGTATAAGACAATTGCAAACAATATCAAACACTTTTTATCCCTAGAGACAAGGTTTCATTGCAGTAGATCAGCTCACAACTTAATACTCCGTCGATAAAAATGTCATTCCATAAAGGTGTCAGATATTTTGTATCTTTGCGAGAGACAATAGGTAGGGATATCTCACCCTCCCCTTGGAAAGCTCAAGTAGGTCACAAGAGCTTTATGGCCAAGGGAATACTATCTCTTCTCACGGGAGCCAATGGTGAGTATCTTAAGGGCTTAAATCGATTCCCCTTGCACTGATGATTACTGCAATGTTTAGAGGTAGTTTGGGTAGTTTCTATCTAGAATGGTTCATAGTAACTTTGAGGGACCAACACCTTACAAGTAATGCGACAAGCTACTAAAATCTTTAACCAATCCTACTAAGAGTATCAAATACTTCGCTCAATGTGAAAATTGTTTCCACAAAGAGCTAGTACACCTCTTTTCAGTTTGGCACCACAAGGTAAGGTTGACATCGGTTAGGACTTGGCTTTCGCCTTATCCCTCTTATATAGCGGTTCAAAGGAAAACTCTACTTAGGGTCGTCCCTTCTGGATGAAGCGCAATCCAAAAGTAGGCCCTTCTAAAGGAATTACTAAAATGTAAGAGCAAGCATGTCAAACAAAGGTTCAATTGTCCCGTTATAAGAAAAATAAGGTGCAACTAAATTAGGCACACACACGTTTGTAGTTGTCAATTGTCCCTTATGAAATTGAAGTGTTTGACATTCATGTCTATTGTCCCTTAGAAAATTGAGGTGTTTTTGCATTCATGTCCATTGTCCCTTAAGAAAAGCAATATGTTCCTAAGACTTAGATTGCCGAAATGATTTGTTCAATTATCCCTTAAGAAGGCAATATGTTTCTAAGACTTAGTGAGATAAATCAAGATTTCTTCAATGCTCGTCCTGTATGAACAGATTAGAAAAAACCAATTTGCTCTGTGTGAGTGATAAGAAGCTGCAACAAGTCTTAGTTCCACAAAAACTCACAAGTTAGCAAAAACAAATCAATTTTACTGAAAGTGTTGTACTGTGTTACCAAAAGCGACTTACTGTGATACCGACAGCGCTACACTGTGTTTTCGGAAGTGATCTGCTGCAGACCAAAGGTGACCTAGTATGCTACCAGAAGCGTTTCCCTAGATCCAGAAGCGACGTCCGTTTCTTCCAGACGCGTCGTCTGAGATACCAAAGGTGCTTTACTATGTCAGATTTTAAAAAAGCTATACTTTATCAAAATAAACTAGGTCCAGATATGATTTCATGGTTGTTTTGAAGTTCTGAGATGTAATATCTGATAGATCTATATCCTGAAATCAAGAAAACTCAAAGGATGTCACAAATAGATAGGTTAACTCAAATATCAAAAATACCCCTAAATATGTCAGCTTAGGAAGTATCAAAGACAATTAAAAGACAAATAAAACAGCTTGTCAGTCAAATCAAAGATAGGTATGTGAGTAAAACCCTGCAAAATCACCAAAATTAGATCAGAAAACCTAATTTTCCAAAAGTGTTTTACGATACTACCAGTAGCGCTGGACTATTTCACTCGAAGCGCTTTACTATGCTACCAGAGGCACTGTAATATCGCCCAAGGGCGATGTACTGTGCCTCCAAAAGTGCTTTAAGATACTGCCAATAGCGCTTTTCTGTGTCTTTTGTGTTGTTTCGTACTATACTTCAAAAAAAATCAATTTCTCAAAGAAAAAGAGGGATTAGTGGGTCCCACCGAGCGTGCCAGAATGTGTATGAGGAAAATCGATTAAATTAAAACTAAAAAATTAAAAACCCAATAACATAAAGAGAACCAATCTAAATAAAAGCCATTACTAATAAATCAATGAAATATGAAAGCTTTTACCAAGATTTGTATTGCTCCCTTTGGATGAATGTGGATTGCTCAATAATGCTGCGAAACCATGTTTGCAACAAGCAAGTAAAGTGCTCAAAGATCAATGTCAAAAGATCGTAAGTTGCTCAATCGATGCGATGTATGCTCAAAGTGTTGTTAAAGGATGCCTGAGAATAAGTGATCGAAAAGGATTTATGAAGGAGATGAGGGTGGTTTATATCAATTTCAACAGAGATCGATCAACGGTCCAGATAATTCAGAAGAATCAACAGAGGAGATAAATCGAATAACCATGATGAATGTGCACACGACATGTGTCAATCCATAAGGATATTTTTAGTAAAATATGATTAAAACAAGATTGATTGAATAGATAACTCAACTTGTAATTTTGTCTTTTTTAGAGTTCTAAAAATAAGACAGATTGTGCACATGAGTTAACAAGATATTTTAAGAGGAATTGGAAGATAACTGAAATTAAATAAATAAATTTATTTAATTGATTGTGCATGAGAGAGGAACAGAAGATTATAAATAAAATATTTGCTTTTATTTATTTTTAGGGGATTAAGATAATTTAAATAAATTTGCATGATTTATTTAAATTTAGAATAATAATTGATTTAATTAAATAATGTAGAATTATTTAATTATAGATAAGATGGAATTTGTGATGAATTAATTTAATTAATGTAAGCTTGAATTTTGGAAAGAGGATAATGATTTAATTAAATAATTGAAATTATTTAATTGTGGAAATAATAGAGGAATTTAATTTAATTAATTAAATAAAGGAAATTTATTTAATTTAATTAATTAAATAAAGGAAATTTATTTAATTAATGTGGATTTTTAGAAGGTTTGGAAGAAATTGATGAAATTAATTAAATAATTAGATTATTCAATTAATGTTGGAATGCAAGTGATTCGACAGATGATGAAATGCAAGTGGTGCGACGACACGGTCATTTTAAGGTGTCTACAGTGCTAATAAGCCTTGACCTCATCTGACTCTTCTTCCTCAGGTTGGTTATCATCTTGAAATGGAAATGTATAAATATCAAGTACTAGGGCAGTATCATACCTTTGCGAAGCAACAAGTTCATACCCCGTTGGTGGATTCTCTTGAGTTTTAGCATTTTGAATCTCCATCTGGAAGATACTGGATGCTATCTGAAATTCTAGGCAATCTAGCTCAGAATGAGCATTTGTATTGTGTAGTCTGCACCAAGTAGACAAAGTTTCCTCTACTAACATCACGCGGCCTAGAGGTCTGGTATCATTGGTCTAATTTTCCAATGGTGATGGCACTCCTCCATTATTAGGCCTTGTGTTCCAAGATCGATTTGATCGCTACTGAAAATTTTGATTTTGATACTGATTTTGGTTATGTTTCTGAAATTGGTTCTAATTTTGAAACTGATGCTAATTTTGACTTCTCTGCTATAGATAAG
Organism: Cunninghamia lanceolata; assembly: GCA_027924645.1. Classification (NCBI taxonomy): domain Eukaryota; kingdom Viridiplantae; phylum Streptophyta; class Pinopsida; order Cupressales; family Cupressaceae; genus Cunninghamia; species Cunninghamia lanceolata. The sequence continues at coordinate 134,413 of BSBN01002020.1, read as the reverse complement.
CATTTTAATTCCTTAGGTGAGTGACTTCTGTAGTGAGCTTCTTCATCTATTCATCTAACTCCCTAATGTCATCTCTGTCATTCTTTGCCCTCGCTACTTCTGAAGATTGGAGAAAAGGCATTTGAGCAGGAGGCATTTCAGCTACCAAGTTCCCTGGGTGAACTACCAAAGCTTGTGTTGCAGCTGGGTTAGGAATCAGGTTCATTACAGGGGTATTATTGACCAAAGCTTGGTTAATCATGGGTATCTGATTTGGCATGGCTGCAGTGCCCATATGGTTCAATGGACCAGTGGTTGTTTGTCCTAACTGAGTTTTCACAGTGACAACCTCAGTGTAGGCTTGGGCAAGAGTATTTGGAGGCGAATTAGCTCTTCTCACAAACATAGAGGCAAGTCTATCCAATGATGCATAATAAATTGGCAGTGTTGCATCCTGACCTATGGCATAAGGGGCCTACAAACGGCTATAGGCCTTTTGAAACCTATGTTAAAGGAACTTATAAGCTCACCTTCTCCCTGGTGAATTTCCACAAAAGACCTATACAGATCAGCTGGAGTAGTGAGCATTCTAAAATGATCCAAGAACTTCGTCTTCAAATCTCACCATAAACGTATGGTAGTTGATGGGAGATTTACAAACCAATAGTAAGCCTTGTCCTGCAAAGAGTAAGGGAACAATTGGCAGACCACACCTTCATACTGCACCTGTAAAATAAACATCTTGCTTTCAAAAATTCTGATGTGTTCATCTGCAGTCCTATCTGGATCATTTACCCTAAACTTGGAACAGAACTTATTAGGGTTCTTCAACATATCATGGTAATCATTGAACTGAAATGGAGACTGATTATTTCCCAAGAAGAAGGCCATGGTTGGAGGATTAACAGGTGTTGTAGCTATGTTCCTTGGGGTTGACTAAGCTCTTGGTGCCCTAGGTATTCCCTGATCTCTCCTTGTTCTTTTGAATTAGACCAAAATCAGCAGCTCTTCTCCAACTGAGCTGGATCTAGTATGTCTCTGTCTAGTCCCCAAACTTGCTGATTTTTGTGGAGAGGAGTAATTCTTTGTTCGGCCCTGCTTCTAGTGCCAATTCTGTTGATGGGTGTTTTTGCACACAACAACGCAGGTGTGATTGCTAGTTTCACACCTCTCTTGAAAAGTATCCTACCCTAGGTAAGACTACTCCAAGGTTTCTACATCTAGGTCTTAGCTTGCTTCAAATCTCTTAGTTGGAATGTTCTAGCTATGCCTACAAGGGGTCTTACATACAGTCCTCAGATTTCAATGGTTTGAACAGCAATTTTTGCAAACCCTTTATGATTTCAACTGATAAGACATTGTGAAATGCTGCTGAAGTTCCTAAACTAACAACTATTTTCAAAGAAAATGTAAAAGGGAAGTAGGGTTTAAAGGAATCCTAATTGACATTCACAATATATAGATTACTGCAAGTAGACAAACACTCTAAAATTTAACCAGTTTTTTGAGTTACCAAACTAAAAATGAATGTTACAGTACTACAGAAAATGATGCTATCTTCAATGGAAATCGAAAGACTTTCATATTACATTCATTCATCAAATACTCAATAAATGGAGCAATTTAACTCATAAAATGCAATCAAACTTAAGCACAATTGATCAGCCTAGACTAACTTTACATAGTTATCTACCATCAGCAAATAACTAAAAGTATGGACTAAGAGCATTCATCAGATACTTTCAGCAAACCATGAACATTGTAAAAGCACAACTAACTAACTATGGGAGAGCAAGAAGCGAAGCATGAAAACCAAATAAGCAACACAATACACAAATTCTCAGAACAACTATAGAAACTTGCTTTGTATTACTTCAAATGGCAAAGTGTCAACAATTCGGCATCAATAATTCTCTCTTACAAATAATGGAAATGGCAGCCCTTTATATAGGAAAGCGGCATACCGAGTTTTTGAATGGACGGTGGAGATTAACTCAACACCAATGGTCAGATTTACATTATTAAATGCATTTCTTGTAGCTCATAACAAATCCCAGATTACATTTTGTCCCTTATGAAAAAGATGAAAAACAGCCCCCAGATACATTGAATCTAGACATTTTGACTACCCAACTGAATATAAATATATAAAAGCTCATTTTTGAGGCATAATAAAGACAAAATAGCATCACATGTCACTCTAAATATAGTTTACACTAGTGACAAGATTATATTTCAAAATATTCAAAAAGAACATATTAAGGCTCTCCATCCAAATCAATTTTGTCTTCTTATGCCAACTTGTTGCGGCAGTTGACCCAAGCTTCAAGTGTTGGATTGATATCTATAGGCTCTGGATTCTTAAGATAATCAACTCAATATCTAAACATTTCCAATTCTCGGCTATATTGATTGTATATCCTTTCTATTTATGCTTTTGCCTTATGAAATGCATTGAACTCAACTCTGAGGTCACTGGCCTTATCCACCTTGGCTTCCACATCTAACTCAACATTTTCAAAAATTATCTTGTGTAGTTTGTCTTTGCATCTTAGCACATCATATGGTGTAAAATCATTGTATGCCTCCACCAGATAGTCTCTCAAAGTATCATTTATATCATATATTAAAGCCAAAATGTTTTCATCTGCTAGTTTGTAGGCATCCTTTATGCTATCAAAAACTTCTTTCCTCAACTTCAACTGTTGGTACCATTCAGTGACTTTGGGCAATTTGTCGCCAGTCAGAATATTTTTAGCCAATAATGTTTGGGCAGGCAAATCTCTTATACCTTTGATTCTAGGGAACATATGCGAATAAATTCCTCAAAAGAATCACATTCTTCCCGCAAGTCTTTCCACTGCTCATGAAGTTGAACTAAACTCTTATGTGACTCAGCCGCAACATCAATTGTCTCAGAACCCCTTTTGTAGACTTTGATCATCCAACTTTGGACACCTTTTGACAGAGTTCGAACCTCACCAAGTCTAGACATTTTGTCTCTTGAAAAAAAGGTAGGTATTGTCCTTATCTCTCCTTCAGAATCTATTGGTTTTATCAGAATCTGGAGGCATGCCTAGTGTTCTTCATTTTGTTGCTTCAATTCTTTCTTTGAAAGTTCATCCTTATCCAGCTACTCTGGAATGGAAGTGACAGACCCCTTGAATTCATCAACTCTTTATGCACATGTAGTAGGTCCCAAATTGACAGTCATTATGGCGTAATCCTCAGCTCTAACATGTTCTCTGTTTGTATTGGCCAGTGGGACAGCTATCTTAGCTATCCTTGATCTAGGAGGCATGAGCTTTCCACAGTCCATCGAATGAAGAAGAAATTGCTTTTCGATTAGACTGCGTATATTCTTTTGTATATCCTTGATCTAGTTTCATCTTTGTAGATCCTTGATTTCACCTTTACTTTCTTTTGCTTCTTTGGCTTTTGAGCCTAGACAAAATTGTGCTCAAGTCTAATTTCATTACCTCCACCTGGGGCTCAGGATATGATATTCTGCTTCGCAACCAATCAGGAGCAGAAGAAGAAGGTTCTTTAGGCCCGTCAAGGTCTTTCTTTTCTGCATTAGATGGCCCTTCAAGTAGTCTTTTCTCTTGTTTTGATTCTTTATTTATTTCTTTATCTTCCTCATCTATAAGATTTCTCCAGTTCATCATTACATTTTCCTGAGCTATTTTGAGGCTTGCCTCTGTTTGGTCCTTCTTCAGAGGACTATCTGATATTTCAATTATCTTTGTGCCGACTATCTCAGCCAATGGCTTATCAAGTACCTCATTATTTGCCTCACCAAGTGCATCCTTTTCCGGTTCTTGCTCTTGCAGACCTAGTTTAGCACATACCTTCTCAATACCTAGTAGCAATGGCACAGCCAAGGGAGTTGAGTTTTGATCCACGAGTATTTGAGAGATAGGAGTAGCAGAGGATATAGGCATTGCAACTGAAGACAAGTTCATTTGTGTCAAATTGGTAAGCATGGCCGACCCCAAAGTTGATGAGTTAGAAGAAGTTGGCAAGATGGAGGAAATGACTATGGGAGAAGAAATGGACAAAGAAGGTAAGGGCAAATAAGGTAAAAGAATTGTAGAAATAGGAGATAATGCAATGGAAGTAGATAGTGGGGTGGAAGATATGGAAGGTAAAGGTGTGGTAGTGATAGAGGAACATGAGGTGGAAGCAATGGAGGAGATGGGACTGCTAGGAGTGCTAGAAGATATTTCCAATGAACAAGAATAGTTGAAATTAAAGGTGAGGTGGCAACAGAAATAGCTTCCTAAATAATGGATACCGAGGTCATAGGTGCAGTAGTGGAAGCAATAGAGGGAGATGTAGTAGAAGAAACTGTTGGAGATAGTACAACAACATTCACATCTGAGACAGAAGGAGATGGAGAAGTTGGTAGATTAGTATCATCATGAGTAGCAGCAGTCTCCGTAGCCTGCCTAACATCCTTTACCTTAGTCTTCTTCATCTTAGATCCTTCTCTGGGACTACTAGCCATGTTTCTTTTCTTTGAAGCTCTTGTTCTAGTAGAAGGAGGAATTTCTTTCTTTGTAATCTTTGCAATGACCTTCTTTCTTTTCTATGCTTTGGCCTTTTCTGCCAAGGTTGTGTGGTCTTCACTGTCTGATTTTTGTCCCTGGGCTAGTTCTACCTCATCAGTGATTTCTATGGGCTTATCCTCTTCTCCTTTAGACTCCTTTTCTGATTCAAGTGCAGTGTAGGTGAGTTGTATCCCTTGTCCCTCCAAGGCAACAATTTGACCTCTTACCCATGCTTTGCTTAATCTAATTGGTTCTTTCATTATAACCTCAAGGGAGCTTTCTTCAGGGTTTGCCCAATTAGGTAAGGGAATTGGCTAGTGATATTGTGCTTCCCAGGCTCCTCTATGCATTACATTGTCATCATCTTCTAATTGATCAAGAATGGAATGATATGGAATTTCCTTATAAATGCCATAGATAATCTGGAATGGGCTTTCTTCATGACCTCATAGTCATCCATACAATTTGTCCAAAAGTCTTCTATATACATTTTATGGAAAAACTTCTTACTTACATACCTCTCCATCACCTTATTAAGATCAAAATGATATCTTCTATTGTAGTAATCAAGATTGAGCAGTTGGAGTTCTTTGTCAGTGTTCAACTGATCCTAATGAAGGACATGCATAATTTCCTTTTCCTAACAACATGCGAAATTGGGCATTTGTTCTATGCAGGTGCTTAATTTTTTCAGTACAAGTTATCAATTGTCTAGACAATTCCAACAGTAATAATTTATCTGTAGGATACCTAGGAAGACTGAAAGCCATCCCTGTGAAGCCCTATATTCTCAGATATGTGAACTTTTCAAATTGAATATACCACCTCCCATACTTGGTGATTTCATTCATAGCTTCTGTGGATATTCTTAGAGCTATATTACCTTGTAATAACCTGGTTATGTACATGGTAAAGGCATCATTTACCCTCTTATAATCCATAAGAGATTGTGACAAGGTGATTTCTGTGTAGCATTCATACACCTTCACTTGAGTCTGCTCATCATTTCCTACTTCCCCTACCTTGGATAATCTAACATAATGATTTCTCTTTGCCAAAGCATAAACAACATATGATGTCCACCTGAAGAACCGTTTCTCTTTGAAGTTATTGAATGCTTCATTGATGTTGTCACTTAAAATTTGTGACCAATGGAACTTAGTCCCCTTTAGTATTTCTTCAATTATAACAAACATCCATCGCTTGAAGGTTGAGGCCACAAACAATCCATATATTCTACTCAAGAAGGTTACTAAGTCCCCTATTTCATCATGAAAGTCACTTTTGTATAGTACTTAGGGAAACTTAACCAAGACAGACCTTCTACTCCTTGCCCAGTGTTCATTCATATGTTTCCTACATCCATTTTCAACTTTCTTGTAGGTGTCTTCTAATCCTGCCTTATCTGGCATGGTCATTACTGTATGCAATGGAATATCAAATGTTTCATCCAAGGAGAGTGGGCTTAGGTCAGCTAAAATATCTCCACTGGTAGTTTTTATTATCCTGGTCATGACATCATACCTATCTGCATAGGCAACTAGAAGTTCAGCACACTGAACAGATGTAGGGAAGGCAGCAGCTTGTGCAATCCCACTGTCTTTAACTTTCTTTGCTCTAGGGGTTGGACTCAGACCAAATACACTAAGTCTAAAATCATCAAGGTCAATGTGACCCAAGTCTGTATCTCTGATGTCATTCCATCCAGTATGAATCTTTGTTTCTAGAAGAATACCTTTGAATTCATACCTCATGCTTTGAGCTCGTGCAGTCATCTAACCTGCAAGACTGGACCTTATAAGTATGATACCTTTAAGGTGTTCTTCCTAACTCCTAAGTTTAAAGTCTATGATTATCAAGTTGACTCCTACACTATCTAACCATGTTATAACCAATGAACTTATAATGAATCTGCTAAGTTACCAACATGTACTCAAAAGAACAGAAGTTTGAAATTCATTAACCATTGCATTCATTACATGATCAAATAATAAGCAATTCTAATACTAATGCATGTAATAAATACCCAAATACTACAAATCCCATTTAAAGCATTCAAAATATCATCATTTCTTGATTGCAGTCATTATTCCATCCTATCAAACACTTCTCCTTTTGAAAATTTCTTAAAAAACATCATTTTACTCAATTTACGCTAAATTCGGGGTCAACTAACCTATAGGAGGAAAAGCTCTAGTTTTGAGGTCTACCGACCTCGGCAGGGAAATCAGGTCCGTCCGACCAACTATTCTTTTATGTTCATGTCCTCAAGGCTTTGCACAGATTTTATGGCTAACTTACTTGCGCGGGTTTTAGGATGGACCGACTTACGTTAGTCATTCAAGTCAGTCAATTGAAAGGTTAGCGCAAGATGATTAGAATAACTTATACTACTTTTGCATGAGATTGGGCACCGTTTGACCTTGTGGAATTTTTGAAGTCAACCAACTAAGTCGGTGGTGTTGCATTTCAGTGCAAGGTCGAATGAATTTGGTTTCAGCACAAAGTGCTTTCTTGTTTCTTTGGAAGAGGTTTAGAACATTATAGATCTGCAGGATTTTTACGTGCTTCCAACCTAAGTCGGAGAGATGGTTTTTTAGCACAAGGTCAGAGTAATCCAAAACCAGCGCAAAGGTCATGTAGGATTCTTAGATCATTCAACTAAATAAGTTAAGGCTAGGAACAACATTAAGTCAGGGAACAGGGTTTTTTAGCGCAAAATTAGTTTGAGTCTCGGCGCGGATTTTCAAGGCCGCCGAATGACTGGATTGGTCATGGAGCTTCTAAAAGTCAATCAGATGACATTTTGACGCAAAAGTTATCCCTCATTTGTTTCGATCAGTTCAATGCGTTTGAGTTCATTTTGTTTCGCTAGGGCTTTGACAAGTTTTTTTTTGTTTTACCTATGGGAGAATCTCTGAGTGATTGCCTTAAAACATATTTTCTTGAGAATTTAAAACTAGGGTTTATAGAAACATGAATAGTCCAAAAATCAAAACCCTAGCTTAGATGCCCTAATTCATACTATCAATACATTTGCCATGTTTTTGAAAGGAAATGCAGTGAATTGAAAATGAAAGCCTAGCTAAATGAAACCCTGAGTGGGGAAATGAGCTCCTACCTTGTTCGCAAGGTGAAAAGATTTGAAATGTGTAGGTGTGCAGGAGGTCTCTGGGTCAAGTCCATGGGTTTGTGCAGTGAAATCGCTCGAAAAGTCACCGAAATCTCTCCAAGTATTTGTGAAATGTAAAATGAGCTTAGAAACCATGAAAAACTCCTTTTATTCCTCCTAATTGATTGCCATTAATGTAGGGCGTACGTAGTATCTGCTACGAGATTTGGCATAAATTAGGGTTTGCGTGACTTTCAGTCTCATCTAAATCAACGGGGATTTGGGATGTGACGGACCTAGTCAGTAGGTATCATGCTTAGCACCAAAGTGACCAACCCATTTTCATGTGTTGCGGGAGTTCGAGGCTCCTCAGACTGGCGGAGAATTCATCACCCTCTAACTTGGTCGGTAAACAAACATTATAGCGCAAGGTTGGTAACAATCGGTTTTAGCGCTAAGGTCCATGGATACAAAAAGTGGTGTTAAGGTTGGTCAGGTAGCAATACAGTGTCGGGGTCAGATGGAAAGCATTCTAGCGCAGAAGTTAGGCAAAGGGCTTTTTAGCACAAAGGTTGAATGAAAGGCATTTTAGCGTAAAAGTTGGATGAAAGGCATTTTAGCGCAAAGGTCAGATGAAAGGCATTTTAGTGCAAGGGTCGGTTGGGAGCCATTTCAGTGCAAAAGGACAATCCAACCTACTTAATAAAATGCAAGGACCTAGACTTAGCAGATTTTGAAATGATTTTTCAACATCCAATTTCTAACATGGCAAAAAGTGCATTTTGACCACTTGATTACTTAGGAGATGGAAAAACTCACTTGACACTCTAAGTCAAAATTTGAAAGAGGGGGTCCCTATTTTTTGAAATGGGGCATGTGTGCGAGGCACAACAAACCCAAATAACGGTCACAAGCTGACACTAAAAATTTGGGACTGACCCAAAATAGGGCAGGACTAGGGCGTGGATGCCCAAGTCCTCCCCCCCTATTTTGATCAGGGTTAGGTTCAAGGGATCCCCCTAGGTCCCATTTGTCATGAAACTTAGGGCTCATTTCATCAGGGTGTCAAAATATGATGCAAGATGTCCTAAATGCAGATAAAAGACCTAGGAGCAATACAGCATCGGGGTCAAATGGAAAGCATTCTAGCGCAGAAGTCAGGCAAAGGGCTTTTTAGCACAAAGGTCGAATGAAAGGCATTTTAGCGCAAAAGTTGGATGAAAGGCATTTTAGCGCAAAGGTCAGATGAAAGGCATTTTAGCGCAAGGGTCGGTTAAGAGCCGTTTCAGTGCAAAAGGACAATCAAACCTACTTAATAAAATGCAAGGACCTAGACTTAGCAGATTTTGAAATGATTTTTCAACATCCAATTTCTAACATGCCAAAAAGGGCATTTTGACCACTTGATTAATTAGGAGATGGAAAAACTCACTTGACACTCTAAGTCAAAATTTGAAAGAGAGGGTCCCTATTTTTTGAAATGGGGCATGTGTGCAAGGCACAACAAACCCAAATAATGGTCACAAGTTGACACTAAAAATTTGGGACTGACCCAAAATAGGGCAGGACTAGGGTGTGGACGCCCAAGTCCTCCCCCCTATTTTGATCAGGGTTAGGTTCAAGGGATCCCCCTAGGTCCCATTTGTCATGAAACTTAGGGCTCATTTCATCAGGATGTCAAAATATGATGCAAGATGTCCTAAATGCAAATAAAAGACCTGGGAGCTAAACCTTATGAGGGAAAAGCACCCAAGGGGACATTTTTTGATGTTACATTTATCCCCCACTTTAATGTATGTATAAACATGAGGCCAATACATGCATTAAAGTATGGTCAACAAACACAGCAAACACACCAAGTACGGAGAAGACACGCCAGACACATTGAAGACAATAACAGGGACACAAAACACGGAGAAGATAGTTACAGTCATGCAAAACACAGAGAATACAGCAGATGCATAGAAGACAAATAATGCATAGAAGATAGGAATGATTTCTTTTTTTTCTTTTTCTCATATATATGAAATGCAGATGCAAGTACAAGGAAAGTAAACATACCTCCCATAATGCAGGAAGCACTCATCACGCTGGTCTTTAAACTGCATATGGGGCAACACACATGCAAGACACACCAAACCTCCCATAATGCAGGAAGTACTCATCGCACTAGTCTTTAAACTACACATGGGGCAATAGACACGCTAAACAAAGCAATCACACCAAACACACATTGAAGACATGGAGAAAACACAGCAAACAAGCAATGGAGTGTTCCTATTTATAGGTTCATCACCATCTCAAGCACATTACAGGCACACACTGATGATTGCCCTTCGCCAACAATCACCGAAGACATGCTTAAAGGTTGAGTTAGTCACAGAATTACTCCCCGCCTAAGCAAAGGACTTTTGAAAATGACAGGATGGGCACACTCCGCAAGAGATATGCCACCCTACCTCTGCAGAGGGCTTCAGATGATTGATGATTGATTGATTGATTGATTGCAAACAAACTCAGAGTGCAAGAAGTACTCATCGCACTAGTCTTTAAACTGAACCTGAGGACAAGCACATTGCTAACATCTACAATAGACAACTTACATTATATATGCCTGCACCTTAAGGTGGTTGCTATCACATCGATATCAAGCACGTTAAGGTAGGAAGAAAACACACAAGGGAACATGGACTTTCACAAAGCCCATGCCCCCCGGAGGTGACATATACTTTACAATCGCCAAATGTTCCAACAAACACATCCCTGTAAGAAACATGTTAGTATCCACATAATCATGAAAAACAACATCAATGCATATGATTAATCACACAAAGAGCCAAGGTTATACTACGAATTCTAAGTGTCACCAAGGCGAGATTCAAAGACAAACAAAGTGCATGGAGCAACAGTATTGTTAAGGTTTGTAAGTGAGATAAAAAAATCATCAAAATCACTATGCAGAAAGCACAGAGTGCTTCTACTAGCTAAGCATCAGATAAGATACATAATCCCATTGTCATATTAGGAACTAAGACCAATTTTTGATTTCTCGCTAAAGGGACGCTAGGTCCGCATCAGTATAAATATTTTTTGTCATCCACCCGCTAGATAGAAACACTAGAGGAAGGGGAACAATAAATAAGAGAGGAGAAACAAGTGTCTTAGGGGCAGTCACATAGGAGGGTGCCCCCAAGTCACCAACTGCAAACACTATGTCCGTAAGACACAACACACAACAATGAAATCAGAGAGAGGCAATATAGAAGAATGATGATACAAATAGAAGGTCACAACAAAGGTAGTCTTCTGGTATCCTAGAACTTACAAGAGAATTAGGGGTCATCTTAGGAGGCCTAAACAACACATAACACATCACAGGGCAAGCACATCACTAAAGAGATAAAGGGTTAGAAATACTTACATGTTTCATCCCAATGTTAAGAGTATACATATCTAGGATATTTGTCATGTTGTTTTGGTCTTGCTGATATTGCATTAACATTAAGTGTAGAACGATGGGAGGCTTTCTTTTATTCAAAAGGATTATATCCAATGCCGCTTGAGTGATGTGTTGAAGTGGAGTCTATAGGTATTCGAATTCCTTGCTGATTTACACCACATCCCTTACCTAGACAGTCACAATTTTTATAAAGGATTTTAAATCCTTGACCATAGAGGGATGTCATTTATTTAGGGGATAATGAAGCTTCATAGGTCTCATAGTTTGTGGTATAAGTGAGAGTATTGTTTTTATTTTCTACCAAGGGGACTTTAGGTTTCTTAGGTTCTTCAAAAGATTGCTTCAGTGAGATTGATGCTACTTTTGATGTGTCAAAGGCTATTAATTTTATATTCCCCCATACTGCAAGGATTAAAATCTAATAAGCCCCAATCATCACCAAAGAGTGTATTCGATGGTATAGAATCTTCAATAACATCACTCATGGCTAGAGGCATTGATGAATTAGTTCGTAAATTATTTACGCTCATATGATTGTAAACTAGTTTTTGCATTTCAATATGTAAATAGTTATATGGCTCAGGAACAGCATGAATAGTATGAATTTTACCTTTGAATATAAATTTGATTGAATGATGTAGGGTGGAAGGAACCGCCCCTAATGCATGAATCCAAGGTCTACCAAGAATCATGTTGTAAGATAAAGAACAAGGCATGACATGAATCAGGGTAGGCACAAGCACGGATCCTACTTGTATAGGTAGAGTTATAGTGCCCACGGATTTTCGTCCAACATTATCAAAGCCACGAATGCTAATGCCATTTGGTTTGATTTGTGATGTGTCAACCTTTATTTTGTGTAGTAGGTCAATGCTACAAACATTAAGAGCCGATCCATTGTCAATCATAACCCATTTTACCAACGTTTTATTTATTGTGATAGAGATCATAAGTGGATCCTATTGGTTTTGAACTTCAATTGATGATAATTCATGTGGTTGAAAGATAATATCCATTTTTGTCACATGCATACTATCCAATACAGCTACTACATCATTAGGCTTAATAGTAGGTGGGATAATCACCTTTTGCAAAGCTTCTTGGAGCATTCCATGGTATGTAGATGATGTTTTTATTAAATCCCAAAGAGAGATCTTAGCCGGAGTAGTGCGAAGCTATTCGACAAGATCATACTCTTGACCACTTTTATGAGTAAGACAAGATGGTGGAGGGAGCATAGGTTGAGAACATGGAAGAGAGGTAGGCACATGAACTGCTTGCTTACTTTGCTTGTTATTATGGGTGTTGTATGTATGAGCAATTACATTTTGAACACCATGATTTTTTTGAGTAATTTGTTTTGCATAGTTAAAGAGGTCATAGGTAGGTTTACCTTGAACCGTTATCACTGGCTTTAAGCAAGAGGGTGCACTAAGTGCCCCTCAGATAGTAATTTTAGGAATATTGCTACCAAATCTAGTAATGACGATTGAATTTGTTGGAAACAAGGCAGATAACTGAGAGGGGAGGGTGAATCAGTTATCTCAAATATCTTTAACTTTCTTTTTTCCTTTAGTAATTAGTGCAGCATCAAAACATATAAGCATATATGATCATAAGAACAGAAATAGAATCAACACACATAACACAAGTATTTTTACGTGGAAAACCCTATTAAGGGAAAAACCACGGTGTGACTAACCTAAGATTGTATTCTCTGTTAAAAGAATAAGAAGTACAAAATGGCACTTGCCAATTAGGGCTCACTGCCTGAGCACACTGCTCACAAGAGGCACACTACCTACAAGAGACTCACTGTCTCTAGAACTTACAAAAGGTAATCAAGTGTTTGAACTGATGAGAAGCATCTACAAATGCAAGAGTTCAATTTTGGTTAGGCTCAATACACTGATTTGATGCACTTCATCCCTCCTCTGCTTTAATATTGTTGCTCTATCACATACCAGACTTGATCTGTTGTTTTCACATGTGTCCCTGCTTTTCTTTGCACTTTATTTCCTCACTTCCATATTTTCACATACTTACATATTGGAATCCATCTGGTATATATATCCGCATCAAGGATTTCATGAACTTTCTAGTCAGCAACAAGAACACTCAAGATATTTACAAGTTACTGATCTGTCAGCTGAATCCATGCTTGATTTGTGATGCATATCAAAAGCATAGGCATACAAGTCATTAATCATGTCGGCTAATAATGTATAATCCCCAAATAGCTTGATCAACACCTTTTACTCATCTAGATTGAAGTCTGATGCTCTGCCAATCAGTTCTTCCTCTGTCTTCTCTATTTGACTGGAACCTGATGCTCAGATGCTCATATCTTTTCCATGCTTTACTACCAGAGGCTAAATCTCTGGAATAAAGTAGTCATGATACTCCTCTTGACTTATCCAAGTCCACAACTTGTTGAGTTACACCATCTGAGAGATCCGGACCTGATTGTTAGACCTTGTTGCATACTCTATTCTTATTCACTGAACCAAAACAATCTTCAATCTGACTTCCGGTATAGGCATACTATGTATTACGGATGTGTGGGATAGACTTTATTGCCATCAATGGCAACACTCATGAAGCCACACAATGTCTCTTGCCAAGAATCTCCCCCTTTGGCATTGATGGCAACACTTAGTGAAAAATGGTTCAGTGTCGCAGTAAACACCCCCTTGGCTGATGCTCTGTCTTTTGCACTATTTTATGAGAGCTCCACCTAAGCTAACATTTTTCACTACTCCTCACTCCCCCTTTGACATCAATGGCAAAGGGCAGAATCTGTACACCAAAATTTGTAAAAATTAACCTATACATAGCCGCATAAGTATATATATGTTATACTTACATATACTTAAGTATATCCACAAAAGTTGCCTTTAACTGTACAAATTATGTGGCCCAGCTCTACTTCATCCTGTCCAAAATGGAGATGTGACCACTCAACAAAAATGCATATGCTTCTTCCCTTCTTAAATTTGTCGGATCACTGGTTTGGGCTGTGGTCTGAGCATCTATCAAGGCCCCATGCATTGCTTCTAACTTAGGGATAATTATCCCTCTGAGTTCACTCATTTTGTTTATTATATCCTTCTTTTCTTTGTTCAGCCTCTTTATTTCATTTATGATGACAATGGCCTGGCATTCTTGATTCATTAAAGATATAGTGAGGGAATCAAAATTTTGAGATAAACTTGATAGCTTACCTTCTTGTTCTTTCACCTTCTTTTCAATATCCTCTATCACTTTGGGCCAAGATAGACAAAATTTGTACATGTCCCCACCATCTTTAAGAGTATTTTCAAGGCTCTTTATTCCAATGTCTAGGGTCCTCCTATCAGTAGCAATGAGTCCCTGTACTTCAGTGAATTTTTTTCCCAAAAACTCCTTCCGGACCTTTGCTTCTATAGATTTCTCTAAAGATTCAAAATGAGTGCTAACAGAATTTACTAGTGATTTCAAGTTATCAAATGGAGAGGCCAAAGGATCCTTTTGAAATGATGGCATGATCTTCTCCAGCATCCTGGATGCAATCTCCAACATTTCACAATCTTCCATGTGAGATTTCAAGAGTTTTTCTTTTGCTTTGGCTTGAGAAAAAGATGTTATTTTCATTGTCTGGACCGAAGAGAGAGAGAATCAAAATTTAGTGGCCCTTGAAATAGCTCAGGTTCATCTATCTCCATCATTTCTTTGTTCAAGAAATTCTTCACTGCCTCTGTAGTGTCTCTTGCAGGAGATTTAGTCTTCTTTTCATTTGGGATCTCAAAACTATCATCATAGGTCTTCTCTGCTTGTTCTTTTCTTTTCCCTTTACCTCCTCTTCTTGACTCACTTTCTCCTCTTTTCTTCCTTCTCCTTCAGCTCTTGAATCTGGAATGTCTTTAGTGGGATCTAGAGGAGAGATGTTGCCTGTGTTTACTGCTTCATGAACTTCCTCTTCCGGAATAGAGGAATCCAAGTCCTTAGACTTCTCTTCATCTATCTCTTTTGATCCTTCTACATTTTTGTCAGAAGATTCTTCATTGGTTACATTTAATCCTTCAACATCCATGGTCGAAGGTTCTTCATCTGTTTCCTCTACAATAGGAAGATTGAATCTTTTGAAGGCATTCCAGAGGATGTATTTTGTTTCTCTTGCTACTTGGTCAGTTTCTCCAAGCATAAGTTTATTCATTCTTGCTTTACTCTAGAATTCATCCTTACAATCCTTAAAGATCATGTCCATTTGCTTTGGCATAATAGAAGGATAGAGCTGAATTGCTATCTGTTCCCAACTCTCTAAGTCTTTTTTCTTTTGCATTCTCTTTTCTTAGTTCAAGTACCTTCTCTAGACTTTTGGTAATTAATGATATAATTTCAATGAATGCTTTATTGTAGATGTTCAGAACCTGACTGTAGCTTCTTCCAAAATCTTCTTGTCAGTATCAATGTATTCATCATAGAACTCTGTTACTGGTTGCAGGTTCCCATCCACAGTAACTACCTTGATGATATCATCAATGGAAAGAGTGGGCTTTTCAACAAATTCTTATGCCTTTTCTTCTTTGTTTTTACTAGCAGAGAATTCCCTGGATGTTTTCTTCTTCCTCATTTTCTTAACTTCCTCATCATATTTTGTTTCTTCATCATCTTTGAGACTTGTGTATGACCTTGTGTCTTTTGTTTTCATTCTCGTTTCTCCTTTTCTGGATGTCTTCACTTCCAGTTTGGTGGCTCTTGAGCTTTTAGGAGTAGTAGGTGCAGAGCTCTTGGAGGATCTAGTCCGAGAGGAGACTTGTACCAAAACACCTCCTTTCTTTGCTTCTTGTTTCTTTTTCTCAGCCTTCTCCATTTTCTCTCTATTTGCATCTACTACCTCTTTTGATATGCCAAATTTTTTGGCAATTTCCTCAACTTCCCTTCTAACTTTCCTCTTTATCTCCGGTTGTCTTAACTCAACATGTATTTTTACACTTAGTTCTTAAAAGATTCTAAACCTTTCTACCTCAGGGTCCTTGGGCTAGCTCAACAGGTGTTGAATATGTAGCTCCAATATTTTCTCATCGACCTCATATCCCATTGGCATTATCCACATTGTTCTGGGCTCAACTGCCTCCATTAGGCATTGATCAGTGTCAACCATGAAGCACACTGCATCCTTGTATTTCTCAACTATGGATTGAGGTTTCCTCTCTCTAGCTTGCATCATGCTTTGGAAGTTCTTAAAGTAACCCCAAAGAGCTGTGCTTTGAGATTTAGCATCACCAAGTCCATACATATAATCTCTAATCTGGATTGCAACCAGTTTGTCATTTTGCCAAACCCAACCACTTGATCCAGGTAGCTCATCCATGTAATAGAAGAATAGACATAGTATTAAACAACCATACTTAAAGGAGTTCTTCTTATCCTTCTTGATCTTCTGGAGGTTTTCTAATAGTTGATTTAAGATAAGATCACATAGGTCATAGTCTGCATTTTCCCTCAACATCTGATATGCTACATATATTGCAATCCCAAACACAAAATTCTCCCTGCTAGAATGATAGATCTTATACCCCAAATTTGACATCTGGATCTATGATGTCATCTATGGTCATTGCTCTCTTGTCAAATTTAGATCCGGTGGCTTCAGTTACTATCTGGTTCTTGATAGATTTGAGTGTAGGTAACCCATCGGATGAGTGCAGTTTAGTTACTGCCCTGATGGCATCTTTTGTTATCTTGAAGGGCCTCATTAACCACATGAAATTATCATGCATCATGCTTAGGACATACCGAACCCAATCATCTTCTGCAAAACAGGGAAAGTGTATGCAATGTCTGAAGTGTTTATCCCAGAGGGCCTTGTTGTTGTGTGGTTACACAACACGCCCCATTTTGACTTGGCAAAACAGGGACCCAACTTCTTTTTGCTCGATTTGTGTGTCTTGCTTTCTGGCGGTTTGGTAAAAATTAGTCAAGTGCATCATCACGTTGAGTCAGGATGAGGTAAGTCATCAATGTGAGGTCAGTTTGTCAAAATTCGTATTTCATATCTATGACCTCATATTTTGGAAGAATATTGAATTTCATGCAGGTTTGCCTTTTACATCACCCTGGTATTCATCAAGATGTGAGAATTATCGGCAGTCAAAGTCTTGGTCAAACCTGATATTCGCAAGAGGGGGGGTCATATTTTATAACCTCAGTCATGTTTCGAACAACATCATCATATTTGAGACATCCCTTGATATATCCTGCGGCTCAAATATCCCGACGTCAACTTTAAATGGTAGTAAGTCTTTCCCGTTAAGCGGTCTTTTATACCGCGAACATCATGGTTTTGAAAAGTAACCCGATATTCGTTAATATCATCCTGACGCGGAATATCACCCTTAACAAACATCCTGATGACATCATCTGAATATGATAAACAAAGAAGAAAACATCCTGATGACATCATCATCACATTTGCATTTCGACAGGATATTTTGTAAACACGATCATGTTCGCCCAATATGACGATGATGTCATGAAGCATTTCCGATACAAAGAACGAATATCATGATGACGTCATCCTGATATTCCGAAAGGAGGATGAGCATGCTTGACTCATCATCATCATTTTATTTTGAAACATCACCCGATAAACTGAAATATCCTCCTGATGTGCTAAAATGTAAACAAGGGGTGCATTGTTACACGAATCTTGTCACGATAATAATATCATGCTGGGGAGGATGATATCGAAACTCAACCCGATATTTGTGAAATATCATCCTGCCCTCATGATATCTTGTCATATGGATATTCCCCCGCTCCCTTTGCCGCCATTATCATTAAATGCGCGCAGACATGGTAGGTGATTCCCGCCGATCCCAGAACCCAATGAAATACCTAGCGAGATCCTGAGTTTTCGCACGAATGATCAAAGATTGCAATCTAACTTGTCAGAGTTGCCCTAAATTCACCCTAACTGTGAGGTTAAAAGGTAATTCAACTGCCATTGTTACATTTACCTGCGTTAAAATTGTTTTACAGAGCACTAGCCTCCATATCCACATAATAGCTACCGTTGCGCAATTCGAGCTCACAGATAGAGGGAAAGAAGTGATTGACAGTTGAATCAAGGGCATCTTGACGATATACTAGTATAAAGGAAAATCTGCATAACCAGGTAAGTAAACTGAAACCCTCATCATGTTGTTTCTAAATGATGTTGAAAGTTCTGGTTATGTATCCATGTAAGTAAGTAATGTGAAATTGATGCAATAGGCATGATATTTGCAATATGTATGCATGCATATCCCTGTTGTGAGAAGAAATGTTGTTAATTGCAGGTACCCATGGCTGAAAAATGCTTAGTCAAGAATCAGGAAGAATTCAGCAGGCCTATGTTCTCTTCTCAGAGAGGGGTCCTGTTCAAATATGGGGCAATTACAGATACCCATCAGGGGATTACCAACCTAGAGGCTTGGTCAGCCAAGCTGAATGATGGACAAGATAAGAGTCTGATATTGGACGCAGTGTTTGTATCAGGTATGTGGAACGCTGCTGGCTTCCCATACTCCATCGAGTCTCCAGAGCTAGTCATTGAATGCACCTGGAATTATAACCCTCAGATGAGGCAGGTGGTGAAGCATGGGAGAGTGTATGCAAACCTATCCATCAAAGGTCTCTCCCGGACATTTGGACTGCCAATGGGCAGTAAGGTAAAGAGTGTAGACTTGAAGAAGTCTGAAAGAGAATACGAGGCCAACAAGAAGGCGGCCAGAAAGAACATGTATGCTTGGCGGGCCGAGAACAGCACATATAATGCAGCGGCCAAGCTCCCCGTGCACATGTTCAAGTTTGACTTCAATGAGGAATATCAATATGTGATTGCCCTACTGAACAGGATGACTGGACAGCCTGATACTGGAGAATTTAGAGATTGGATGTATGGCATAATAATGATGTGTCTGTATGCAGACATCAAGCCACTGTAGGGCCAAATAATTAGTGATGCTCTGCATGAGCAGCTGATGAACCTGGGAGGTTCGGATTGTGCATTCTACATGACCTCCTATATCGTGTATTCTTGTGCTTATAGAGGCACTTTTGATGCCCTGGTGATAGATGAAAAACTGACGGGCACAAATGCAGCATATATATGGGATCATCATCCTCAGCTGCAAAGAACCAAATATATCAAGGACTACAAACTGGTCAATGATGCATTCTCTATGCATCTGGTAAGGACCATGGAAGATGACAGAACTAAAAGACTGAGCATGGAGGCTCAGGAGGTAGTATACAGGCATGGGGCATGGTACATACAATTTGCCACCTTTTCCTACATCAGGATAGAAGGTTTTGAAGGACATCCCCTGATGCTGCCGAGGTATCCTACTGATGCAGTAGTTTTAATGGAATTTATCAGGCAGGGCTCCACCATCATACAAATGTATAAGGATGCCAAGAAGCTGCCACCAATTTTGTTCCCAGTCAACATTGGCAACTACATGTGCCCTGACTCGGATAATATAAAGAAGGTGATGGTCACTCTGAACAAGATGAATTTACTACCCTTCCCAGTAACGAGACCATATGATCCTTACGGTCGAATGCAGAAGATTCTAGGAAAGCCTATTCATCAGAGGCACCTAGAAGATTTTTGGGCTGACTGCGAAGATGAGGCAGAGGCCAGGAGGAGGAGGTATCAGAGGTTGACTCTGAACTAGATCAGGACATTTGACTGCATATCCCTCCCTCAGCAGCTGAAGAGTGATGACGGCAGGATAATGGCAGATGAATACGAGCAGAAGAAGATTTACAATGATACCATCTCTGCACCTGACCTCACCATGCAGGAGGATATGTCCTTGGACCCATTCTTTACCAGAACCATACACTTGACCCAAGCTTGGGTAGATGCATAGGTAGAGGCATTGAAGAAGAAGGGTGTTGCCATCATGATGGACAACAAAAAGAAAGGGCAGGACATCCCTGCAGATGAATATGATGACTTCCTGCTGGAGAAGAGGAAGACTAAGGGAGAGAGGATCCCTCCACCACAGCAGCCTAGTAAAAGGGCCCCGAGGGGCAAGAAGGTGGAGAAAGGACCCAAAGGGGTCATGATTGAAAGGGCAGTATTCATAGTGGAGGAGCCAACCAGATCGGGATCAGAATCAGATTCTCGTCCAAAGCCCAAGAAAACCAAGACAGCAGAGGCTGGAATCACAGAGACCCAAGAAGTGGGTCAGTCATCCAAACAACCAGGCAAAGATATCCTCATGGAGGAGGAGCCTGAAGAAGAGGAGGAAGCTCCGCTGGTAATCAGAAGAAACAGGAGAGCTCCACAGGTGTTGGTTCCCAACACACCTAAGAAACCAAGAACCTCAATGAGAGGTGAAATAAGTCAAACCCCAGCACAAGTACAAGGGGCAGGTAGTGAAGTGCAGAAGGAACTTCAGCATAACATTCCACTTCCTATCATTGTCAAGTTCAAAACTGAACTGGCAGAAGAACAACAAAAGGAAGCATCTCAGGCACAAGCAGAAAGGCATGTCTCGCTAGACGAGACAATAAACTTGTCTGATGATGAGGTGGTGCAGGATGTGGCTGCACAAGAAATGGAAGCACTGGCTACTGGCATTAGTGTGACTCCTCACAAGCCCCATCTGTCCAATCAATGCTTGAGGAGATGAAACAAGCAGAAGCGGAGCGAGAAAAGAGCCTGGAACCAGAGAAGAGCCCAGAGCAGGTAGCACAGGACATAGGGCTAGATACACTGATTGCTGAGGTGACAAGTCCTGTAGTGGTAGACTTGACAGAGAAACAGGATGCAAGTCCTGAGAAACTAGCAAGATCACCTGATAAGGGCCACCTGACAGAGGAGATAGAGATGGCCGAAGCAGAGGGCCATGCTCTTGAATCAGGCCAGCAAAGCCCACAAGATACATCAGCAGGACCTGCTATAGTAGAGGTCCAAGAAGCAAGGGCTGATGAAGAGAAGAAAGAAGAAATAGAGGATCCAGCTGCTAAGGCACATGAGGTGGATAGTGCAGGCACAGAACAAGTAATAGCTGCAGGACAGATGCCATCACCTCGGGCGGATCCTATGATAGCTAGTACGGTGGACATACCACCAGAAATTGAGAAACAAAAGGAGGATGATCAACCTCCACAAGGGGAAGAACTGGGGACAGGTGAAGTAATAATGGAGAAAGATCATGGTCATCATGATCTACATACAGGTACACCACAGGGTTCCCCACACAAAGAAGATGCTCCCCTAGAAAAGGAAGTTCCTCAACAGGAGGAGGCACTTCAGGATCAGTAGTAAGGCAAGCATCAAGAGAAAGAAAAGGAAAAATCACCATCTCCACAACACGTATTGATAGAAACGGGAGATAGGGGTGAACAGCATCATGAAGCTGAAAAGCGTGATCAGGTGCCTCCATGGTTAGAAAAGGAGGTAAATGTTGAGGAGGAACTTGAGATCCAAGAGTTCGACGTCTCCACCCTATTCTCCGCGGATATAATGAAGCCCAGGAGAAAGGCCAGAACGACTTCGGCCATCAAAAGAGATCCAGCGACAGGGAGAAGGACCGCACAAATTGCTGTACCTACGGTAGAGAAGGAGAAAGGCAAAATCACTGTGGATGAATTCCAGATAAGCACAGTTGATTTGGGTTTTGCCAACGAAGAGCAGGAAGGTCAGGAAGGAAAAGACATCATAGACTCTCTAATTCAGAAAGTGAAAAGAGAGAAGGAGAAAAATAAGCAACATAAAGAGCACATTGCTCAATTGCATGCATACATTAAGGATTTAACCAACCCTGAGGATACTACAAGTGAAGCTGTAGTCCCATTGACTGCCATTTCTCAGGAAGAAGTAAATAAACTGGACCTCATGAAACATGAGGCTTCCGTAATAAGAAAATGGATGTCATCCACATTGGATGATGCTATAGAAATAATGAAGGGTTCTTTGAAGAGATGGAGCATGTTAAGTGACTCCAAAACCAAGGTGGACAGATTGCAGATGCAGACCGGAAAAAGGTCTTATAAACTGGAGAAAGTCCTCAGCCTGTTGGGAGAAATAAGGAAGATAAATCCACAACTGCTTATCAGTAAGCAGGTATTGAATAATAATACTGCATTGTTAGTGGATATCTGGTACAAAGATGTATAGTTTGAATGCGGAGTCCTCAAGAGATGTAATAGTAAGCTGAGGGAGATCAGCATGAGGCTACGTGATTTAATGGGCATTAAGGCAGACATGCTAGAAACATTAGAGGGCAAAGTGGAAGGGAAGATAGAGAATCAAGATGAAGATTCTGCCCTTAAGGCTTTGCGCAATAACTTCCAAATGGAAGATGATGGTCCGCTCGTCCACTTGACAGAAGAAGTGATAAATAAAATGATGAGGATTAAGGTCAAGATGGAGACCTACAATGAGACATTGCAGGATAGAGAAAATTTTTAAATTTATTCAAGATACGTAAATTTGTTCAAGTCTCGTAGAATTTAAGCCTTAGACACTTGAGATCTCGTGCTACGATCAATATACCCCAATATCCTGTCATATTTACAGTATCTTCACAAATATGTCGTAAATATCCAGTCTGATTTGCCATCTGACCGCAAATATCAACTTATCCAGTGGAATCCAGCCAATATTTGCAAAGTTTCAGCCAATTTGCCTCCAAATTGAGAAATCCTGGCTCACAGGGTAAATACCAGGTCTAGACCTAGTGAAATTTTTGAAGAATTGCCTGTTAGAGGTTTCAGACCTAGGACTGTAGACATTCATCATACTCCAGGGTCTAGTGCGTCTAGAGCTTCACCGGGACCTCCTCCTGTAACTCCTATTGGTTTGCAAATGCCTTCTGGTATATCCGTGACACCTCCTGTTCAACCCCAGGGTATACCTTTCGTTCAACCTCTGCCAGCTGCACCACCAGTTCAAACCCCTCAGGTTGCAATGTCTTTCTTTGCAGCAGAGTCACCCTTGACCTTTAATGCATATCACGAGTTACCAAATAATCCGGACAAACTTTGTCCAAAATATCATCCTTATCAAGATGCTGATGATCATATCAGGACGTTTAAAGAAGCTTGCTGCAGAGCCAGAATAGAACATCAGGACGTGGTGTGCAGATTATTTCCTTTTTCCTTAGGGGAAGAGGCTTATAATTGGTTCATCAGTCTTGGCCAAGCCTCTGTTGGTTCATGGGCTGTCTTAGAGAAAGCTTTTCTTGACAGGTTCAAGGTCCCTATTGATCCATCCATGAATTATCACATGTTTGCTACAATCAAAAGATTTGAGAATGAGCCTATTGCTAATTTCAATGCTAGGTTCCAGAAAATGTTGTCCAAACTAGTTGCCCCATATGTAGTAGCTGATGCTGCCGCTAGGAGTATCTACTATTCAGCCCTGGATCCATTAACTTCCATGTTCATCAGGAGAACACATCCTGAGATCACTACATTGACAGGTGCTTTTCAAGAAGCTATCAAGGTAAATCAGCAGTTGATACCTGCTCCTACTCCGAATATAGTATTCCCTACTTTGCCTGGCATGCAGTCACAACATCCTGCACAATATCCTGCACCGTATTCACCACAGTATCCTGCACAATATCCAAATGGAGCAGTGATACCTCCAGTAGTCATGCCTGCACCTTTGCAAGTACCGCCATTGAGCATCATGCCTCCTCCTAATGGAAATGGCCAATTACCACAATATCCTGCACATGCTCAGACACCTCAGGGTACTGATCTATCCAATAATAACCATGGATCTTCTTTTTTCAAGCCTCAGACCGAAAATGTAGTTGCCAAAGCTCAAGAGGAAAAGGAAGAAATCAAAGAAATTTCTGCTCAGTTGAGAAAACTCACCACAGAAGTAACACATTTGAGAAATCAGGGTTTTTATTCCCAGTCAGGTTAGAATAGGAGTTATTCCAATGACAGACCAAACTACCCTGACAGAGGATATAACAACAATAACTTCAACAATAATGGGGGAACCAACACTAATCCTCCTAGATAGCCTAGAATATGGAACTCCAGGCCAAATAACGGTTCATTACCATCACCCCTGGATAATTAGCCTCCAAATGAAGCTAAACAGACTACTAGAGTCAATCTTGCTAAGGCAGCCCTTACCAATTGGTGTAGGATCCACAATACAAATGCACATGCAGAATTAGATTGTCCACAATTTAGGATTGCTGCCAGCATCTTTCAGACTGAAGTATCTAACACTTCTGGAAACCCACCTCAGGTAGAAGGAAATGAGATAGTTCCTTGTGGATATGACTCAGCTTTTGTGCTAGAAACATACACTAATCAGCCTCATCCGAGTTATGATCAGACTTGTGAAGAATCTGCCTTAACCTTTGAAACAAATTATGTTTTTCCCTTTGAGGATGAAAATGAACCTGCAAGAGAGCATGAGGAAGTACATGCATATCAGCAGCAATACCCTGGTAAGCACAATTATAACCTGAGGAGCAATGCCAACAAACCTGCTGGTCCATTGACATCATCTCTACCTCCAAACAACTTCAACACACCTCCTGATCCTAAGGCTAGCAATAACCCTGGGTTCCCTAAGGTGAATGCTCAATACTTGTCTCCCCAAAACACAGTAACAAAAGTCGTAAATGCACCTCAGGAGTCTGACAAGTTAGTCAGTTATTTGGCTGATGAAATGAAGAAAATCAAGATCAGCCTGTCCCTATCGGAGTTACTGAAAACTCCTGCCATCAAAAGGGCATTCATGAAGTCACTAGATGATCCTGCTCCTAAAGAGGATAATCATCTTTCAAGTCAATCCAATGGCAAAGATCATGCTGCTAAAGATAATATTATCAAGCCTAAAGTGTCAGCTACAGTCCAAGCTGCCGAAACCTCCCACATGACCTTGTATAGAGATAAAACTGAATCACCTCCGTTTCTCCTCACCATAAGAATGTTCAGCAAGAACTTGCACAACTGTTTGGTTGATTCAGGAGCCTCAACGAATGTTATGCCTTTGTCAATATGTAACGCATTAGGACTGCATCCTGCTAAATCCTTAAAGAAGGTCACTCAGCTGGACAAGACAGAAGTAAGTGTAGTAGGAGAACTAACTCACATTCACATGCAGCTAGCATCTGATCCTAGGATCCAGTATTACATTGACATTCAGGTAGTTGACATACCTGATACATATGGGATGTTACTTAGCCGAGATTGGTCTAAAATGCTTAACGGATATATGTCCACAGATTTCAGTCACATGTGGTTGCCATGGAAAGGTATACCTAATCAGATCAGGATTGATGCTGAACCTAGGATGAAACATATGATCACGGAATATAACAAAACAAATGAGATCATGTACGTAAACGTAGAACCTGGAGTCTATTGCATCAGGCCGCAGACTGTTAAAATAGAGGAGATCCTGATGCTTGATGTTCATCATCATCATGGTGATGATTATCATGAGGACATGCCAAGTATGGAATTTGATAATGATCCAGATAATGAGGACAAAGTGAATCACTTCAGGGATTTTGAGATGCATCTATCTACTCAGGTAAAACATTGTCAATTACTAAACATACCTGCTAATGATATCTTAATTGACGGATGGTGCAGATTACATGCCGAAGCACACTCAGAAAAGACTTGTGAACCATGTTTAGACATGATGATACTGGAGCAGACGTATAGTGAAGCATCATCAGCATCATATTCTGATGTGAGTGCTACATCTGATGATGATGATACTAATTCGTATTTGTCTTCTGCAGGAACAGAAGAGTCGACAGATCATGATGAAGATCATATCCTAAAAGCAGAAGAGATCCTAGTGTCCGATCAGATAAATGATGCAGAAAAAGAAAAGATCACTCCTGGTAGCGATTGCTTCATGGAACCGGATTATGAGTTGTCTGATGAAGACAAAGGTAGTGACCTGACGAAGTTCGAAGAATTTCTGGTAAAAGAAATAGAGAAGATGACACGACAGCATAAATCTCCCCACGAGGTGTTGATTCAAGGTTGGTGTAGGCTGCATGAGGCACCTCACTCAGAAACAACTTGCTCACTATGCTTACATATTTTGAAGAAGCATGCAGCTGTAGATCCTGAACATCATCTTCCTGTTGATATGGAAGAGAAAACAGAAAAGCCATCAGGCTCACAAAATAAAAGAAAGAAGAAACTTGAGGATGATGACATCTCCAAGTTAAGGTGGATATCAGGCGGAGCAGCAGCCAGAGCTGCCAGGAGACAAGAAAGTTCAGCTAAGTGTCCTGCTAAGGATAAGCCTTGGATCCTGAGGTTTGATGGATCCAAATCTAGGCAAGGTGCTGGGATAGGAATAGATCTCATTGATCCATCAGGGAAGTCCTATTTAGCAGCTTACAGATTACAGTTCCCCTGTACTAACAATGTAGCAGAGTATGAAGCTCTGATTCATGGAATGTTATTTGCTCATAAGAAGAAGGTAAAGATCCTGCATGTCTTTGGGGATTTAAAACTAGTTGTGAGACAGGTAAGAGGAATTTACTCCTGTAACTACAGAAAACTATCAAATTACAGGCATCGAGTGTGGGACTTGATTGAAGACTTTGATGCCTTTAATATCATTCACGTACCAAGAGAACAGAACCAGAGGGCAGATGCACTTGCACAGGCCGCCAGTACGTTGGAACCGCTGTCTATATCTGGTCTAAAGAGATTTTCAGTAGAATTGGTGTCAGTACCTTCAGTACCTGACAATGTGACTAATCTCCAGGTGTTTGATGATGATCAGCACATCCTGGACTTTATATCAAATAGAGACGTATTTGAAGCTCAGATTATAGATGAGAATGGTATGGAAGATCATGTCTGGGAAGAAGATGAGATATTAGAGTTGCCTAGCAACAGAATTCCCAAAGGTATGATTGAATTAGAAAGAGCCTTTGATCTAGAAAATATGCTTAAACATAAGGATCTGCCTAAGGCAGATGGAGGTCAATATTCACAAGTGAATATTGGACAGGCTGATGACAAGAGAAATGTCTTATTGGGTAAGGTTTGTACACCAGAAGAGTTAGAAGGAATAACTCAGGCCCTTAAGGATTACATACACGTAATTGCATGGACTTATGATGAGCTAAAGACATATGACACTTCTGTCATAACTCATACTATACCTCTCAAGCTAGATGCAAAACCTTTCAGACAGAAGCAGAGGCCAGTCAATGCTCTGCTTGAGCCAATCATCCTTGAAGAGGTTAAGAAATTGTTAAATGCCTGGATAATATTTCCTGTAAGGCACTCCACTTGGGTGGCAAATCTTGTGCCAGTCAGAAAGAAGAATGGAGACATCAGGTTATGTGTAGATTTCAGGAACCTAAACAGAGCATCAGAAAAGGATAATTATCCTTTGCCCTCCTTAGATGAATTTCTACAGATTGTAAACGGAGCCAAAATGATGTCCTTCTTAGATGGTTTCTCAGGATACAACCAAGTGATGGTAGATAAAATTGACAGATTGAAAACTGCTTTCACCACAAAGTGGGGTATATTTGCATATATACGTATGCCATTTGGACTTATAAATGTTGGAGCTACATTCCAGCGAGCAATGGACATAGCCTTCAGAGGCTTAATAGGAAAGTGTATAGTCATCTACATGGATGACCTGACGGTTTTCTCCAAGGAAAGGGGAAATCATGTTGCTGATCTCAGAAGTGTACTGAAGAAATGTGAAGAATATGGAATATCTTTGAATCCTAAGAAGTGCATATTCGGAGTCACAACAGGAAAGTTACTAGGCCACCTGATCACAGAAGATGGAATTATCATTGATCCTGACAGGGTGGAGTCTATTATGAAGTTACAACTTCCAGGAAGCAAAAAGGAACTTAAGTCCTACTTTGGTAAGATAAATTTTGTGAGGAAGTTCATCACCGGCTTCGCTGAAATTGTCAGACCACTAAATGCCATGTTGAAAAAGGATGCACAAATTGAGTGGACACCAAAAGCCAAGGCTGCCTTTGAAGATATAAAGAAGGCCATTTCAGATGCTCCTGTCCTCATTAGTCCAGATTATACAAGAGATTTCTACATCTACTCATTTGCCTCAGAACATACTTCTGCAGCAGTGTTAACTCAAAGAAATGAAGAGAAAGAAGAGAAACCAATTGCTTTCATGAGCTGTCCTTTCAGGGATGCTGAGTTGAGATATGTAGATGTTGAAAGACAGGCACATGCATTAGTCAGAGCAGTAAAGAAATTTAGACATTATATACTAAGAAGTAAAGTGATCGCTGTGGTACCAGATGCAGCAGTGAAGATGCTGCTGATGCAGGGTGAACCTGGTGAAAAAAGAGCCAAATGGATTACTGTATTACAAGAATATGACATGGAGATCACACCAATGAAGCTGGTAAGAGGACAAGCTCTGAGCCAGATGATATCTGAAACTGATCCAAACATCATCAGTCAGTAGTATGTGATCAATGAGAAAGATAATAGAGAATGGTATTCAGACATCAGGTACATCCTAATCACCGGAAGATGTCCTTCAAGAATGCAAGCTTTACAGAGAAGAGCCTTGAAGATAAGATCCCAGAAGTATATGATGAAGGGAGGAACCTTGTTTAAGAAGACTTATGAAGGAATATACCTAAGATGCTTAGAGAAACCAGAAGAAAATAAAGTTTTGACAGAGTTACATGACAAGTTTGGAATGGCACACGGATCAGCGTTGGCCACAACACATGCAATCCTCAGAGCAGGATATTACTGGCCTACAATTTTTAAGGACACGGCTGATCATGTTAAATGTTGTCATGTTTGCCAGGTTGCTGCCAACAGAGAGAAATATGTTGCGCAACCGTTGCAGCCAGTGGTGGAAGAGCGCCCATTTGCACAGTGGGGCATGGATTTCATAGGACCAATCAATCCTCCATCTTCCTCAGGCCATAGGTATGTCCTAACGATTACTGACTATTGTACTAGATGGACTGAGGCTACCAGCAGCAAAACTTGCACTGCAGGTGATGTCATTAAGTTTCTGGAAAGCAACATTGTCACCAGGTATGGAACTCCTTATGCATTGGTAAGTGATAATGGTTCTGCCTTCATTTCCACCAAATTGTCAAGTTGGGCTTTTGATCATGGGATCATACTTAAATTTTCATCCAACTACTATCCCCAGGGAAATGGATTAGCAGAATCCACCAACAAGAATTTACTGAATATCATAAGAAAACTGATAGAGAAAAATCCCAGGGAATGGAACTCATTTCTGAAATATGCCTTATGGGTAGACAGAACTAGAATGAAAATTGCATTAGGAAACTCACCCTTCCAACTAGTATATGGGGTAGATCCTATCCTCCTTGTAAACTTGAAAATTCCTACTCTACATTTTGCCCAAGAATATCTAGGCATAGATAATAAGCAGGAAGTCAGGTTGCTTCAGTTGATGCACCTGGAAGAAAAGCGGAGTCAAGCGATTGACCAATTTGTGAAACATCAGGCTGTTGTCAAACGCTGGTTTGACAAGAGAGCTAGAGTTAAAGCTTTCAGGATATCCGATTTGGTCCTGATGTGGGATAAAGCCCATGAAAAAAAAGGTGATCATGGTAAGTTTGATAGATTATGGATAGGTCCCTTTCAGATTTCTGAGATCTTAGGAGACAGCACTTATAGGCTTAAGAACCTGACAGGCGAGGATGTTCCGTTGCCAGTCAATGGACAATTCCTCAAGCATTATTTCCAGGCCTGAATGGCTTCGTCACAGTCATATGTATCATAATGTATATTTGTATAGTTGTTTGTATAGTTTTTTTGTTGTGCTTGTTTTGTTTTGCTGGTTGGGACCTTTGTTCTGGTAAGTCAGGATGATGCACTTCATCACCCTAGAAAATAATTAAGTTGTTGAGATTCAGATGATGAGATCACATTTAAACATAGGTTATGATTCATTCTAAGAAGTGTTTGTGATCAGGTTTATGATGTCCTTTCATCAGGGGGCTTTTTCTTGGTCAAAGTGAATCCATCACAATGAAACACTTAACAGCCTTGGGTTTGTTGAACGCACTAGTATGGGTGTTAAGTGAAAAATCTAAAGGGACTCCCTTGCTACCAGTGCAATCTCCAACCTAAAGCTGCAAGTAGTAATGGTACCTTGTACAAATGAGCTGACATGATGATATCAGATATAAATTTTAAAGAGAAAATCAGAAAAGAAATAAAATTAGGCCATCTAAGTAACTCTATCGGGGCTATGGACGCCTACTGGCAGTGGGGCTCTACTTAGGGAGATTGTACAGATAACCTTGCCGAGGCTATAGACGCCTGCTGGCAGCAAGGCTCTATCTAGGTTGGCTATGAGGGATGATCTCCAACTATATAGTTTAATACCAGTTACTTACGTTTTCAACTTACTTTCAAGATGAGGATAATTAATCATATGCACACACTTGATCCTTTGTTAGCATTATCACCATGATGAAATTTTATCATTCAGAGGATCATGATGCTTACACTTAGACGGAATTAGAATACTATAGATAAATGTGATCACATCACTTGAATCATTGGAATTTGTTCATTTTCTTCGGTGGCAAGTTGTTGTGTGGTTACACAACACGCCCCATTTTGACTTGGCAAAACAGGGACCCAACTTCTTTTTGCTCGGTTTGTGTGTCTTCCTTTCTGGCGGTTTGGTAAAAATCAGTCAAGTGCATCATCATGTTGAGTCAGGATGAGGTAAGTCATCAATGTGAGGTCAGTTTGTCAAAATTCGTATTTCGTATCTGTGACCTCATATTCTGGAAGAATATTGAATTTCATGCAGGTTTGCCTTTTACATCACCCTGGTATTCATTAGGATGTGAGAATTATGGACAGTCAAAGTCTTGGTCAAACCTGATATTCGCAAGAGGGGGGGTCATATTTTATAACCTCAGTCATGTTTCGAACAACATCATCATATTTGAGACATCCCTTGATATATCCTGCAGCTCAAATATCCGGACGTCAACTTTAAATGGTAGTAAGTCTTTCCCGTTAAGCGGTCTTTTATACCGCAAACATCATGGTTTTGAAAAGTAACCCGATATTCGTTAATATCATCCTGACGCGGAATATCACCCTTAACAAACATCCTGATGACATCATCTGAATATGATAAAAAAAGAAGCAAACATCTTGATGACATCATCATCACATTTGCATTTCGACAGGATATTTTGTAAACACGATCATGTTCACCCAATATGACGATGACGTCATGAAGCATTTCTGATACAAAGAACGAATATCATGATGATGTCATCCTGATATTCTGAAAGGAGGATGAGCATGCTTGACTCATCATCATCATTTTATTTTGAAACATCACCCGATAAACCGAAATATCCTCCTGATGTGCTAAAATGTAAACAAGGGGTGCATTGTTACACGAATCTTGTCGCGATAATAATATCATGCTGGGGAGGATGATATCGAAACTCAACCTGATATTTGTGAAATATCATCCTGCCCTCATGATATCTTGTCATATGGATATTCCCCCGCTCCCTTTGCTGCCATTATCATTAAATGTGCGCAGACATGGTAGGTGATTCCCGCCGATCCCAGAACCCAATGAAATACCTAGCGAGATCCTGAGTTTTCGCACGAATGATCAAAGATTGCAATCTAACTTGTCAAAGTTGCCCTAAATTCACCCTAACTGCGAGGTTAAAAGGTAATTCAAATGCCATTGTTACATTTACCTGCGTTAAAATTGTTTTACAGAGCACTAGCCTCCATATCCGCATAATAGCTACCGTTGCGCAATTCGAGCTCATAGATAGAGGGAAAGAAGTGATTGACAGTTGAATCAAGGGCGTCTTGACGATATACTGGTATAAAGGAAAATCTGCATAACCAGGTAAGTAAATTGAAACCCTCATCATGTTGTTTCTAAATGATGTTGAAAGTTCTGGTTATGTATCCATGTAAGTAATGTGAAATTGATGCAATAGGCATGATATTTGCAATATGTATGCATGCATATCCCTGTTGTGAGAAGAAATGTTGTTAATTGCAGGTACCCATGGCTGAAAAACGCTTAGTCAAGAATCAGGAAGAATTCAGCAGGCCTATGTTCTCTTCTCAGAGAGGGGTCCTGTTCAAATATGGGGCAATTACAGATACCCATCAGGGGATTACCAACCTGGAGGCTTGGTCAGCCAAGCTGAATGATGGACAAGATAAGAGTCCGGTATTGGATGCAGTGTTTGTATCAGGTATGTGGAACGCTGCTGGCTTCCCATACTCCATGGAGTCTCTGGAGCTAGTCATTGAATGCGCCCGGAATTATAACCCTCAGACGAGGCAGGTGGTGAAGCATGGGAGAGTGTATACAGACCTATCCATCAAAGGTCTCTCCCGGACATTTGGACTGCCAATGGGCAGTAAGGTAAAGAGTGTAGACTTGAAGAAGTCTGAAAGAGAATACGAGGCCAACAAGAAGGCGGCCAGAAAGAACATGTATGCTTGGCAGGCTGAGAACAGCACATATAATGCAGCGGCCAAGCTCCCCGTGCACATGTTCAAGTTTGACTTCAATGAGGAATATCAGTATGTGATTGCCCTACTGAACAGGGTGACTGGACAGCCTGATACTGGAGAATTTAGAGATTGGATGTATGGCATAATAGTGATGTGTCTGTATGCAGACATCAAGCCACTGTGGGGCCAAATAATTAGTGATGCTCTGCATGAGCAGCTGATGAACCTGGGAGGTTCGGATTGTGCATTCTACATGACCTCCTATATCGTGTATTCTTGTGCTTATAGAGGCACTTTTGATGCCTTGGTGACAGATGGAAAATTGACGGGCACAAATGCAGCATATATATGGGATCATCATCCTCAGCTGCAAAGAACCAAATATATCAAGGACTACAAACTGGTCAATGATGCATTCTCTATGCATCTGGTAAGGACCATGGAAGATGACAGAACTAAAAGACTAAGCATGGAGGCTCAGGAGGCAGTATACAGGCATGGGGCATGGTACATACAATTTGCCACCTTTTCCTACATCAAGATAGAAGCTTTTGAAGGACATCACCTGATGCTGCCGAGGTATCCTACTAATGCAGTAGTTTTAATGGAATTTATCAGGCAGGGCTCCACCATCATACAAATGTATAAGGATGCCAAGAAGCTGCCACCAATTTTGTTCCCAGTCAGCATTGGCAACTACATGTGCCCTGACTCGGATAATATAAAGAAGGTGATGGTCACTCTGAACAAGATGAATTTACTACCCTTCCCAGTAACGAGACCATATGATCCTTACGGCCGAATGCAGAAGATTCTAGGAAAGCCTATTCATCAGAGGCACCTAGAAGATTTTTGGGCTGACTGCGAAGATGAGGCAGAGGCCAGGAGGAGGAGGTATCAGAGGTTGACTCTGAACTAGATCAGGACATTTGACTGCATATCCCTCCCTCAGCAGCTGAAGAGTGATGACGGAAGGATAGTGGCAGATGAATACGAGCAGAAGAAGATTTACAATGATACCATCTCTGCACCTGACCTCACCATGCAGGAGGATATGTCCTTGGACCCATTCTTTGCCAGAACCATACACTTGACCCAAGCTTGGGTAGATGCACAGGTAGAGGCATTGAAGAAGAAGGGTGTTGCCATCACGATGGACAACAAAAAGAAAGGGCAGGACATCCCTGCAGATGAATATGATGACTTCCTGCTGGAGAAGAGGAAGACTAAGGGAGAGAGGATCCCTCCACCACAGAAGCCTAGTAAAAGGGCCCTGAGGGGCAAGAAGGTGGAGAAAGGACCCAAAGGGGTCATGATTGAAAGGGTAGTATTCACAGTGGAGGAGCCAACCAGATCAGGATCAGAATCAGATTCTCGTCCAAAGCCCAAGAAAACCAAGACAGCAGAGGCTGGAATCACAGAGACCCAAGAAGTGGGTCAGTCATCCAAACAACCAGGCAAAGATATCCTTATGGAGGAGGAGCCTGAAGAAGAGGAGGAAGCTCCACTGGTAATCAGAAGAAAGAGGAGAGCTCCACAGGTGTTGGTTCCCAACACACCTAAGAAACCAAGAACCTCCATGAGAGGTGAAATAAGTCAAACCCCAGCACAAGTACAAGGGGCAGGTAGTGAAGTGCAGAAGGAACTTCAGCAAAACATTCCACTTCCTACCATTGTCAAGTTCAAAACTGAACTGGCAGAAGAACAACAAAAGGAAGCATCTCAGGCACAAGCAGAAAGGCATGTCTCGCTAGACGAGACAATAAACTTGTCTGATGATGAGGTGGTGCAGGATGTGGCTGCACAAGAAATGGAAGCACTGGCTGCTGGCATTAGTGTGACTCCTCACAAGCCCCATCTGTCCAATCAATGCTTGAGGAGATGAAACAAGCAGAAGCGGAGTGAGAAAAGAGCTCGGAACCAGAGAAGAGCCCGGAGCAGGTAGCACAGGACATAGGGCTAGATACACTGATTGCTGAGGTGACAAGTCCTGTAGTGGTAGACTTGACAGAGAAACAGGATGCAAGTCTTGAGAAACCAGCAGGATCACCTGATAAGGGCCACCTGACAGAGGAGATAGAGATGGCTGAAGCAGAGGGCCATGCTCTTAAATCAGGCCAGCAAAGCCCACAAGATACATCAGCAGGACCTGCTATAGTAGAGGTCCAAGAAGCAAGGGCTGATGAAGAGAAGAAAGAAAAAATAGAGGATCCAGCTGCTAAGGCACAGGAGGTGGATAGTACAGGCACAAAACAAGTAACAGCTGCAGGACAGATGCCATCACCTTGGGCAGATCCTATGATAGCTGGTACGGTGGACATACCACCAGAAATTAAGAAACAAAAGGAGGATGATCAACCTCCACAAGGGGAAGAACTGGGGACAGGTGAAGTAATAATGGAGAAAGATCATGGTCATCATGATCTACATACAGGTACACTGCAGGGTTCCCCACACAAAGAAGATGCTCCCCCAGAAAAGGAAGTTCCTCAACAGGAGGAGGCACTTCAGGATCAGCAGCAAGGCGAGCATCAAGAGAAAGAAAAGGAAAAATCACCATCTCCACAACACGTATTGATAGAAACGGGAGATAGGGGTGAACAGCATCATGAAGCTGAAAAGCGTGATCAGGTGCCTCCATGGTTAGAAAAGGAGGTAAATGTTGAGGAGGAACTTGAGATCCAAGAGTTCGACATCTCCACCCTGTTCTCCGCGGATATAATGAAGCCCAGGAGAAAGGCCAGAACAACTTCGGCCATCAAAAGAGATCCGGCGACAGGGAGAAGGACCGCACAAATTGTTGTACCTGCGGTAGAGAAGGAGAAAGGTAAAATCACTGTGGATGAATTCCAGATAAGCACAGTTGATTTGGGTTTTGCCAACGAAGAGCAGGAAGGTCAGGAAGGAAAAGACATCATAGACTCTCTAATTCAGAAAGTGAAAAGAGAGAAGGAGAAAAATAAGCAACATAAAGAGCACATTGCTCAGTTGCATGCATACATTAAGGGTTTAACCAACCCTGAGGATACTACAAGTGAAGCTGTAGTCCCATTGACTGCCATTTCTCAGGAAGAAGTAAATAAACTGGACCTCATGAAACATGAGGCTTCCGTAATAAGAAAATGGATGTCATCCACATTGGATGATGCTATAGAAATAATGAAGGGTTCTTTGAAGAGATGGAGCATGTTAAGTGACTCCAAAACCAAGGTGGACAGATTGCAGATGCAGACCGGAAAAAGGTCTTATAAACTGGAG
This sequence comes from Cunninghamia lanceolata, assembly GCA_027924645.1. NCBI lineage: Eukaryota > Viridiplantae > Streptophyta > Pinopsida > Cupressales > Cupressaceae > Cunninghamia > Cunninghamia lanceolata. The sequence continues at coordinate 98,523 of BSBN01002020.1, read as the reverse complement.
AAAGTCCTCAGCCTGTTGGGAGAAATAAGGAAGATAAATCCACAACTGCTTATCAGTAAGCAGGTATTGAATAATAATACTGCATTGTTAGTGGATATCTGGTACAAAGATGTACAGTTTGAATGCGGAGTCCTCAAGAGATGTAATAGTAAGCTGAGGGAGATCAGCATGAGGCTACGTGATTTAATGGGCATTGAGGCAGACATGCTAGAAACATTAGAGGGCAAAGTGGAAGGGAAGATAGAGAATCAAGATGAAGATTCTGCCCTTAAGGCTTTGCGCAATAACTTCCAAATGGAAGATGATGGTCCGCTTGTCCACTTGACAGAAGAAGTGATAAATAAAATGATGAGGATTAAGGTCAAGATGGAGACCTACAATGAGACATTGCAGGACAGAGAAAATAAGCTGGATAACAGCAGGGATAAGTATGAGGCACACAAGCACGCCATTATCAAGGCATAGACTCAAGATGGCGGAGGAATAGATCAGGTTGTGCAGTCATATGAACAGATCCAGAGCAGCATGCAACCCCATATGCAGCAGCATCATCATCAGGATAGCGAAGGTTCAGAAAGTGATGCACATGATGATGATCCACATGAAACAGATGAAGAGCATGATGGAGATACATCATGAGGGGGAACATTTTGCATATGCAATATAGATAGTTGCCAGCTGGCAACTTGTGCCTTTTTGTAAAATTGACAAGTCATGAAATGATGACCATTGATTTGTATTGACATATCAGATCTGTAGATCTTTTGTGACGGATTCCTCACCTTATTCTATAAAAGGTGTTGGAATGCCTTGTTATTTTCATTCGAAACTTAATTGAAATCTGTTTTCTGAAATATTCAGGGCTCATTTCAAAGCTGTTGTATATGTACATGTCTTTCTCATACTTAATGAAAGGGAAGAGTATTTTGATTACAAATCTTCGTAAATCTTGAGTAATCTATGCTTGAATTCTGGATATGTGCTTTGATTAGCTACGTCCCTTGGAGTGCTCATCATGTTGCATGTATTGTTTTCATTCATTATCCTCTGAAGTTTGCATCAACTGTATCTAGCTGTGGAATGTCCTGGTGAACATATGGTTTGATTTCTTCTCCTCATGACAGTATCAAGCATGTATGTGGATCAAAAGCTAAAGGTTCAACTTAATTAGAAGTATTTTCTTTAAATTCTTTCAATTTCAGAATATCTCACTATCATAATTGCAAATAACTGCTAATCTTAAGCAAACAACCCAAAATATGCATACATCTCGTAGATAATCGCAAATATTTAGCATATTTGAACTCTAAGCGTGCACAATTGAAAATATCATGCAAAGATCTAGGTATTTTACTTCTTTTCATCAAATAACCGCATAATTTGACTTCTCTGTAAAGAATTTTTGCAGGAACGTCATGATGATAGTACATTCTCACGTAAGGCCCCAAAATGGAAACAGCAATTCACATTAACTACTGAGTAACGTCAGTCGATTAAGACCTAATCACCAGAGACTTGGGATCATGAATTCTCTGAATTCACTATATCTTTCAAGATGAATAAAGGTTAATGTGTACTTTTATTCTATGTTTGTTTGTGACTAACATCATGACCAACACTTGTATTGAGGTTTGAATTCAAAACTCTCATCTATTAGTTGTTTGTGATAGATGTCCATCAACTTAGAGTCTCCAAATTCCTCAATGTTGGCATGGATATAGACCCTAACATCTTCTACGTGCAATACCCCATGCGGAATGCTAGAAAATGTGCCTAAAGGATCAACTTCTAGGGATTTATAGGGATGTTTCTTGAATTTAGGACACAGCCTATCAGTGATCTTTACAACCATTGGAGTAGCCATCTTGCAAAAGATTTAGAGAGAGATTTTCAAAATGGAAGTACCTTTTTATGCCTTAGAGTTTGAAATAGGAGCCGGAACAAATCACTAGTTGAATTCAATTTCCCAGTTGATCTTTGAGTGGATTGTAGAAACTTCGTTGCAGAGCTCTTCTTATCTTCTTCGCGAATGCAAGTGTGTAAATGATGAGTGAAAGAACCCTTTTATTCGTGCACAAACCCTAATTTATTTTTGCAATAAATGAACAACTTAAGTTATCTGGTTACCCTGTTTTAAGAGAGATCTTCTCGAATCATTGTGCTGATCTTAGAATCATTGTCAGTGAGGATTGACAATGTATCTTCTTTTCTTCAGTCATGCCATGGGTCCGCAAATCAAAGTATCTCAATTTTGAATCATGTCGGATCTGTCAATGAAAATCCTGCTTTACCGGATGGCTATCAAACTGAATCAACTTGAACAGTTAAACTCTTGTAAAACTCCATGCAGATCTTTCATATTTTTACAGAGGGTTATTTAGATATTTTTCTAAGAACCCTTTAATCCGCAGCATTCCATGTGCCAAATTTAGGCACTAATTGACTGGCTGGGGGAATTTATTTTTCTCTATGACTCCCCCTGAGCCAGAGCTCATCTATTTAGTTTTCGGAAGGAATATCAGCACCGGATTCCAATGCAGATCCATCCCCAATATTTTATGTGCTCTTCTTCACCCAAATCTTGCTTATCTCCCTTTGAACTTCATCCGCATTCACTTTACCTTTACACTTATCTTGTTTTTGATTATGATGCACCGGACCCTTTTTATCCTATTTTTTACTTCTGTAGAATTTGGCAACATGACCGGATCTATTGCAATTGTAACAAACAACATTTCTTTACATATTTCATTGATATCTTCTTGATCTGCATTGATTAGCCATATGTCCCATTCTATCACATGCAAAGCATCTACCATTGAATGAATTATTTATTTGCATATTTCTGCATTCATGAGATTTTTGACCATACCTTTTGCAGTTGAAACATTGTCCAGAGAAGGATGGATTAGTCTGATTCATTCTCCTTCTGCACTGAGTTGCTTTATGACCGAAATTGTTGCAATTGAAGAAGTATCCATTGAAGGATGGATATCTTTGAGCATTTGGTTGCCTTATCGGAGGTCTTCTAGGCCTGTTTCTTTGATTTCCTGATCCAAAGTTCTTCTAACTAGATCCAGAGCTTTCACCTTTCTGTTATCCCAAGCCACGCTTATCATCTACCCTCTTTTGGCTTTCAAGAAGAACTTCAAGTTGGGCTAAGCTTATCTTAAATTTCTCTTTGTATTCATTTGTTGTTTGAAGATCTTGTTTAAGAGTGTCTATCTGATTCTCAAGTTGTTCTTCATTATCTCTAGCTTCTTCAAGATCATATTCAAGATGCCTGATTATGTTGTCCATTTTGTGGCAGTCCTCTATCTTCTCCTTAAGGGATTGTTTTAGATTATCTTCAATTTTTCTTTTTTCTTCAATTTCTTGGGTGAATCTCATAACCCCTGATTCCATCTCATGCCTTACCATAATGACCTCTTTTGACAGCTTCTCACATAGCTTGTTTTTCTCATCCAAATCTTCATTAGTATCATTGGCTTCACTTTGATTTGCTAATTTTTGAAGTAGTTCCTTTCTCTTTTTCATGGAGATACTTAGTTTTTCTTTTAGGTCATTTATGAAATCATCAGCTTGTTTGAGTCTTTCTCTCAAGTTATTGACTTCAGAGTGGGATTGTTCAAGATCATCTAGGGCAAACTAAAGTTGTTCCCTCATACCATACATATCCATTGAGATTCCCAGATCTTCCTCAAGTGGTTAGGCTCTGTTTGGAGGAACTTAGCTCTGATACCAATTGTTGGAAATAAGGAAGATAACTAAGAGGGGGGTGAATCAGTTATCTCAAATTTCTTTAACTTTGTTTTCTCCTTTAGTAATTAGTGCAGCATCAAAACATATAAGCATATATGATCATAAGAACAAAAATACAATCAACACACATAACATAAGGATTTTTATGTGGAAAACCCTGTTAAGGGAAAAACCACGGGATGACTAACCCAAGATTGTATTCTCTATTAAAAGAATAAGAAGTACAAAATGGCACTTGCCAATTAGGGCTGACTGCCTGAGCACACTGCTCACAAGAGGCACACTGCCTACAAGAGACTCGCTATCTACAAGAGACTCACTATCTACAGAACTTACAGAAGGTAATCAGGTGTTTGAACTTATGAGAAGCATCTACAAATGCAAGAGTTCAGTCTCGGTTAGGCTCAATACACTAATTTGATGCACTTCATTCTTCCTTTGCTTTAATACTGTTGCTCTGTCACATACCGAACTTGATCTGCTATTTTCACACTTGTCCCTGCTTTTCTTCGCACTTTATTTCCTGACTTCCATATTTTCACATACTTACATACTGAAATCCATCTAGTATATATATCTGCATCAAGGATTTCATCAACTTTCTAGTCAGAAACAAGAACACTCAAGATATTTACAAGTTACTAATATGTTGGTTGAATCCATGCTTGATTTGTGATGTGTATCAAAAGCATAGGCATAGAAGTCATTAATCATGTTAGCTAACAATGTATAATCCCCAAATAGCTTGATCAGCACCTTTTACTCATCCAGATTGAAGTCTTATGCTCTGCAGGCCAGTTCTTCCTCTGTCTGCTATACTTGACTGGAACTCGATGCTCAGATGCTCATATCTTTTCCATGCTTTACTATCGAAGGCTAAATCTCTAGAATATAGTAGTCATGATACTCTTCTTGACTTATCCAAGTCTGTAACTTGCTGATTTACACCATCTGAGAGATCCAGACCTTGTTGTATACTCTGTTCTTGTTCACCAGACCAAAACAATCTTCAATCTGACTTCCGGTATAGGCATACTATGTATTGTGGATGTGTGGGATAGACTTTGTTGCCATCAATGACAACACTCATGAAGCCACACAGTGTCTCTTGCCAACATAAATAACATTGGTTCCCTCTTGATTGCACCCAACATCCATCCCTAAAGGATTTCATGTGAGAAACCTTTTCTCATCCACTAATGCTACATCTTGGTCAGGGAGAGCATTGGGATGAGAGGAAGGTATTGTATTGTTAGACAGACTAGGGCTATACATAGTCTTCCCATCGAAGGTTCTTGAGTTTTCAATCAAAGGTGGAAGATCTAATGGATTATCCATAGAGGTCTCATGCACCAAATGATCATTAGGTGAATAGTCCTTTTCCACCCATGAAGAATCCTTCTTGAGAGGGAGCCCTTTATCCACTAATGTTTCATTTTCCAAAGAGGGTAGGGTGATGTTCAAGAATGTGTCAATGATGTCATCCTCTTGTGCTAGTATATCCTCATAGGAGGAATCATTTTCTATGTCATCATCACATGTTTTAGCTATTAACTCCAAGGCATTAAGAGAACTTTCACTCTCATCTTTCTCAATCTATTTCATCAAATCTTCTACTACCCAAGGGTATGTATTCATGAGAGATGTGAAGTTATCATAATCGGATACATAGTTAAGGATTTCAAATGAAGTGCATTTAAATATATCCTTGTAATACATAGATTGTAAATAAGTGAGAACATGAGGATTCATATTAAGAAATTTGTAGAAACTCTCAAAGTTTTTGAAATATGAATGTAAATATACCAAAGAGTAATGAGATAAAGATGCCATAATGAAATGTCTTGTAACATCAGATTTTGAAAGTTTTCCCAAAAGTTAAGCAAAAGACAAGTGCAAAACTATGTGCAAAAATGACCTAAAATGCTTTATTTTTTGTACTTTTTCAATGCAAATGCATGAAAGGAAAGGTGTTGTAAAGATTTTGATCAAGGGCAGCAAATCTAAGATGATGGCAAGCCAAAACCTAGTGAAAATACACTAAAATATGTGATTTTTTTCACCAAATCTCAATACAAAAGAGGATGACAAAGGGTGTTGTGAGGAAAATGATGATGGAAATCAAATAATATTAGAAATAACAGCCACCTACTGCCAAAATATCCATCACAACACGCTTATTGTTCCACTCAAGGTCAAACTCTAGTGAAAATATAGCAAAAATAGGCAATTTTTCACGGTTTTTCAATTCCAAGACCTAGCAAAAGGGGCGTTGTAAAGAATTTTAGGACGTGCAGAAAATAATAGTGATTGTATCAGTCACCTACAATCATAGAATATTTTACAACACGTTTGGAGTGCAAACTAGGTCAAACCCTAGGGCAAATATAACAAAAATGTGTAATTTTTCACCAAATTTTCAATACAAGGGCCCAATAAAAAGGTGTTGTGAAGATTTTTAGGAGGGGAAGCAGATAATTACCCTAATAATAGACAATTATTGGAAAAATATTCTTCACAACATGCCTATGGTGCAAAATTAGAGAGCCGATAAGGCCAAATTTAGTGAAAATCAAGGTTTTTCAAGCCCTAGGTTTGAGATCTTGATGCAAAATGCTATATGAATGTTTTGTAATCTGTTTTATGATGAAAAATAAATTAACTTGGATCTGAAAGTGATTTCCACACCTTACCATGCAAAATGCAAGTGCAAATCTAATGAAAATGCTAGTTTTGTTGAAATTTTATATGTAAAAATACAAATTTTTGAAATCTAAATGCAAATTTACATAAAATGCAACACTACAGACAAATGTAAATTTGAATGAGTGTCTAAGATTAGTATAAAAATTTGTAACAAGATTTTGCCTACAAACCCTAGTTTTTGAAATTACTAGGTTATATGAAAAATGCAAAATTTCCAACAAAACCCTAGCAATTTTATGATAAAAATGCAATGCAAGCTATTGAATTTTTGTAATTTTCTGCAATTTAACTCAGATCTAATTCAAAAATCAGAAATTTTTTGAAATTAAAATTAATTAATGTAACATGCAAACCCTAAAATGCCATTATTTTCTAATTTTTCAAATTTTTTTGTAAGTTTTCCAATGCAATAAGATGAATGACTATATGAATGAATGAAATCACTGCAAATCTGAAGCAAAACACTCAGCAAGGTGCAAACAATTCCAACAGCACGGATTCACCAAAATGTAAAGGGTGGAATTTGGATAGTTGAGTTTTTGGTAGTTTTGTATGTGTATCCTCCTTTCACCCTTTCATTCAAGGACCTAGGGTCTAGTTGCAATGTACTATCATACCCAAGGGCATTATGAGATGTAGGGAAATTTGGATTTGTATGATTTGATTGTCAATTATACTCAATTATGCTTAATTATACATCAAAACCCTAATTATGCAAATACGACAGTAAACGGATGAATATCAGAAAATTCTGCTATAGAAAGATGTAAAATAACAAATAATTGTGCACCTATTTTTGGGGTTCAGAAGTGGAACAGTTGGGGACTAATGAGCGGGCACCCAAGTCCAATGCCTAGGTTTTTGTCAGGATCTAGAAGCTCATCCTGCAACATGTTCCTACTATCACAGAGATTTTCTCGTCACGAAATTCAGAGGACGAAAGAGCGGGCACCCAAGTCCAAGGTGTTATTTTCAACTCTGATCTGTAAATCTGACACTCTATAATGCCCTCCTGCAACTCCACTTTGCCTGTATCTCCAACCTGTAATTTGCAATCACAAAAACTTTGGGAGGGGGTTGTGGTGTTTAAAGGGTTGCTTCAATCAAGCCCCAGTGAGACATTCAACTCTTTCGAACACCGTTTTTAGATAGAGAGTGCATGCCCTTGTGAGGCAGAGGCAAAAACTAAATGATAAATGCTCAAAAACACAAATGATGTCACCTTGTAGTGAAGATATCATGGGAGGAAGAAGCTCTTCATGCCAAGAGGAGATGATTGCTCAAATCTGCAAATACAAACACATAGACAACATAAATCTACTCTCGCCACACAATGAATGCCTTGAATCACCTTCACATAAACTTGAGAATCCAAATTACTAGCTAGTAATCATCTAGTTTACAAATGAATGCCTAAACATGCTTATATATACAACTACAAACACTCTCACCAAAAATTTTATAATTCAAACTTACCGTGTTCGCATAGGACCCAAATAACAGTCACAAGCCGACACTAAAAATTTGGGACTAACCCAAAATAGGACAGGACTAGGGCACAGGTGCCCAAGTCCTCCCCCCAATTTTGGTCAGGGTTAGGTTCAAGGGATCCCCCTAGGTCCCATTTATCATGAAACTTAGGGCTCATTTCATCGGGATGTCAAAATATGATGCAAGATGTCCCAAATGCATATAAAAGACCTAGGAGCTAAACCTTATGAGGGAAAAGCCCCCAAGGGGACATTTTCTGACATTACAGTATCTATTGGTTCCTCCTAAACCTTATTATCATTATGCATATCTTGGGTTGTTTCTTCTTGGATATTTTCTACCTAAATATTCTCAAGCCCCTGTGTCTGATCTTCTTGATGAGGTGTTTGCAGTTGTTGTCCTTCTTCACCCTCATCAGTCTTATCTTCTGCATTGGTAACTGACACTAACACTGTTCCTTGCTCAGATTTATCCACTAGGATATCCTGTTATGGCCCTTCAGCTTGGGCATCTTCATATGTGTCATCAATTCCATAGGGATATTCTATTTTGGTCCCTGATCATGTTTGTCAATTTACTCTTCTTGCTCCCCATCCTTGGGATGATATGTCAAATCAATTACTTTGGAGCTTGTGATTTTATCAATGAGAATATTCAGGGGCCCTTTTTGCACTTGCACCTCTGGAGACTCTTCCCTTTTAGTATTGTTATCTTTCATTTTTGTATCTTTGCTCCCAACTGTAGATTTTGAGTGGTGGAGCAAGATCTCAATTGGATGATTAGTCACATCGATGACTAAATCATCATCAATCAAATTGACTATCTCACTCAATGGAAGAGGCTTATTTATTTCTCTCTCTAGTGATTTATTGATGGCCTCTCGTGCCATTTTAGACTTTACCTTACTGATACTCTCAGCAGGGACATTATGTTATAGCTCTTTCACTACATTCAAAGTTGGATCAGTTGATCATGATGTTGCTGCTGGTGGTGTGATGGCTCCTCTCATGTGAGGGCCTTGATATCTGCTTTGTCTAGGGACATTGACTCCCTATAGAAGATCTTTCTCTGTCCCAAGCAATACCTCAATTGGAACTTGATCTCTCTCATCGTCATTTGTGCCTTCCCCCATGGTGACTCCTATCCGTCTTGGACCTTCCTCTTCCAAAGGTTCTTCCTCATCCACAATTGGTGACTGGAATAGCATCCATAGGTGCACCCTTGGGAGATGAAGGTAGTGTATATACACTCCTTCTGCTATAAGCTACTCTATAGCTCCTGATGAGTTAGGCTTTTCTAGTTTGGTCCCTAGGACCTGCCTCTTATGTACCAAAAATTTGTCAAATCATAGATCTTCTCTTTCTTTCATTTTTCTCTTCTTGTCATAAGTGACAACAACACCCTTTTCTTTCAACTCATTGACCCTCTTGGTCACCCAATTCTTAGTCCTTTCCATGACTTTGGCAGTAAGGACATCTATTGATGTTTCATCACCTTGTGTCAGATCTGGAGAAGAGATGGTGTCATTGTATATATTATTTTCCTCATACACAGGATCCATGACATCACCATCATCCTTCTTAATCTATGGAGGCACCTCAAGCTACCCAATGGTCCTCATTTGACCTAATGTGAACCTTTGATATTCTCTTTTTCTTACCTCATGCTCGTCATCATGGTCAGCCCAATAGTCTTCAAGGTGCACACTATGTTTGTATTTCTTATCAAACCTTTTCTCAACCCTATGATAGGGGTCATAGTCTCTTACCAATGGAAATAATTGCAAGTTCAAATCCTTCAAATCTGATTCAACATACCTGGCATTATCTATGGATGCTATCAAGAACCAATCATTTTGTAAAGGGAATTTTCTATAGGGTTTCCCTTCTTTCTTCTTAGACAGCTCAAATATTGGCAGTTGTTGTCTAACCATCTCCATCAGGACTATCTTATCCGATGGATACCTTGGCAGTATGAATGGATTTCTACTAAATCCTTCCATCTAGATATATGAGTAGGTCTTGGCTTGCATAAACCAAGAACCATATGCATCAATTAACTTCATAGCCCCTACTTAGAATCTTTTAGCCCTATCCCCTTCTAAGAGTCCAACAATATGCATGATGAAATAGTCATTCACCAACATGTAGTGTTGTATTGATTGTGCCCTCTCCAGCTAGGGGTAATGCTCCCAAGGAGTCTTCTCATGGGGCAATTTGCCCATCTTCCCTATTGTTTGCAATCCATTGAATGTGCCTTTGGTTGTATAGGCATATACTAGATATGAATTCATTTTGAAAACCCTATCCTTTATTTTCCTCTAATTTACTATCTGTTCATATGTAGGGTGTCACTTATAATTCTAGCCCATTGGATGTTGGCATCTTTGTTCTCAATAACCATCCTGGTGTTGGTTCATAGTTTTGTCACTACAAAAACACACTCTGATTCGCCCAATAGGTAGAAACAAAAAGACACCAACAAATGGAGTAATCGTTGCGGATGCAATGATTATCCTCTACGTTTGAGAGGGGCGGCTCCCTCATATGATGGGGGTTTTTGGATTTTAGGTACTTTTAACAGAAAGTACAAAGGTAGAAAAAAGAGATAAAAAGAGATAAAAATAACAGAGGAAGAAATTTGCATGTGAGCATAGGCAACAAAACACAAACTCCCACAATAGAAAGAAGTGAAATACTAACAACATCAAGGCACAAAGTACTTCCCAAACACCTGCATATCAAGAGATGAGTAAAAGAGCATATAATCATGAAAAGAGAACTAATTAAACATAGGAGTAACTAGCCCATGAGAAGAAATTGCAAACATAAGAACAACAACTCTTCAATATATCCCAATGAAAGAAGTATAAAGCCTCCTTATTCCTCCCTTACAAAACTCCCAACTCTATAGGAACATGAAATAAGAGAACACCTCCTAGACTGATCGAGTCTCACTCGTGCACCAAAGTACAAGGGGGATCAGAAACCTGACTGGCCCGAAAGATACAGAAAATAGAAATATACATCTAGTTACTACACTCCTACAGCTCTCACAAGAGCTCTTGGTGGAATAGCAAAAAGATCCTTTACAAAGACCGCCTCCTCAGCTATATAGAACTTTCCTAGATAGGAAAACTAAAAGCCATCTATTTTCACCAAAGAAATTACAAAATGACAAAAGAAAAACGAAGAGTCTGAGATGACTCTTGGCATTCAACTCCATCTTGCTTCCTTTTCATCCATATCTTCATTGGTTATGAGACCATTATCACACCAAACTTCTTTATCTATAACAAAGCCTTTAAGAGTTTCATTCCACAAGCCTTTACATAAGGCACAGAGCATGACCTGATACAATAGTTCTGGAGTGTGATCCCTTTAAACATATAACCATGTGAATCCTCTCAAGTCAGATTCTTTAAATCTGCATAAGCCTCATGTTGAGTCCTAAAAACTGTCTTTCATTGTCTAGTTCATTAGTGTTGAGAAAATTGGATGAGTCTTGCCTGGCAATGTAGATGTTCTTCTTACTATATTCTTTTGAAAGAGATCAGAACATCTTCCACTATCTTCTTGAAGCCATACTTTTGTGAGGCTTCTGCAATATTTGTATAGATACATACATATGGACTCGCAGCATTTCCATGTATATGAGGAGCTTTGATCTTTATCTCTTTTGATAAGATTGGTAGATTTCTTGAGATGGTGAACTGAAGAAAGCAAAGCATTCCCGTATGATAGAGACTTCTCTGACATATCAGATATAAACATCTTGATATTCTCCTTCAATCTATTTTTCCCATCTATTATATATCCTGGAACAGTGCGATAATTTCTGCAACACCTCATAAACCAGTGCCTTCTACTCATTATGTATATTATTACATGCACCAAAGGAATGCCTCTATCTGTCTAGCACCCAATGTCATTTATTTGTTCTTGAGCTATAATAGACTACCCATCTCATAGATCCCCTTAATGTGCTTTTACCTCCAAACAAATAAAAATGACATCCATCGAGGATAGTGCATCCAAAACCAAGCAATTCACAATATCCAGAAGGCACAGGGGCCAGAGGCTGCCATAATTGGTACCTAGGATCAAATGCATGCAAGGAAACACAACCATCTAGATTCTGTATGATCACATAGATCCATTCTTCTGCTATGTCAAAGTTCTTTCTCAGAGAATAAAAGAAATTCCCAGCCCAAAGATGGTACTACTTATACACAAGTTTTAAAGTTTGATGGAAGAATCATGGAAGCCAGATTAAGCTAGCAATAGGAAAGTCATCTCGAAGACTAGGTGGCAAAGGCATCGACTCCCTATTGGTAGCTTCTGCAAGCTTTGTGAAATAGCTCCATCGTATTATATAATCTACACACTTTAATTTGAATAGCTCCTTAGAGATCATTTCCACATATAATATCTGTCGTATTGCATTTCCATGAAAGTTTCTAAAAACATTTATCAACAAATTCATTTGTAGATATCCCGACACCTTAGCGATTTGCTCAAAATTTTGGGCTTTTTCAGCAAGTCTATCTTCTGTGAATCCTTGGAGAGACCGCGGCCAAATAGGGAGAAAACTGAAGGTGGCCGAATTGGAGAATTTGGTGTTACAACTGATGTCTGACACAAAATCCCACTTCTATCATGGTTGAAGAGGAAACTTTTCTTTCAAAACTCCTTGCTTATTCATAAGGCCATGGCTTTTGGTATTTCTTTTAGGTTTTGCATGCACGCCACCTAAGCTTTTCAATCATAAAATCTGACAAGATCTATTTTTACTATCTCATTTTGGAAAGAAAGGATGTTAACGAGACTTAGTAATATATATGACGTTACATCATCCAATTGTCTTTGCATGAAAGCTTCTAAGACTTTTTCAACTGATCCATTTGTAATATCCCATGATCTTTGCACTTTAATAGTCAATGCTCCTTTATGAGGTGACAGCCTGTTGATTGCATTCTACATTTTGGACGATGTTTACAAGAGTGTTTCCAAATATAATAGCTGACAAAAATCTTGTTTTAGTGTTGTTTCCATTTTGCAGAAGCTGAGGAGAGTCCTGGCAGAGGATGTGGAATATTAGCGTTACTTATGCCATATGTATTTGTTTGAAAGTTTCTAAACCTTTTCAGCAGGTCCATTTAGTGCATATCCAACGATCATTGCATTCTCTTTAACAGATTTGGCATGGATTTTGCAACGATGGGTTTCAAAATATAACGCTTCTTCCTTATTTTGCACACTATCTTTTTTCAAACAAACTGCGGCCTTTGTCTACATCTCCACATTTTGCATACATATCAGCTAGCAATACAAACCTTTCTTTATGCAAGCTACACATTTTTTTTATGTTTCTATGTCCCACCTGTATGTAAATCAGAACCGTAGCTTCAACATGCTTTATATGGATCATGCAATCATAGTATTTTATTTCTTCAGGATATCTTTGCTGAGAATCTACCTTGTATCCCATACCAAGCCGCAACTTTAATGCTTCTACATTTTGAATGCCTGTAAACAGAGACAACTATAATATCTGATGATATCTTGTTCTCTGTCTTCTTAAACCATGACCAATTTATCGTTGTTCTCATTGATGATAAGATCTGCATCAAATTTTGAATCCAAAGCCCAAGTTGATAGATCCTCCCACAGAAATTACCTTGTTTCAGAACACCACGGTCGAAGAATCTAGTTTTTACTTCATTTATTGTCATGCTTTTTAGATTACCCTGAATACCATGTGGCATGGTGAGAAAGAATTGAGACTTGTGACCATACAATCTTTCATATATGATTTCTCTACTTTGTTAGAAATGGCACGAGATAGAGTTTGAACAAACGTCATAACCTTTTTCATGTTGTGGTTTCCCTAGTTAACTGCAGAGTTGACGGAGCTACCAACAAACAAAGTAGAAAGCCCCTTATAAAGATCACCACATTTCTCAATGGCATCCACATTGTCCCATGCTAGATTTAGATAGACTTTTTCGATTGTTGCTCTCGAAAAGTCTCCATTTCAGTTATATTTGCCACTACCACTTCACAGTCTCCTGACAATAGAATTGTTTCTATCCCCATTTACTGAAACCTTTCTCAAACTAAACTTCAGCAACCTACCTTTTTCCCAATACGATATGAAATGAGATAGCAAGAACACATACAAGCCAAATGTAAATTGCACCAACAGCAAGGATATCTTGTGAACATACAGAGAGAGTCACAACAATAACATGGTGGAACATCTTTAAATTACATTTCAAATTTGATATCTTCCACACACATTCAATTGAGCATTCTTCACCTACAACACAATCATTTCTTGGGGTTTTTCTGAACTCCATGCAATAGGGTGATGTAATCCTTGTCCACATAGTATAAGAGCTATTGACAATTGACTATGGTACTCGCATAGCAAACAAAATGTATTTCATCATTCCTTGCTTTACCCATATCTCTACATGTGATAAATGTTGAACTCATTTGAACCCACTGCTGGAGATATAGAAAATCAGCACTTCCATATTCTTATGAATGTGTCAACAAAGGTGAGTTACTTGACTATGTTGAATGAGCATCTGAAAGGGTTAGCATGTCCTTTGTGGAGAGACCTCAGAAATGGGAGCAGAAAGGTTATAGCCTCTGGACTTATTCATTGTAGATTAATGAGTTCATATTGATGAGTAATTAGACACTTGGAGGTGATAAGGCATTTGCAACTAGGATTAGATAACAAAAGAAGTGGACAAACTATGATGCATATCAGTTTGATGATGGCAAGAAGTTTAAAAATTTTCATGTTCAAAAATGGGGGCAACAACAGGCTCTAATTGGGGACAAAGACTGTGAGGGATGCAGAGAACCTCAGAATCTCTGGTGAAGACCAATGCCTTATCCATTGGGCCAATAGAGTCAAAGAGAAACAACAAGAGACTTGAGCAAAGCCAAAAATGGAACTGAACCAAACAACACACAACATGAAATGAAATGAAACTTCCTAAGACACCTATGTACCCGAACTGGGTACAACACACTCCAACCTCTCAAGATATTATGCAAAGCCATTAACTGGCTGGGAAAAATATATGCCAGTGTGAAACAAAGGTGTATATTCATGAAGCACTTGTAAATTCAGCAACTTATTGACAATCATGAATGCAGAACTGAGATTCAGGAAGAACAGGGGCTCACTGAAATGTGCACCAAACAACCACCTTTCATCAAAAATTTCCATAACTTCTGGTGAACTCGTCTGCATTTCATCTATGTCCTCAATTGGAATCAGATCTGAACACGTTATTTCTGAAAGAAACTAAAAATTCATATCATCAACAGCAGCCTTGTTGGGCTTGAATGCAATTTCCCCTTCACTTCTAGAATCTGATTCATGCTTTTCTAGTAGCAACTTTGAATTTTTGAATTTGTCACCCAAAACATCTTTCTCCACAACCTGCAAGGGAGGCACAACCACTTCTTCTCCACACAAGAAATCATCTTCTGGCATTTCTAAGCACCACTTTGGAATGCAAAGAACATGAGGCTAAACATCCTCATTCACCAAATCAGTATTATCTTCTCCATACTTGTTCATACCATCATTCTTTATCCCATGTTTCACAACTTCAAAATAAAATTCAAAATGAGGTGATTCAAAGTTAAAATCATTTCTAACCTTTGCTTGTAGGTTTGTCTCTTCATAATTTGACGTGGGAACTTCAGCAACTTCACACTTCAGCTACAGATGATTCAAAAATATCTCCCATGTATCATTCTATCTATTCTCCTCATTAAAAATTTGTTCACTGGCTGCAATAGGAGTTGTTAAACCATGCATATTTGGATTTTCAGCAACAAAGCATTCTTCTTCAACACATGGTTTAGGAGAGAGCGCAACATCTTCTTCAAAAAGAAGGTCATCATCTGAAGCTTTTAAAAAAATTTGAGGCTGCAAACCTTCATCAACTTGAATATGCTCTTTCTCCTCATTAACCTCAGATTTTGAAAAATCATTGCATATACAACCTTCATTTGATGAATCATTTTCAAAAGACACAATTGCATCTTCAAAGTAAAATGACTCAAAGATGAATTCATCACTCACCTTTGGCTGCAATATTTCTCCCTTATCATCTTCTTCCTAAAACTTGAAAGTCATATATTCTAGCTGTGTGTCAATCACAACTCTGTTACCAATGCCAGGACTTGGAGAGAAAACATCAAGAATAAAGCATTCTTTTTTGCAAATTGCATGACGAATCACTCTCTGGAAGTGTGACTGTTGACTGTGATTTTTGAATATCACATTCTACAAGCATGGGATCTAGTGAGGTAAAAAGAACTTCTTCTCCTCTTGCACAAGAAAAATCATCATAGGAATGTAATTTATCCACTCCCTGGTCAGACTCATCTTTGTCTACTTTATCAAATGCTAAATCAATATTATGATCAAAGACAAAAACTTCCATGTCTGAACTATGATTTAAAAACTCTTTTTCAGCCTCATGAGTAATAATTTCTATCACCCGATCTTTTTCATCAATATCAAAATTAAAGGTTTCTGATTCAAGAGAATATACAATACCATTCATACCATCTTTCTTATCATTGGAGACATAACTGGTTGCATCCATTTTAATTTCAATAATGTGGCCACCTCCATCCAAGACTCCACATAAAAAAATTCATCATTTGATCCCTCCAGGCACTAGTTTGGAATGAGAGTGACATCATTTTCTTCAACCAATGTAGATTATTGTTCAATTTCACTCCTTTGTATGCATGTTGAGGAAGATTCTGATCCTTTATTTTCAACCTAACCCAAACTTATTTCTTGTTGCTAGTGGTGATTCCATGGCACTAACAAATTTCTACGTTTAACGAATGCTTGCACAGAACCTCAATTCTCTCTCTCAAGTTCTTCTTTGAGAGCTACTTGCAACTGATGAATCTTTCATTTATATTCTTTCAAAGAATAAAACCTGGCATGCAAACTTCTGAGTAGTGATGCAGATTTGTAGTCTTTGGATGGATGCAACCTTTTCTTTTCTATCTCAAAGATGCTTGCTTTGAGATTGCTCCATAATAAATGAAGTATTTCATCATCTTCAAATAGTATCTCTTCAATAGTTGGCATAGTTGGTCCTTTATCTTTGGGCTGATTTCTTTTATCTACCTCACATTGAACCATTTTCTAAGCTCTTCAAACACAATAGAGTCACCAACCTTTGCTCCAATGGAGGTACCATTAAATTTCTAAGGAAAAAAGACACCGGCAATTGGATTCCTTTCCCCAGTAGAGGTTAACAATTTTGTCACTACAAAAACACACTCTAATTCACCCAATAGGCAGCAACAAAAAGACACCAACAAATGGAGTAATCATTGTGGATGCAACGATTATCCTCTGCATTTGAGAGGGGAAGCTCCCTCGTATGATGGGGGTTTTTGGATTTTAGGTACTTTTAACTAGAAAGTACAAAGGTAGCAAAAAGAGAGAAAAAGAGATAAGAATAATAGAGGACAAAATCTACCTGTGAGCATAGGTAACACAACACAAACTCCCACAACAGAAAGAAGTGAAATACTAACAACATCAAGGCACAAAGTCCTTCCCAAACACCTGCATATCAAGAGATGAGTAAAAGAGCATATAATCATGAAAAGAGAACTAATTAAACATAGGAGTAACTAGCCCATGAGAAGAAATTGCAGACATAAGAACAACTCTTCAATATTTCCCAATGAAATATGTACAAAGCCTCCTTATTCCTCCCTTACAAAACTCCCAACTCTATAGGAACATGAAATAAGAGAACACCTCCCAGACTGATCGAGTCTCACTCGTGCACCAAAGTGTAAGGGGGATCAGAAACCTGGCTGGCCCAAAAGAGATAGAAAATAGAAATATACATCTAGTTACTACATTCCTACAGCTCTCACAGGAGCTCTTGGTGGAATAGCAAAAAGATCCTTTACAAAGACCACCTCCTCAGCTATATAGAACTTTCCCAGATATGAAAACTAAAATCCATCTGTTTTCACCCAAGAAATTACAAAATGACAAAAGAAAAATGAAGAGTCCGAGATGACTCTTGGCATTCAACTCCAGCTTGCTTCCTTTTCATCCATATCTTCATTGGTTATGAGACCATTATCACACCAAACTTCTTTATCTATAACAAAGCCTTTAAGAGTTTCATTCCACAAGCCTTTGCATAAGGCACAAAGCATGACCTGATACAATAGTTCTGGAGTGTGATCCCTTTAAACATATAACCATCTGAATCCTCTCAAGTTAGATTCTTTAAATCTGCATAAGCCTCATGTTGAGTCCTGAAAACTGTCTTCCATTGTCTAGTTCATTAGTGTTGAGAAAACTGGATGAGTCTTGCCTGGCAATGTAGATGTTCTTCTTACTATATTCTTTTGAAAGAGATTAGAACATCTTCCACTATCTTCTTGAAGCCATACTTTTGTGAGGCTTCTGCAGTATTTGTAAAGATACATACATATAGACTCGCAGCATTTCCATGTCTATAAGGAGCTTTGATCTTTATCTCTTTTGATAAGATTGGCAGATTTCTTGAGATGGTGAACTGAAGAAAGCAAAGCATTCCCATATGATAGAGACTTCTCTGACATATCAGATATAAACATCTTGATATTCTCCTTCAATCTATTTTTCCCATCTATTACATATCCTGGAACAGTGCGACAATTTCTGCAATACTTCATAAACCAGTGCCTTCTACCCATTATGTACATTATTACATGCACCAAAGGAATGCCTCTATCTATCTAGCACCCAATGTCATTTATTTGTTCTTGAGCTGTAATAGACTACCCATATCATAGATCCCCTTAATGTGATTTTACCTCCAAACAAATAAAAATGACATCCATCGAGGACAGTGCATCCAAAACCAAGGGATTCACAGTATCCAGAAGGCACAGGGGGCAGAGGCTGCCATAATTGGTACCTAGGATCAAATGCATGCAAGGAAACACAACCATCTAGATTCTGGATGATGACATAGATCCATTCTTCTGCTATGTCAAAGTTCTTTCTCAGAGAATAAAAGAAATTCCCAACCTAAAGACGTTACTACTTCTTATACACGAGTTTTAAAGTTTGATGGAAGACTCATGGAGCCCAGATTAAGCTAGCAATAGCAAAGTCATCTCGAAGACCAGGTGGCAAAGGCATAGGCTCCCAATTCGTAGCTTCTGCAATCTTTGTGAAATAGCTCCATCATATTATATAATATGCACACTTAACTAGGGAGAAACTGACGATGGCCGAATTGGAGAATTTGGCGTTACAACTGATGTTTGACACAAAATCACACTTCTATCATGGTTGAAGAGGAAACGTTTCTTTCAAAACTCCTTGCTTATTCATATGGCTACAGTTTCTAGTATTGCTTTTAGGTTTTACATGCACACCACCTGAGATTTTCAGTCATAAAATCTAACAAGATCTGTTTTTACTGTCTCATTTTGGAAACAAAGGATGTTAATAAGACTTAGCAATATATATGATGTTACATCATCCAATTGTCTTTGCATGAAAGCTTCTAAGACTTATTTGTCCCATCCATTTGTACATATCCCGTGATCTTTGTACTTCAATAGCCAATGCTCCTTTATGAGGTGGCGGCCTGTTGATTGCATTCTACATTTTGGATGATGTTTACAAGAGCGTTTCCAGATATAATAGCTGACAAAAACTTGTTTTAGTGTTGTTTCCATTTGGCAGAAGCTGAGGAGAGCACTGGCAGAGGATGTGGAATATTAGCGTTACTTATGCCATATGTATTTGTTCAAAAGTTTCTAAACCTTTCAAGTCCATTTAGTGCATATCCAACGATCATTGCATTCTCTTTAATAGATTTGGCATGGATTTTGCAACGATGGGTTTCAAAATGTAACGCTTCCTCCTTATTCTGCACACTATCTTTTTTTGAACAAACTGCAGCCTTTATCTACATCTCCATATTTTGCGTACATATCAGCTAGCAATTCAAACCTTTCTTTCTGCAGGCCACACATTTTTTTTATGTTTCTATGTCCCACCTGTATGCAAATCAGAACCGTAGCTTCAACATGCTTTATATGGATCATGCAATCATAGCATTTTATTTCTTCAGGATATCTTTGCTGAGAATCTACCTTGTATCCCATACCAAGCCGCAACTTTAATGCTTCCACATTTTGAATGCCTGTAAACAGAGACAACCATAATATCTAACGATATCTTGTTCTCTATCTTCTTAAACCATGACCAATTTATCATTGTTCTCATTGATGATAAGGTCTACATTAGATTTTGGATCCAAAGCTCAAGTTGATAGATCCTCCCATAGAAATTACCTTGTTTCAGAACACCACAGTCAAAGAATCTAGTTTTTACTTCATTTATTGTCACGCTTTTTAGATTACCCTGAATACCATCTGGCACGCTGAGAAAGAACTAAGACTTGTGACCATACAATCTTTCATATATGCTTTCTCTTATTTTTTAGAAATGGCACAACATAGAGTTTGAACAAACATCATAACCTTTTTCATGTTGTGATTTCCCTAGTTGACTATAGAGTTGACGGAGCTACAAACAAACAAAGTAGAAAGCCCCTTATAAAGATCACTACCTTTCTCGATGGCATCCACATTGTCCCATGCTAGATTTAGATAGACTTTGTCAATTGTTGCTCTCAAAAAGTGTCCATTTCAGTTATATTTGCCATTGCCACTTCATAGTCTCCTAACAATAGAATTGTTTCTATCCCCATTTACTGAAACCTTTCTCAGACTGAACTTCAGCAACCTGCATTTTTCCCAATAGGCTATGAAATGAGATAGCAAGCACACATACAAGCCAAATGTAAATTGCACCAACAAAAAGGATATCTTGTGAACATACAAAGAGAGTCACAACAACATGGTGGAACATATTTAAATTACATTTCAAATTTGATATCTTCCACACACATTCAATTGAGCATTCTTCACCTACAACATAATCATTTCTTGGGGTTTTTCTGAACTCCTTGCAGTAGGGTGATGCAATCCTTGTCCACATATTATAAGAGCTATTGGCAATTGACTATGGTACTCGCATAGAAAACAAAATCTATTTCATCATTCCTTGCTTTACCCATATCTCTACATGTGATAAATGTTGAACTCATTTGAACCCACTGCTGGAGATATAGAAAATCAGCACTTCCATATTCTTATGAATGTGTCAACAAAGGTGAGTTACTTGACCATGTTGTATGAGCACCCAAAAGGGTTATCATGTCCTTTGTGGAGAGACCTCAGAAATGGGAGCAAAAAGGTTATAGCCTCTAGACTTATTCATTGTAGATTAATGAGTTCAAATTGATGAGTAATTAGACACTTGGGGGTGATAAGGCATTTGCAACTAGAATTAGATAACAAAGGAAGTGGACAAACTATGATGCATATCAGTTTGATGATGGCGAGAAGTTTAAAAATTTTCATGTTCAAAAATGAGGGCAACACCTGGTCAGACCAAACATCCAGGATTCAAACGTTCCACAATTTGGCCTCTCATTGATTCTGCTAAGCAAGAAAATCATATATTGCACCTCCTCACTGAAATCATATTTATAAAGGTGTTGTGGCATTTTACCCACTACCTTGGCCTTGTTGGCTGGATCTCTCCACCCTTGGTAGATCACCTTTCTACAATTCTTCTGGTTGAGGTTATACTCCTTGGCCAGTGCATCCATATCTAGCACAAAAATTCCTTTGGTTGTAGGCAAACTAAATACCTCAGTTGTCCCAACCACAGACAGATCAGCATAAATCCTTCCTTGTTTCTCCACTCTCCTGGTGATGACATTGTAATTCTGAACACAAGCAATCAAGAGTTTCAAATCCTCAGCAGCATAAGGGAATCTAGTCGGATAGTAGATCCCTACCATTACTATATTCTTCAGCACAGGATGATCCTCTCTACCATTGATTCTAACTCTGAAAGCATCAATGTCTGTACTTCCTAAGTGGGTGTCTTCTATAAAACCCTGCTTGTTACATGCGCTGCATGATTTTAGAAACATATCTTGCTTGAACTCAGTAACATGCTTATCCACCCTTGGTTGCAACATCTTGTCCTGCAAGTTCATGGACATATCTTAACCAAGGCATTCTATAGTAATAGGGTTAGCATTTTAAATCTACGAGATTAGCAAACAACGCTTTCAAATATACATTTGATCCGAATTTAACCCTAAACTAATTTAATCTCAGCATTTTATGTTCATTTCAGCTCAAAATCATGGACCATCACTGTAAAAATAACCAGTTAGGGCTCATATTCATACGTACCTAATTTGTAAAACTTGAATTGAAATAATTGTAGGTGAATACCAAAAACTCCTATGCATGATAATCCTTTGCTATGGCAAAAATTTGGTCTCAGGCTCACTGTAGCAACTTTCTTAAACTCTTAATTCTTCTGTGTGGGAATATGAGCTCTCAAAATGTAATTATGTTAATTATGACAGTGAAATCCTCTTTTATCTTAATGAAATTCTAAATTTAGGGCTTATTAATGGTTTCCAGGAGATTTGACAGTCTTCCCCAATAGGATCGCATGATTTTCATACAAGTGTCTATTGGCACACTTTAAAATTTAAAAGCCAACGACTTTCTTTCCATCATTTAATACAAAAAGTGCAGGGATACAAGGATGGATATCCTACAAGGAATATCCCCATGGATATCCAAATGAAAATATCTGGATGACTCAATGTAGGTTAGGTCAACCATAGTTGACCAAAGATTCACCATCGGGCTACAAATTTGCTTTCAATAAGTTTGAATGCTCATGGTAAGTCAAGATATCCATGTGGACATGTGGCATCGCATCATTGGTTGAGCAAGGGGATGTCTACTAAGTTAAGATCTAGACATTACGAGTGTAAAATATCCATCCAATCAAAATATTCAGCTGACGTAAGCAGGAGGAAACTAATGAGGGTTGCTGCAGTCCTTATCATTTAATTATAAATGTCAAACCAGGGCAGTGTCCATGGTGATATGCAAGAGGGAGAAGAAATCATTTGCACGACATTCTTTTTCTACAAACAAAATTGAAAAGAAATGCATGAAACAAATTACTGCAATCAAATCCAATCTAAGATCTTGTAAATGAAATTGCTAGAATCAAATCTATCTGAAGAAACTTGTGAAGGAAAATACTAGAAATGTAAATAACAGGAAATTGAAAGACTGCTAAGAAATGAAACTACAAACAACTACTACTGCTAAAAGACTGATCTATATTATTTCATAAAACTCTCCCCATTTGATTCATTGATTACAATGAATTTATAGAATTCGTATTCTCAATCAATCCACCAAGAATGTGGATCTGAGATCCTATTTTTGGGGAGAAAAGCTAAATCTTCTTCCTCTAATTTCATTGCCTTCTTTCACACTATTTTTATTTCAGTCACAAACTACACATTTATTTTGGTGAATCTCTTCAAATAGTTTCTATATTTGTTCTCCTCATTCCTAGCTTTCCAGATCATTTTGAAATTCTGAATTTCATTAAGAAATGAGGGAGATATCACTGTTTTATTGAGACTATGTTTTTAACTTCCTCTTTTCGTTCTTCTTTTTAGGAAGTTTTCTGGCATTCCAACTTGACATAATTTATTCTTCAGTCTACTGATTGTTGATTACAATGTAAAACATGTAATAGCATTAATAAATACAATGGCACTAATTGCATAAAATACATGCTTTTATTTAGCTAATAGATGAGACATTTTTTTGTCTCATCAGAAACTTTTTCATTGTAGCTTAATAAAGTGATGTCATCAAGATCAGGATATTAAAATAAAGTCATGACAATAAGAATACAAAATATCCCTACGACTTAAATATCCTGATCAAGTAAGCATGGTATATCCTTAGTATCACGTCAGGTGATTGTGACATCATCGGGATATGGATCTTAAGATAGTGTCTAGATATTAATTTAATGCCAGATGTTAACTAATATTTGGATGACGTAAGCAAGTTTAGCGTTCTTCACAAGATTAGGATGACATGACATCATCTGGATTATGATGTTAAAATAAGATCCAGATATTAGCAAAAATAATATCCATGCACTCTAATGTCTAGGTGACGTAATCAGAATTGAGAGTCTTCATAAAATCAAAATGACATGATGTCATCTGGATCAGGATATTAACTCGAATATGGATATTACATTAAGGTCTGGATGTTAACTTAGCATCCAGATGTTCACTAATGTCTAGCGCATGACGGTTTGATCCACTGAGTACATTAAAGTTAATGTCTAGATGTTAACGGAGGTCAAGATATTAAGTTAATATTTGGATGTTATGATCGGAAGAATGCCCCCATGACTCGTTGACTAAACTTTGACCACGTGTAACTTCTTTTTTTAACAAATTTCTGGGTGCTTCAAAAAACAATTCTGTTTAGAATTTTGTACTCTTTCATTTGGAAGAGTTTGTAGAAAGAAATTCAAACTTTGAAAATTTGACCTATATCCTAAGGTTCAGACATGTCAAGGATCACATCCAGATATGCATCTGATACTGCTTTTACCCTACTGCCCAAAGCCAAAGGGAACACAACAAGCCAAGCCAAAAAGCAGAAAAAAGTTGGGTCCCTATTTTGCTGGGGCAAAATAGGGTGTGTTGTGTAACCACACAACACATAGCTAACTATTTGGCCAAGGCCCCTTCTCCTTTTTCTATTCCTAATCAAGACTCATTCCTTGATGATCATATTCTATCCTTAGAGGATGATCAATAGTGGGGCTAGTTCTACGGATCTAGATGTTGTACTGGCTCTGGGGTGGGTGTTGTATTAGTCCCTCCTTCTGGTAATTCACTTCCTCTCTCATTCCATTTGAATTTTCTTTGCACTAATAACCTCGTTGAGTATGAAGCCCTTATTGTTGGCTTCCATGTCATGTTATCTCTCAATATTAAACATATCCACATTCATGGTGATTCATAATTTATTATAAACCAATTCACAGGTTTGTATCAGGCTAGACAAGATAAATTGTCTCAATATCATCACTTAGCTTTATCACTGCTTCATCAATTTTCCTCTTTTTCTATTAATAGCATTCTCTGTAAGGACAATCATCATGTTGATGCAATGGCAAGTGTTGCTTCCCTTGTGCGATGTGACAATTCTATGGATGACTATCATTTTATAATTCACGTTCTTTCATCACTAGCTATTGGTGATTCTACTTCACTAAATTCTCTTTTCTACCATAATGTAGACTCGGAGGAATGGTACTCCCATATATTTACTTATTTGAGTGATGGTACCTTCCCCGTGGTTCTTCAAAAATCACTCAAACTCACATTAGCAAGCTCGCTACGCACTATATTATTCTTTCTATTGTCCTTTATTGTCAGCCTTACAATTGTCTTCTTCTGTGTTGCTTAACTAAACTTGAAATCCTCGTTGCCCTTGACGAGGCCCACTCAGGTGCCTATGAGGGGAATTTCAGTGGGCATTCCCTAGTTCAAAAATTACTCTAAATGGGTTACTATTGGACAAGCATGGAACATGATTCCTTTTCTTTCATTAAAAAATTCCCTCAATGTCAGTAGCATAGCAACCTTATTCAAGCTCTTCTCATTTATTCAAGAAAAAAGTAGAACAACTTCGATCCATTACGTGCCCAGGTAGCACCTTGGTCGTTCTCTATTTGGGGCTTGGGTATTATTGGAAAAATCTCACCACCTTCTTTCCAAGGTCATACCTTTATCATCACAGCTACCGATTACTTCACGAAATGGATCGAAGTTGTTCTACTTTGATCAACTACTGTTGAAGTCATTTATCACTTTCTCCTAGATAACGTAATCTCTCGCTTTGGACTTCCTTCCACCTTTGTTTTTGATAATGGTACACCATTTAAAAACAAAGACATGAAGTCATTTTTACAAAAATTCCATATTCAACACCACTTCTCTACACCATATTATCCCCAGTCAAATAGCCAAGCAGAAGCCTCTAATAAAACTATTGAGTAAATTCTTTGAAAAAAATCAATAAACATGGCAAAGATTGGCATGCTCAACTCTCATATGCAATGTGGGCCTATCATACAAGTATTCATATGGCTACTGGAACAACCTCATACAATCTCATTTATGGCACTGATGTTATCATGCCTCTCGAGTTGTAAATTTCCTCGTTTCAAATTTCCCTCCAAGGCCTCATTGATGACAATACCTATCACGATCAGCATCTTTTGCAAGTTGAAATGCTTAATGAACAGCGCATTCATACTCTTGAGCACCTTCAAGCATACTAAAATACCTTAAATCATGGTTATAATCAATGTGTTCTTCACAAATCCTTTGAATCAGGTGACTTGGTGTTGTACAAAAACTAGCAAAACTTGAATGCTCTTGTTGATTCGAAAGGAAATTTCAGCCCAAACTGGTTGGGACCTTACATTGTCACCTCTGTCTATAGATCTAGTGCGTATGGTCTCTCTACGATGGATGGTAAGCCACTTAAAGATCCCATTAATGATATGTGCTTGCCTCATTTTCATGCTTAATTTCTTGCTTTATGTGCTATTTGTGTAGATAAGTTTTGAGTAGTTTTTACTCCTAGCTTCCCTTATGTCATTTGATCATTAACACGTTTCCTTTCTCATGTTATGATCCTTTTCTAAATTGTTTATTTTGCTAGATATGCATTTTTTCTTTTAAAGCAATAGTGTGTTAGTTTGTTTAATGTTATTAAATACTTTGCATTCTAGTTTTACGCTTGTTTTTCTTTTCGACATGTTCCATGTTGTCTTGAATGTTAGTGTAGTTTTCATTTTCAAATGGAAATTACATCATTATTTACCATGTTGATTATTTAATTGTGTAAACAATCAATTAATATCCTTCAGTTATTTAATTAGATCTGTCATAAGTATTTAATTAGATAACTTTCCTTATTAATTTACCAATTAGAACTTCACTGTATTTAATTGTGTAAATTTCATCTATTATTATTTTAATTAAATCATTATAGTATTTAGTTAAACACTTTTAACAAGTTGTTTAATTAGATTAGAATAGCATTTAATTAAATAACCATCATCACATGAACAAAATATATAATCATCATCATATAATAATAGCAAATCGCTCCAAAAAGATACAATATCATATATCTTGAATGTTTCTCAGTACATGATATATAAAAGTGATCACTACATCAAAATGTGGTGTATCAAAATATAAGTACAACAAAATCTACATCATGCATTAGGACCATGAATCCATGATCCCTTAGGCCCTGGTGGTGGCTGTTGTATGGATGGCTCCTGGTGAGATGCTACAGATCGTGAGCAGCTATGGCTCCATGACTACATACCTCTCACTGTGTCTATCAGCTCTGCAACCTCTGCAGTCAAGTCTATCACATGTTGATGTAGTTGTGTGACCTACTCTCATAGCTAGCTCATCTCATTCATCAAAATTTACACCCTAGGGTGATCTAACCCTATCGCTGGTGTGCTCTAAGCATCTAACCAACTCTATAGAGTTTCAAGTGTAGTATTTGTACTCTCAGCTCTTTTCACTGCCAAGTCATGCTCGGCCCTAGCTTGGTCCCTCTCAGAAGTTATAGCAGTAACCTCTATAGCAGCCTGATCTCTCTCAATCTAACTCTCCTCTAATGAAATTCTCAGCTACACCATGGGCTCAAAAATCTCCATGTATCACCCAGCAGTCTGTTGAGGCCTATAGATAGACCGCACACCATGTTGGAGTTGAACATAGGGCACCATCTTTGCAAGAACTCGACTGATATAGTCAAGTCACTCCTGTGTGCACACTATGAAAAGCAAACACAAGTGATGTCAAATATCTCATCATATCATGAAATTAAAATAATCAAGACACATATCTAGTGTTCTACTCAAATCATAATATAAATCACAAATCTCACTTGGATCCCCAACCTGCCAGTTGAGATCTAGAGTATCTACTTGTGTCATACTAGAAGTGACCACAGTCACTATAGCTACCCCTTCTGTCAGTGCCGCAATGGGTCTCGTAGAAGCTACACTGCTAGATTCCATTCACTCCCTCTAGCTCGATACTGTGTTGGCTGAGGGTGTGGTTCATGCTACCCGAGGTCAGGCTCTCGACCTCTCCTATGTGGTTGCACTAATCACACCTCATTGTCATCACCTCCCCACTACTAGCCCAGGCTCCTCCTCATCCTCACTCCCCCTCTCGCTCCTTGTCCTTTGTATTATCTCCTTCTCTGAACCTTGCTCTGTCAAATGGAAAGCATCTTCAGTAAGGGTGTCGTCAACAAAGATGGGTGCTAGTCTCGAGGTGGCCCACCATGCTATGAATCCTAAGGTCGCCCCCACATCGTCTACGTCAGTTATTAGTGCACGGTTTGTATCCTTAGTCTGAGGATCGCTAATCTCCACATCCATGACTGTAAAAACCAAAATTACGCACAGCCTCCATGAGGACCCCTATGATGATTTTTAATCCTTGTCACGTACATGTAAGCATGAAATAACATCTTCTCAGCAATAATCTGTTAGAGGGGGGGTGAATTAGTTGTCCCAAAACTTCCTCTTATTAATTACTTAAATCCTTCTTGTAATTTAGCAGCATAATCATAAATTAATCATGAAAACATAATGCAATAATTCAAGAGTAAAAACACATTAACACATATGACACCAAGATTTTGATGTGGAAAACCTGGTTATGGGAAAAACCACGGGGTGACTAACCCAAGATTGTATTCTCTATTAGAAGAATAAAAGGAACAAAATGGCACATGCCAATTAGGGATCACTTCTCAAAGGAGGCCCACTGCCTACAGGAGACACACTGTCTACAGAATAATAAATATTACATACTTGAACTGAAGAATAGCATCTTCACCATGCTTGAGTCAGTTCCATTTAAGCCCAATACTTTTGTTCTACTTTTCACACTTCTCTCTACCACACTCTCATCTCCACCAAGATACCTTTGAAATGACTTCACAACTTCTTATTTATACAGGACATTTGACTTTGGGATAATCATCCAAGTCGGCATACATTACAGAGCAAATACAACTTGACTAATTACAAAAGACTTCATGCGGATCAACACACTGTCAGCTACATAGATCTGAGACTTCAATCTTCTTTTAGGAACACACCATGCTTCACAGAACATCTTCAAGATCATCCGTAGGATGTGTAACTCATCCGGTCGGCCAGACTTAGGAAGAACAACATCATCTGGAAGTAATATTTCAATTACGATCTCAGTCTTCAATGCGGACCACCAACACAAACTGGACACAATCCAAAGACCTCCAAAGCTTTCCTGAACCACCAAGAACATCCACACGACTTCTGCTTACTGAAATGTTTCTCTCCTTCATCTGGAACCTCAAGAACACAGTTTGTCATCACTCTTATATTGGAATAGATGCTTGCAGACCTCTAGACCATGAACCAATTGAGTTGTCAATTCTAATTGACTTCTTAAACACTCCACCAAATCTGCAAAACAAGATATTGCATTTCTAGATCTCACCGGACCTTTCTGTGTCACTCTATCACCTCTGAACATCTGCCAGAACCGGTTTTACTCAAGTGGCCATAACTTCTTCAAATCTTCATGCGGACCTCTCAAAACTTTACTAGATCATATTAGACACATATCTACAAACCCTTTGATGCGCATCCTCTGACCTTCATCTTAGTTGAGATCTTTACCTCACTGTCTTCACTGTTCTTCTCTGTTCCTGATAGGACTAATTTTCTCAATATCCTCAGCATATAACTCATCCAATCCTTGACATCAATGCAATAGGAGTATGTTGACATCAATGACAACACCAGTTAGGCCCATACTTGCAACTATCTCCCCCTTTGTCATTGATGGCAACATATGATGTGAAAAACTATTTTAACCATCAAGACAAAAACTTCTCCTTACTGACTATCATAACTCCCCCTATCAACAACAACCATTCACATGTCTTCTCTTCCTTTACTACTCCCCCTTTGATCAGCAATCACTTTTGTTTTTCACATGTCTTCTCTCCCCCTTTGACATCAATGGCAAAGGGCACATACTTGCATCAATACCAACTGCTTCCCCTGAGTAGTATCTTCCCATCATCAATCCAGACCACAAGATATGACTATGAGATCCACCAGACTAATGCACATCAGTGCACCTTAATTCAGAGCCAGAGGGGTAATAACCCCTAACTTCTCCCTGAGATACTCAAAAGAGTCCTTAGGTAGAGGTTTAGTAAAAATATCTACAATCTGATCCTTGGAGGGCACAAACTCCAATCTGACTTCATTCTTGTTCACTTGCTCTCTCAAAAAGTAAAACTTGATGGATATATGTTTTGTCTTTGAATGCAACACCGGATTTTTTGATATATTTATTGCACTTGAATTATCACAGGAGATTGTAATAGGTTCCTCATACTCCACTCTTATGTCCCTTAGCATTTGCTTCATCCACAATACTTGAGTGCAACTACCTGCTGCTACAATATATTCTACTTCTACAGTGGACAGAGATATTACCTCTTGTTTCTTGCTCAGCCAAGAAACTAATCTTTTCCCTAAAAAGAATGTTCCACCACTAATACTTTTCCGGTCATCCACATCTCCTGCCCAATCTACATCTGTATATGCATGAAGTGAGAAATTATGATCTCTAAGATACCATAAACCATACTTAAATGTCCCTTTTAGCTATTTGAGAATCCTCTTGATTTCCATGACATGAGATTCTCTAGGATCAGCTTGGAATCTAGCAACAAGACCAACAACATTCATAATGTCAGGTCTAGTTTGAGTAAGATACAATAGTCCTCCAATCATTGACCTGTACTTTTTCTGATCAGCCTTAGGAGAGTCATCATCTTTTCTCAATTTACATCCAGTTGCCATGGGAGTACTCATTGGTTTTGAGTCTTCCATCCCAAACTTATTCAACAATTCTTTCACATATTTGGTCTATGAAATGAAGATTCCTTTCTTTGTTTGAGTGATTTGCAGACCCAAGAAGAAATTCATTTCCCCAAACATAGACATCTCAAATTCACTTTTCATTTGATTTGCAAAAGTCTTACACATACTATCTCTTCCTCCAAAAATGATATCATCAACAAATACTTCAACAATCAAAATATTTTCATGTTCAATTTTGAAGTACAAGTTACTGTCAGTAGTGCCTTTATTGAAACCAATCTTCAAAAGATGCTTATCCAGTCTTTCATACTAGGCTCTTGGGGCTTATTTGAGTCCATACAGTGCTTTCTTCAACTTTTAGACCATATCACTATGATCAGACAATTGAAATCCATCCGGTTGCTCAATGTATACTTCTTCTTCCAAGTCACCATTCAAGAAGGCAGACTTGACATCCATCTGATATACTTTGAAGTCTTTGAAGGCAGCAAAGGCAAGAAATAATCTGACTGCTTCAATTCTAGCCACCGGAGCAAAAGTTTCTTCAACATAAACTCCTTCTACTTGAGAGTAACCCTTGCAGACCAATCTGGCTTTGTTTTTGACTACTTCACCATCTTCATTTAGTTTATTCCAGAAGACCCATTTGGTTCCAATCACATTCTTGTTTCTAAGTCTAGGAACAAGATCCCAAGTGTGATTTTTCTCAATTTGCATCAGCTCTTTCTCCATTGCTTTAGTCAAGCTTTCATCATTGCATGCTTCATTCACTGTCTTTGGTTCAATCTTTGAAATCAGACAATAATTTTTTGAGTCTTGAGCAATCTTTCTTCTTGTTTGAACACCTTTGCTTTTATCACCTATGATCTAATCTTCAGAGTGATTCAGTCTTACATACCTGGGAATTTTGGGAGTTTCTTGCACTTCTATTTCTTGAACAGGTTCATTCAGACTTATCTCTTCTTCCTGATTCTCCGAATCAGTCTGGATCTGAATTTTAGAAGGGTTTGGACCAAAACATCATTCTAATCATCTTCATCATATTCATAAAACCTTGAGGGTTTTACAACACCTTCATCAACTTTCACATTTGTACTTTCTATCATCTTTCTCAATCTCTTGTTGTAACACTGGTATGCTTTGCTTTGAGTGGAATAACCCAAGAATATTCCTTCATCACTTCTAGCATCAAATTTTCCAAGGTCTTCATCTCTTTTAATATAACATTTGCTACCAAAGACTCTAAAATAGTTCACAGTGGGAGTGATGCCAAACCAGAGTTCATAAGGGGTCTTACCAGTATTGCTTATGAATTGTACTCGATTAAGAGTATAGACAGCAGTGTTTACAGCTTCTCTCCAATAGATCTGAGGAACATTTTCTTCCATCATCATGGTTCTAGATGCTTCCTAGATGGTCTCATTCTTTCTTTCCACTACTCCATTCTGCTGTGGAGTCCTTGGTGCAGACAATTGTCTTTTATCCCATGTTTCTCACAAAATTCTATGAAATCACCGGATGTGAATTCTCCACCTCTATCAGACCTTAGACATTTTATGTTTAATCCGGTTTCATTTTCTACCATGGCTTTGAATATTTTGAATTTCTCAAGAGCCTCAGATTTCTCTTTTAGAAAAGTCGCCCACATCATCCGGGAGTGGTCATCAATTAATAACATGAAGTATCTATCACCTTGCAAACTCTTGATTCTTGCCAGACCACATAGATCAGTATGAACTAATTCCAATAATCTGGTAGAAGATTGTTCCTTACTTTTGAATGTGACTCTGCTTTGCTTATCCAACTGACATTCTTTGCACAAACTATTAGAGGTTTCACCAGTCTTGGAAGATCTCTTACAGCCTGAGTGTTGCTTATCTTGATGATATTGTCAAAATTTACATGACACATTCTTCTATGCCACAACCAACTCTGATCAATTTGAACAAATAAATAACTTTTACTAGTACCAACCAAGTGGAAGATATTACCTTTTGTTTGAGTACTGGATGCAATCTTTGTTCTGGAACTTTCAAAGATCTTACATTTTCCATTCTTGAATCGGAGATCATAGCCTTTGTCCACCAATTGTCCAACACTGAGAAGATTGTGCTTCAGACCTTCAACATACAGTACATTACTGGTTTTGTTCTTTCCATCAAAAGAAATAGTTCCTCTACCTCTGATCTTGCCAACAAAATTATCACCAAATTTTACAACTCCACCTTCATATCTTTCCAAATCTATAAACTTATTTTTGTCACCTGTCATATGGTGGGAGCATCCATTGTCAATGACCCAATCATCCTTTTCTTCAACTTGGGCAGCCAGAGCTCTTTCTACCATTTTATGATTGACAGATTCAGAGGGCATTGGATCTTCTTCCTTGGTGGCAATAAACACCCAGTCACTTCCAGATTTGTTTCCTGTCTCTGATTCATCATCTATTACTCCTTCATCATCATCTTCATGAATGTAGTAACGCTTCTTTTGAAATCTTGATCTATTAGGGTTTGGCCTAGAAAATCTTTCCGGACACCTTGAGGCAAAATGACCAATCTTATTGTAGTTAAAACATTTGAAAGGCAATTTTTCTTCATAGTTATTGGATCCTCTTGGTAGTCTTTTTGCAATGAGAACCTCAAGTTGTTCAGCTTCTAATTCATCTTCTTCCAGATCCTTTCTTGCTTTCTCATACCAAGAAGATTTTCTTGAGGAACTTTCACCTAGATCATATCTTTGTTTGCCTTTTGTAGAGGCATTAGCTTTGAACGCTGATTCAGTCTTGGGAAGTGCATCACCAAACTCAGCTAACTCGAATGCAGATATCTTACCAACCAATTGATCCCTTGTGATAGTTATTAGGGATCTGATTTCCTCAATAGCAGCAACTTTGTGTTTATAAGCAGGAGGTAAGGATCTAAGAACCTTAGCAACAATTTCTGATGTAGAGTGAAACGCAACGGAGGCAACCTAACAGGAAGGAGCTGCCAACAAAACAAACAGCATGATAAACTTCTCTATCGGCTGAACCTCATCATCATGTTTCCTAACAACACCAACTGCATCATCATATTTCAACAGCATCATCATATTTCTGATGATCGCAAATATCCTCCTGTCGACTACTATTTACCTCCTTCGACTGTCGCCTATCATCATCATGATAAACAACGGGTGCAAACCTCCTCCGGTTGCACTGTTCATCAGGTGCCAAACACAAGCGGCATCATCATGATATTCAATATCACCTTTGTCAGCAGGATATCCAAATATCCGGTTGTCCAAATATCCTGATGACGTTCCACTTCAACAACTTACCTTCGATGCTTCACTGCCCGACGATACAAGCAACAGCATCATGATATTGTTCATCCGGTTCTTCGAAACCTCCTGATGATGCTAATACAACTTCCCGCCTACGCCGATGTCTTTCCACTTAGCGACAACAGGATAAACCCGCATAGAGGGATTTCTGAATATCCTGATGACGATGACGTCATATCCTGATGACGATGACGTCACACATCATCCTGATGAACTCTTCAACACTTAGCCAAAAAAACTCAACTTTCACACCCGCATCCGTTAGCGATATGCGGATGATGACCTTCCCCGAGAGATGATCCTGACTGCGATATATACACTGAGTATATATCCAACTCAAAACATCATGATGCACCTGCAACATGCAAATTTCAACAACTTCATGACCCGATCCTGATAACGATGGATTCGCAGATGATGTTGCGGCTCGTTCCGACTGGAAACGCACATGCAGACTCCTGTGTATCCTTCCACTGCATGAAAACACTCACAACCGCATAATTTCACAAAGATCATGTGACGACCGGGCCGGATCACCTCCAAACCAAAATCTAACAGTTTATCTTCTAGACCTAGCACATGAGGATGCTAGGCTGATTTACAGCATGCTTCTAACAGATCTCCTGAACAATGCAATGCATAAACAGAAAACATTAATGCAATCTAAGCTATGATACAGGACCATTCCACCGATTTGCAGGATCAACCGGTGGAAGGGTTGAAAGTGGTCATTAGCTTGCAAAACGGAAAGGAAATCAACACAGATGCAAACAGATAATGCAAAAGACGAAATCTTATTCAATTGAAATTCAATGTCCTGAATACAGCTTCCCAATGTCTGAACTGCTCTCCTGAATATCTACTCAACACCAGTACATCAATATCAAAACTATATCAAACTATATCTAAACCCTACAGATCGAAGGTATATATAACAAATCCTTCGAGTACTACTAACATCACTTCCCAGCGGCTGGGAGCTTCCAAGCGGCTGGGAGAGAGGACAGCTCAGACTCTCTTATCCTGATCTCTAACTGCCTACACATATTCCTATGCTAAACTATTACATAGCATCGGTCACAGTGGACCTTATTACATGATAAGTCAAACATACTAAAAATAGATTATCCCGTCATCATGCTGATAATTATCCTATATCCTGATCATGTATGTCATCATGCGGACCTATATCCTGATCATGTGCGGGTGCTCCTGCACCATACTCCCCAAAAGAAAAGAACTCATGTCCCATGAGTTAGGATATGGAAATCCTCCATCTCTACACTTTGCCTGTGCAATGTTCTGCCCTGTTCCAGCTTTGTCTGCTGTTGTCTCTTGGCTGCTCCAAGACTTCTGAACTATAACTTGCTTTCTGGCAAGTAAATCCTCATGCCTGTCAATGTAGGCTTTCCTCTCACATACCTTGTGTTTGTCAAGTTGCCTGACCAGAACCTCTACCTCTTGAACTGCTGCAATGTTCAACTCTGTCTTCCTTTCAACTCTTATGGGACAAGCAATAGTCCCAACTAGGACAACATCCTTGTCATGCCTCTCAACTGGTTGCTGTGTACAAACCTGTTTCTGCACCTGCTGCTGACCTCTGTCAGTCACAACTGAAACTTTCTTCAGCTTGTTGTATTTCACAACTCCTTTCCTTGCAGTGTCTTCAACTGCCTGCCTGCCTGCTCCTATAGGCTTCTGCACAAATTCCTTCTTTCCTATTAAAATGACTTTGGCTGCCTTCTGTGCTGCAGCATCTGCCTGCAATGGCATCAACTTAATAGTCTTTCCATCTTTCTGGATGGTATAGGTATTAGCATATCCATCATATAGTACCCTTCTATCAAATTGCCATGGTCTACCCAACAGTAGGTGACAACATTCCATAGGCAAAATATCACACAAAATTCTATCCTGATATGCTCCAATCTGGAAATCAACATATGCCTGTTCAGAGACAAAAAGTGAATGCCTATCACTCACCCAAGATGCCTTGTAAGGGTGTGGATGTGGAATCCTTTCCAAATGCAGTTTATCCACCATCTCCTGAGATACCATGTTGTCTGTTGAACCAGTATCAATGACAACCTTACATACTTTACCTTTACTCTTGCATGTGGTCTTGAAAAGAGCTCTTCTTTGCATCATATCCTTTGATGCCTGCAAACTTGTTCTCCTTAACATCAGTGATTCTCCACTCTCTGGATATCCAACATTATCAGCATCCTGATCCTTTTGATAAATGTTTGGACTCTGCACACTTTTCTCTTCTTTCTCTTCTTGCACAAGTTGTACTCTCTTGTCATCAGTTCTATCATCTCTGGATGATGAACCTTTGTTTTCTGGACATTTGAAGGATGGATGACCAAACTCACCACAGATGTAACATTTTCCTGAAAATGTAGTAGAACTTCTACCACCTCCAAATCTTCCTTTATTACCTTTCCATCCACCTCTGAAATCAGACTGTCCCTGTTCTTTACCAGTGTCTTCTTGACTCTCATTGGTTTGCCTTGTTCTATGGGCTGATCCTCTTCCTCTATTGTTTTGTTCTTGTTTTCTCTTCAGCTTTTCTTCCACTTTCAATGCCAACTGGAAACATTTCTGCACTGTATCTGGGCTATGCAGACTTAGATCATCCTGAATATTAAACTTCAATCCATTAAGGTATCTGGCTACCTTTTCCTCTTCACTTTCTCTCACCTTGGTCTTCATACAGAGTTTCATGAACTCTTCTGTATATGAGCTGACATCTAGCTCCTTCTGCTTTAGGTTCTGCTTCCTCTTGTGTAACTGGATACTGTAATCCAAAGGGATATAAGCCTCCTTTACCAATTCCATCATCTTCTTCCATGTGGCAACTCTACGTTTTCCCTCCTGCACTCTATCATCCTGAACAAAGTTCCACCATGTCAAGGCAGCTTCTTTCATCTTTGACTGTGCTATCTTCACTCTCTGCTGTTCTGGTATCTCCTCTGTCACAAAGAAATTGTTCAGACAGTCTATCCATTCCATTACTGAATCAGGGTCCATCTTACCTGTAAACACTGGCAAGTCCAGCTTCACATCCATGGTTCTCCTCTCCATGGCCTTGAGGGCGTTCAACAGCGGTCTCTGGTCTGCAGGAACGACCTCCTCGCTCCAATTAGGGATATCCTCTTCTTCCCTATCATCTTCTCTACCAGAACCTACTCTGCTCCTCAACTTTGCTAACTCATCTTTCAACTCCTGATTCTGAGCCTTCACGGCCTTACTTTCTGCAATCTGTTTCTTCACCAGAACTGCCAACTCAGCGTTGGTCATCTTTGTTGGGAACTCAGATGTTCCTTCTTCGTCTGACATCCTGCTTATCTTTTCCAAAAGATCATAACCTTTGCTCTGATACCACTATGATGCAGAGTGAAACGCAACGGAGGCAACCTAACAGGAAGGAGCTGCCAACAAAACAAACAGCATGATAAACTTCTCTATCGGCTGAACCTCATCATCATGTTTCCTAACAACACCAACTGCATCATCATATTTCAACAGCATCATCATATTTCTGATGATCGCAAATATCCTCCTGTCGACTACTATTTACCTCCTTCGACTGTCGCCTATCATCATCATGATAAACAACGGGCGCGAACCTCCTCCGGTTGCACTGTTCATCGGGTGCCAAACACAAGCGGCATCATCATGATATTCAATATCACCTTCGTCAGCAAGATATCCAAATATCCGGTTGTCCAAATATCCTGATGACGTTCCACTTCAACAACTTACCTTCGATGCTTCACTGCCCGACGATACAAGCAACAGCATCATGATATTGTTCATCCGGTTCTTCGAAACCTCCTGATGATGCTAATACAACTTCCCGCCTACGCCGATGTCTTTCCACTTAGCGACAACAGGATAAACCCGCATAGAGGGATTTCTGAATATCCTGATGACGATGACGTCATATCCTGATGACGATGACGTCACACATCATCCTGATGAACTCTTCAACACTTAGCCAAAAAAACTCAACTTTCACACCCGCATCCGTTAGCGATATGCGGATGATGACCTTCCCCGAGAGATGATCCTGACTGCGATATATACACTGAGTATATATCCAACTCAAAACATCATGATGCACCTGCAACATGCAAATTTCAACAACTTCATGACCCGATCCTGATAACGATGGATTCGCAGATGATGTTGCGGCTCGTTCCGACTGGAAACGCACATGCAGACTCCTGTGTATCCTTCCACTGCATGAAAACACTCACAACCGCATAATTTCACAAAGATCATGTGACGACCGGGCCGGCTCACCTCCAAACCAAAATCTAACAGTTTATCTTCTAGACCTAGCACATGAGGATGCTAGGCTGATTTACAGCATGCTTCTAACAGATCTCCTGAACAATGCAATGCATAAACAGAAAACACAAATGCAATCTAAGCTATGATACAGGACCATTCCACCGATTTGCAGGATCAACCGGTGGAAGGGTTGAAAGTGGTCATTAGCTTGCAAAACGGAAAGGAAATCAACACAGATGCAAACAGATAATGCAAAAGACGAAATCTTATTCAATTGAAATTCAATGTCCTGAATACAGCTTCCCAATGTCTGAACTGCTCTCCTGAATATCTACTCAACACCAGTACATCAATATCAAAACTATATCAAACTATATCTAAACCCTACAGATCGAAGGTATATATAACAAATCCTTCGAGTACTACTAACATCACTTCCCAGCGGCTGGGAGCTTCCAAGCGGCTGGGAGAGAGGACAGCTCAGACTCTCTTATCCCGATCTCTAACTGCCTACACATATTCCTATGCTGAACTATTACATAGCATCGGTCACAGTGGACCTTATTACATGATAAGTCAAACATACTAAAAATAGATTATCCCGTCATCATGCTGATAATTATCCTATATCCTGATCATGTATGTCATCATGCGGACCTATATCCTGATCATGTGCGGGTGCTCCTGCACCAATTTCATCTTCATCTAGAACTCCACCAGCACATCGGATGCCACATACAAGCTCATTTACTTTTGTCATGTAAGAGGTTATATTCTCATCTTCACTCATCTTCATGTTTTCAAATTTTCCTTTCACACTCTGTAGCTTGGGATATTTAACATACTTGTCTCCTTCATGCAGAAGTTCCAGTTTTTCCCAAATCTCATATGCAATTTTTAGATCTATAACATTTGTCAGCTTTGAATCAGATAAGGCACTTAGTAGAGCTTCTTTAGCCCGAAGATTGTTTTCAACATCTTTGATTTCATCTATAATTCTTAGACCATTCTATGGAGGAACATACTTCTTTGAAACCATGATCCAATATTGCATTCCCATACATTGCAAGTGACATTCCATGCGGCTTTTCCAAAGAGTGAAATTGGTTCCATCAAACCTTAGGCTATCCTTCTTATAGGAAGACATCCTGGATGTTCTCAAGTGGTTAAGCTCTTTTAGAGGAACTTAGCTCGGATACCAATTGTTAGAATCAAGGCAAACAACTGAGAGGGGGGGTGAATCAGTTGTTCCAAAACTTTCTCTTATTAATTACTTAAATCCTTCTTGTAATTTAGCAGCATAATCATAAATTAATCATGAAAACATAATGCAATCATTCAAGAGTAAAAGCACATTAACACATATGACACTAAGATTTTGACGTGGAAAACCTGGTTAAGGGAAAAACCACAGGGTAACTAACCCAAGATTGTATTCTCTGTTAGAAGAATAAAAGGAACAAAATGGCACATGCCAATTAGGGCTCACTACCCAAGCACATTGCTCACAAGAGGCCCACTGCCTATAGGAGACACATTGTCTACAGAATAATAAATATTACATACTTGAACTGAAGAATAGCATCTTCACCATGCTTGAGTCAGTTTCATTTAAGCCCAATACTTATGCTCTAATTTTCGCACTTCTTCTCACTACCACACTCTCATCTCCAACAAGATACCTTTGAAATGACTTCACAGCTTCTTATTTATACAGGACATTTGACTTTGGGATAATCATCCAAGTTAGCATACATTACAGAGCAAATAAAACTTGACTAATTACAAAAGACTTCATGCGGATCAACACACTATCAGCTACACAAATCTAAGACTTCAATCTTCTTTTAGGAACATGCCATGCTTCACAGAACATCTTCAAGATCATCCGCAGGATGTGTAACTCATCTGGTCGGCCAGACTTAGGAAGAACAACATCATCCGGAAGTAATTCTTCAATTATGAGCTCAGTCTTCAATGCAGACTACCAACATGAACTGGACACAATCCAAAGACCTCCACAAGCTTTCCTGAATCACCAAGAACATCCACACTACTTCTGCTTACTGAAATCTTTCTCTCCTTCATCCGGAACCTCAAGAACACAGTCTGTCATCACTGTTATATTGGAATAGATGCTTGCGGACCTCTAGACCATGAACGAATTCAGTTGTCAATTATAATTGACTTCTTAAACACTCCACCAAATCCGCAGAACAAGATATTGCATTTCTGGATCTCACCAGACCTTTCTGTGTCACTTTGTCACCTCTGGACATCTACCAGAACCAGTTTTACTCAAGTGGCCATAACTTCTTCAGATCTTCATGCGGACCTCTCAAAACTTTACTGGATCATCTTAGGAAACATATCTACAAACCTTTTGATGTGCATACTCTAACCTTCATCTTAGCTGGGATCTTTACCTCAGTGTCTTCACTGTTCTTCTCTATTCCTGATAGGACTAATTTTCTCAATATCCTCAGCATATAACTCACCCAATCCTTGACATCAATGCAACAGGAGTATGTTGACATCAATGACAACACCAGTTAGGCCCATACTTGCAATATAATCCTCTTGGTGACATGTCATTTCTTTCATCTTGTGTTGTTTCCCCTTTGTTGTTTTCTCTCTCTTTGTTGTTGACGCTTTTCAACACTTTTCAACACTTGTCGATTTGCATTTTTTGTGCTTGCGACTCTATTCCTAAGCCTTGTATGCATCTTGTAGGTGAGTTTTCACCTCTCCCCAGTGTTTTTCATCTTCTCCACCTCCTAGAAGCCTTCTATAGGTCCCCTGAAACCATCTCCCACTTTCAATTTTTAATTTCGCTCAACCAATCTAAATCTCCCCCTATTATTTCCATATCTCCCACTAGGAGATCCTACTTTGCAAGTGGAGATTTAGATTTTCACACATGACTGACCTATTTCTAGAGGCAGATCCCCTTCTTTTCTCCTCCTCTTCCATATCCCATCCTAAAAGTCAACCCAAGTGCTCTTCTTAGTGGGTTACCCATGGGTCGCCCCCTGGGCGACCCTATCCTATTTCCAGTTGTAAAAAAACTCAAGTTTCTAACTTGAAAAAGCTCTATTTTCACCTATTTTTCTTCTTGTTTGCATGGATTTTCATGCCAAATATAGAGTTAACTATTTCATACACCCACACATGCATAATTAGCTCTATTTTATCTTAAAATAATAGCTCATGCATTCTCATGCACTCCTTTTTCACTTCTTCTTGAGTGATAAGCTATTACTGGGTAGATCACTCCAATTTTAGCCTCTTGAATCCTCTGTGTTAACTCACCAATCAAATTGAGTTAACTCTTCTTCTTCTTCACCTCTCATCCCTTATTCTAACCTTTAAATATCCCCCTCCCTCAACCACAAAGGTAAGAAATTTCATTTGTGCACACAGCTCTTGCAAGTTATTGCTCTCCACATTCAGCATTCTCATGCTCATACAAGACATAGGAGCCCTTTTGTTTTGTTCTTTGCTTCATCTAGCTTTCATATAAATCTCATCACATGTCCATACACTACTCATATCAATCCATTGTGCTCATCAAAGCTCTCATTGAGCTCTCTTCATAAAGATTCAAGAGCTTCTTTTGATTCCATTATCGTCTTGTCGCCAAGAGGATTCCCTGCTGCTACAAGAGGATACTAGGTTGCCATCACAAGGATTTCTAAGGGTAGTGGAGGCTCACATGTCTCCAAGTCCCTTTATGCTTTCTTTCAATTTGTAGTAATTAGATAACTAAAATTGCTCTTGGGATCAATAATCTTGTTGCTTTTCCCTTGATAGGATAGATAGATCTTGCATTCTTAGAGTAATTTGCCTTCAAAGCTCATAGATTAATTCTTTTAAAATCAATTTCACTTTTCTTAGATTAATTTGTTCTAAATATTCAGAAAACTCCAAAAACATAGTTCATATTACATTAGGTAAATTCATCATAGCTTGCATACATCTTTCAATTCCTAGATTAAGAAAAAGCATCTTCAATTCCAAAAACATAAAAAATCACAAAAAGAAGTTTTGCATTTCATTTAGGCTTGCATTCATAAAAACCCAAAAAAAGAACAAAAACATTAGACACTTAGAAAAAATTACAAACCCTTGATTCTGTCACAAGGTCAACCATAGTCAAACATTGGTCAAAACCCTTGATTCCATCATAAGGTCAAATGAAGTCAACGCACAATCAAACCTTAGGTCAAATCAAACCCTAGGTCAAGTTAAGGTTAGTTCACAAACACCTATCTCTTGTCTCAACTCACAAATGTGCCTAGGATGAAGAGGTGAGTGGATGAGGGCGATCCTCAATGAGATAGATGAAATACATCTGAGACCACAATAAGACCTATGAAGAACATAGGCAATTCTTAGTACAACAAGCATTCATCCAATACTTTGACAACAAGAAATCAACGAGAACAATAGCTTACCCACACAAAGGTGGAATATCAGAAACCCTAACAGAAGAATAGTGACTAGTGACCCTTCGGGTCATACAATTACCTTTACAACCATGATCATTGAACAACACATCTACACAAGCGCACAATAAAATAGGCCCTAGGACGTGTCGACCCCTCTCTATGAAGTCCAACTCTCCAATGAGCTAGACCACCCCGTGTCTCACCTCCTCTCGACTAGATACTTCCACAAGAGTGAGAGTGACGTCGCGATTCACCCCATGACAAGGAGGGAAGGGTCCATGTGTGTGCCAAAATCCAACTCGACAACCCCAAGCAACTGACGTTGCAATTTTGAGTGTACATATTTTAGTGAACCCAACATGAAGAGAAAAAACTTATGTTTATGCTTTTCATGTTCCAAATGTTAGGGTTAGCCGGCAAAAGATATCAATTAAATGCAAATAAAGATTAAACAAAGGAATAAAAATACACAGAAATAATAATAGTGAGAGACAAGTTTTAATGTGGTTCACCCAAACTCAGGCTACATCCACCAAATAGAGAGTCCAATATTATTATCCAGTAAATCAAACCAATTACAACTAGCAATCCCTGCAACTCAATACCACTGCAAATGCTACAATACAATATATCAAAAAAAACCCTAACCCTTAGCTGCTTTTATCAAGCCTTATGTCGGTTACAAAATAGAGTTTTTGTATATCAATCCTAAAAAAATTGGCTAGTGTACAGTACTTTCCTAATCAGTCACCACCTACCAACTATCTCCCACTTGGAGACTGATCAGGCTCCACACCAAACAATCTCCCACTTGGATACTGATCCTGGATGACACCACTGCACGTGTAGCTCCCACTGGAAATAAGCACCCTGGACTTTGTTGTTCTGATTTTATTGTTTCAGTCTTGAAGACCAACCGAAGATGAAGAGGAGCTCAGCTTCTCCCTTGTCACTGCCTTTGTAAACATATCCGCTAGATTTTCATCTGTATGTATCTTTTCCAGCCTTAACTGTCCATTATCCAACACTGACCGAATAAAGTGATACCTCAACTGTATGTGTTTGGTCTTTGAATGCAAGGCAGAATTCTTTGCTGTCATGCCCACCTTTTCCATGCGGCTATAACACGCATTACACACGTGTCATGTCCACATGTGCCATGTGGTCATGATACGAACTATCAAAAATTTTCCCTTACTACTCTGAAAACCCCCTCGCACGCATAAGCGTGCTCAGCGGTGCACGCTTAAGGTGAAAGAAATACAGTTGTCGGCGGGGTACCAAGTACATATACACACACCCTACGCAAGAAAACGCGTGGTTTCCTACTTTAGGTTAATCTCACGATTTACATTTGAACAACAGTTGTTTTAGGTGATAGATCATTTTTCAGCAAAGCACGATCATCTATTCATTTGCCCTCTCTTCCTTGGAATTTAATTTTGATTGTATTTCTATCTCATTCTC
This sequence comes from Cunninghamia lanceolata, assembly GCA_027924645.1. Taxonomy (NCBI): domain Eukaryota; kingdom Viridiplantae; phylum Streptophyta; class Pinopsida; order Cupressales; family Cupressaceae; genus Cunninghamia; species Cunninghamia lanceolata. The sequence continues at coordinate 53,983 of BSBN01002020.1, read as the reverse complement.
CTTCCCGTTGTGCAAGATCTTCTTATGTTATCCTATTTTTTTTCTTGACGTCCTTTATCGAACAATAATAATACTACATCCTTTACATTATTCCTAATTTCTTGGTAAACCAGATCACTTACACAGGGTTGGTTAACTTCACTTGACTCAATCCCCCTACGGTTCTGGTCTAGGTTTTAGTTCAACGTTTGAATTAATTTTAATAATCAACCTGTTCCTAAACAGGATTAACAGTAGGTTAACTTACTTAGTTCTCTTAGCCCTGTTCGGAAATGCCACGCATTTTCTCCTCTTTGTTTTCCAAGGTTAGTTGTTCTTTCTCTTTATCTCTTTTCTTTTTTAATTGAATGTTTATTCTCTTAATCTACAGTTGAGTTTAAAATGGCCACTCATGAAATGCCTATGATGGCTTGTTTGCGTTTATTTTTAGTGTCCTTTGTAAATGAAGAGATCATACTTTCCTCTTCATTTTCCTGTCATTTAATTTGGAATAATTGTCAAAACTTCCGAGAAACTCTTCCTTAAAATTAAAATATATTTACCTATGCTCTTTTTAAATTGTAATTGTATAAACAATATATTTCTGAATTGCAACTCTGAGTTTAAGCATCTATTCAATTTGTATTATACATTATGCATACATAAATCCCACTTTCCTTGATTTAAGATTTCTATTTCAAGTCAAATGTTTTAAACTACATATAGTTTGCCTTCAAATGAATAGTGAAAAGTGAATAATAAAAGTAAATAGTGAATAGTACAAGTGAATAGTAAATAGTGAAAAGTGAATAGTAAAAGTGAATAGTGACAGTGAATAGTGAATAGTGAATAGTAAAAGTGCATAGTAAAAGTGAAAAGGTCCCCATCCTAGGATGAGACCCTCAAGGTGGCAGTAATTTCAAAAGCAATACTGCAACCCAAATTTTATTTATTTTATGGTGGGGATATTTTTTAATACTTTTACAAACTTAATTTAAATATCAATTAACTCACAACGTTGCAAGTAGAAGAAGAAGGAACTAGATAATTTTAATATCTTTTTAAAAACAAATTTTCTTTTCCTTTTCTTATTTCTAAATGGTAAAACTTAATGAACAAGAAAATTACAACTATCAGCCCAAGAACAGAGAGGATTTCCTCACAACTCCAAAAATAACAATTTATACAACAATAGGGAGATAATTTTCTCCTTTTGGAAAATCTACAAGGAAGGAGCTATTAAAAGATCAGGCTCTCCTTAAGACTTAAGGAAAATAAAATATTTTCTAAGATCCAATAATCTTCTCCAAGCTTCACAATAAGCTCCAAGAATACCTACATAACACACAAGGAAAGAAACACCACACAAGCTACTCTCCTCCCTACCGTAGACCCGCAAGAGGGTCACCCCCGAGCTAGGGAGACCATCCACATACCCAGGGTAGAATAGACTTAAACACTTCACAACATTGAACAACAACAAATCAAATAATACACACACCCTCAAGGTTTGACTCACAATACAAAGACTCAATTTAGGTGAGTTTAGGGAGGGTAGGGAAGTAGACATCTCTACCTCTAGGTGTCATCCTTTACACATTTTATCACAAGGCCTCAAGCCAACAATTTATCTTTCCACAAGGCCTCAAGCCTTCCAATTAATCAAATTACCTGAGATTTCTCAATAGGCTCTCAAAGCCATAAGCCCTCTAGGCTAAAAAAAATACCAACATGCCCTCAAGGCATTTCTTACAACAAGAACCAAGATGACACCCGAGGAGGGTCACACCTTCCCTTCCCTATACAAGATGAGCATTGCCTTCCAACTGGAAGGAGCTCTTTCTACACCCAACACACAAAACCCCAAAATAATAACAGAATACTCATAGAAGACATTTGCAAACTCATTCAACAAGCAAAAAATAAACATACATATTAAACAACAGATACACAAGAGAGTAGACTTAATTCACCAACCTTCCAAAGCCCAATTATGGAATGAAAGTTGATGAAGAGCTCAACTCTAGCTTCCTCCAAAATTCTCCTTCTTTCCTCAATAATCCAACCCCAAAAATAATCTCTCTATGATCACAAGCAAGGGATAATGAATGGAGGATATAGGATGGCTAGAATAATTTCGGCATTATGAGGCTATGAAGAGAAGAATAGAGAAAGAATTGGGCATTATGAGGATGCCAGAAGAAGATTTCCTAGAGGAAATTAGGCATGATAAGAATGCAAGAATGAAGTCCCCCTGTAAGAATGAAGTCCCCTCCTGCAAGAATGAAGTTCTCCTGCACAAAAAATTAAGTTCCCCTGCAAAATCTTGGCTCCCCAATTGCTTAGAGAAGGGTCTTATTTATAGATTTGTTGAGAAGTGAATGGAAGGTGAGGATCAAGAGTTGAGATCAAGGGCTCACATTATTTGTGAATTTTAAATTCATAGTGGATGAATTAAAAATTCATTGTTTTAATATTGTAATATTTAAATAACCCCACTATCCCAAGTGGAATTAATAAAATATCCCCACTATCCCAAGTGGAATTAAAAAATATCCCCACTATCCCAAGTGGAATTAATAAAATAAACCCACTCATTATCCATTATTCCTAATAGACTTAAAACAATTAACCCCACTCAAGAGGTCCCCCATTATAGCCCACAAGTAGAAATAAAATACAATAAGTAAACTAAAAAAAGAGAGAATGGGTGACACACCACCCTCATTAAGGGGAACCCCACCAAAAGAAAGGCATAAGGAGACAAGCACTCCATTATTAGGGGATCATGGATTTGCTCCATGACTTGAAAGTGGGCCTGAGTGTGGATTCCACTCATCCCATTGTCCCTGAAGTTGAAGTGACCATATGGAGGTTATCCCAAGGTTATCCTAGTCAAAAAGGTCCCTAGACCCATAGGGTATAACCTAGGGTTGATTTAAACCGAGTTAGGACTCCCAGAGTCAAGTAAAAACATAAGAAGAGGGTCAAAAAGAAATAAAGTTTAAACAAGATTTAAAACAACATTTCTTACAACACTTATCATAATAAAAGTAAATCAGAAGATAGCCCTTATTCCCTTGACCTTATGCAACATTAACACATTACAACATTACAATATTTTTCTAAAACACGAGGTTGATCTTAGTTCCTCATGGAACTAGATCGGCTCACAAGGGATACAACATAGGTATGGGATGATCTCCTGTATATGTGGTTTCGTTAGCAATACCTGCACACTCAAACTCGAAGTCAATAACACATAGAGATATCATAGCCGAAGCAATTTAAATACATGCATACATAAACATTCTACCATATAACATCCTAAAATCACATTAAAGCTCCATTTCCAATATTAACCATTCATCATTTTCTTAAAAGCAACATCTAATTATCATTGCACAATTATTCCTTAAAATCAATTAGGATAAACAAATAAGATTCCAGGATCAATAGTCTCTCAACATAAAAATAATAACAATAGCACTGCAAATAGTCTCATGAACAGTAGTGTAAAAAGTAGGCCTCACATTTGCAAGATGTATGGCACTCTGACTGTCTATATGCAAAGAACTGTTAGCCTGTTGTTTGCCCAATTCTTCCATAAAATATTGCACCCATATCATCTCTTTGCTTGCCTTTGTTACAGCTACATACTCTGCCTCTGTGGTGGATAAAGCAACCACCTTTTGCAACCATGAGATCCAACTCAATATTGTCCCACCTACAATAAAGACATAACCTGTAGTACTCCGCCTGGTATCAATATCCCCTACCAAATCTGAGTCTACATAGCCTGCTAAATCAGTATTAGAGCCCCCAAAATATAAATGTGTATTGGATGTACCTCCCAAATATCTGAGAATCTATTTTACCGCATTCCAATGCTCCAATCCGGGATGACTCATATACTTGCTAACGACTCCTACAACATGTGCAATATCTGATCTTGTGCATACCATGGCATACATTAAACTTCCTACAGCTAAAGCATATGGTACCTTGGACATTTTTTCTTCCTCCTCTTGTGTCTTTAGACACATCTCCTTAGTCAATTTCAAATGACTAGGCAAAGGTGTGCTGACAGCTTTTGCATTCTCCATATGGAATCTCTGCAACACTGTTTCAACATAAGCAACTTGAGATAGAGTCAATTTTCTATTCTTCCTATCTCTGCAAATTTTCATACCAAGGATTTGTTTTTCTGCCCCCAAATCCTTCATAGAAAATGACTGTACTAACTGTTGTTTTAACTCTCTGATGTGATCCATGTTAGACCCAGCTACAAGCATGTCATCAACATATAAACATAAAATAATGTAGCTGTCATTATCTAACCTCTTAAAATAATCACAATGGTCAGAATTACATCGACTGTAGCCTTGCTCAGCCATAAAACTATCAAATTTTAGATACCATTATCGAGGTGCTTGTTTCAGGCCATATAAACTCTTCTTCAATCTGCACACCAATTTTTGCTTACCTTTGACCTCAAATCCTTGGGGCTGTTCCATGTATATCTCCTCCTCCAAATCACCATAGAGAAAGGCAGTTTTTACATCTAGTTGTTCCAAATGCAAATCTTCAGCAACCACAATACTTAAAATAGTACGAATAGAAGTCATCTTGACAACCGAAGAAAAAATCTCATCAAAATCACTGCCCTTTTTTCTGTGCAAATCTTTTTACTACTAAACTAGCTTTAAATCTTTTCTTACCTCCATCTTCCTCTTTTAGCCTATAAACCCATTTGTTTGGTAAAGACTTTTTACCTACATGCAACTTACATAATTCCCAAGTCTAATTTTTCAGTAAGGAGTCCATTTCTTCTTTAATTGCAAACTCCCATTGAACCTGTGTATCCACCTGCATAGCTTCATCATACCCTTCTGGTTCATGAGCAACTATTAACAAAATAGAATACAAAGAGGGAGAAAACCTTTCAAGAGGTCTACTTAGCCTTGTTGATCGTCTAACATTCACTGGAGTTTGTGGTATTTCTGATTGTTGTTGCGGAGCATGAGGAACCACTGGAACATCACTATATGGAGTATCATCCATCACCATATAATCTTTTTCTTTCTTCTCATGCTATTGCAACTGATCTTTGTACAACACCTTCTCATTGAATATAACATCCCTACTTCTCACAATTTTTTAATTTTCAAAATCCCAAAGCCTATAGCCAAATTAATCAATGCCATATCCAACGAGGGTACAGTTTTTTGATTTTGCATCCATCTTGGTTCTATTTTCAGAATCTACATGTGCAAATGCTTCACATCCAAAGGTTTTGAGAAAAGAATAACTCACCTTCTTACCTGTCCATGCTTCCTCTAGAATACCATAGCCCAAAGGAACTGAAGAACCTCTATTAATTAAATATACAGCGGTGTTGACAGCCTCTGGCCACATGTTTAAAGGCAGCCCAGCATGTAATCTCATGGTCCTTGTATGCTCCATTATTGTCCTATTCATGCGTTCAGCCACTCCATTTTCTTGTGGAGTCCCTGGAACCATTTTCTGTCTATGAATTCCATTAAAGGAACAATAATCCTCAAATTCTTTACTGCAATACTCACCACCATTATCAGATCTGAGGCATTTTAATCTTTCACCCTTCTCATTCTCAACCAAGCTTCTCCATTTCTTAAATGTCTTAAATACATCAGATTTCTACCTAAGGAAATAAATCCATACCTTCCTAGTTGCATCATCTATGAATGTAACATAATATCGAGAGCCACCAAGAGAAGATACCTAAGCTGGTCCCCATACATCTATATTCACAAGCTCCAACTTTTTATTTTTCTTTTGTTTCCCATCCTTGAGAAAACTGACTCTCTTTTGTTTTCCGTACACACAACTTTCACAGAAATCTATATTAATACATTTCAGACCTGGTAAAACTTTCTTAGAATGAATAACCTTCATACCTTTTTCACTCATATGCCCAATCTATTATGCCACAGCGTTGTCTCAGAACCTGTAGCAACTGTTTCAGTCTCTTCCTGTGAACCTACAACAACTGTTCCTGAACCTGTTTGTTTTTTCTCTGCAACAGCTAAAGTAGAAGGAACGGTATGACCTGTACAAAGATATAAGGTGCCTACTTTCACACCTTTTGCTACTATTAAGGCACCTTTTGAAACCTTCCAATTTTTATCAGTAAATGTAACAATGCGACCTTCTTCAGCTAGCTGTCCTTCCTACTGAGCCTTGAAATGTGCCTTACCTCTTGTAGTAGCCAATGATTCCCATTCTGCAACTTAATCTTGATTCTTCCCTTTCCAACAATCTGACAGGGTTTGTTATCTCCCAAATAAACTAGCCCAAAATCTCCTTGGACATAATCAAGAAAATAACTTCTATGGGGCGTAGCATGAAATGAGGCCCCTGAATCCAAAACCCATGAATCATCAGCATTGTCTAGGGAAAGAATCAAAGCATCATCTTCAGATTTATTACTTACCACATTTGCCTCCTTATTAGCTTCTAGTTTGTCTCCTTTATTTTTCTGAGACCAGCAATCTTTCTTCAGATGACCTGGTTTCCCACAGAACCAGTAATCTTTTTGTCCTCTGGTATGGGATCTCTTATCCTTTGATTTTCCTCATGACTTCCCATGACCTCCAAAACCTTTACCTCTCTCCTTTGATTTGCCCCTGCTTTCTACATTCAAAACACTACCTAATGTGGATCCACCTGAGCTTTTCCTACAAATTTTCTCACTCAGAATAACACCAACAACATCATCAAATTTTAGGGTATTTGAACCAGAAACAAGGTTACTAACCGCCATTACCAAACTATTCCAACCTTTAGGCAAATAACATAATATCAAGAGAGCTCTAACTTCATCATCAAATTTTACATTTACAAAAGTCAATTGACTAACAATCATATTAAATTCATTTAAATGATCTGTCACAGATCTGCCTTCAACCATTTTTAGATTAAACAAACGATTCATGAGAAATACCTTATTTGAGGCTGAGGGTTTTTCGTACAATTTAGCTAAAGCTTTCATCAAACCATTTGTTGTCTTCGCTTCCATTATATTGAATGCCACCAATGGTGTCAGGCACACCCGAATGGTTCCCAGTGCCTTTCTGTCAAGAAGATTCTAATCCTCATCAATCATTGTTGTCAGTTTCTTGGCTACTCCTTCCAACGGCATCCATAAATCCTTCTGATAGAGATAATCCTCCATCTGCATCTTCCATAACTGATAGTTCTATCCATTGAATTTGTCGACCTTCAATTTACCCTCGTCTGTCATTGCTCCCACTCAACCATGAGACTCCCACTCAACCATGAGACCTTCTTGCAGACGATAATCACAACCTCCCTCTAATACCACTTGTTAGGGTTAGCCGGCAAAAGATATCAATTAAATGTAAATAAAGATTAAACAGAGGAATGAAAATACACAGAAATAATAACAGTGAGAGACAAGTTTTAATGTGGTTCACCCAAACTCGGGCTACATCCACCAAACAGAGAGTCCAATATTATTATCTAGTAAATCAAACCGATTACAACCAGCAATCCCTGCAACTCAATACCGTTGCAAATGCTACAATACAATATATCAAAAAAAAACCCTAACCCCTAGCCCGACAAGGATACATGGCTAGTGTACAGTACTTTCCTGATCAATCGCCACCTATCACATCAAAAACTTAAACATTCAACACTTCAAAGCAACAATCTTCAAGCATTCTCACTTTATTCTTCATAGCTGCTTCAACCTCTGTCACCTTCGACATCATCCATTCTATTTATTATGTGGTGTCTATGGCACCCCTAAATATGATGGACCTGATCTTAATTTAGGGAATGCTCCCTCTAGAGAACCAGAAACTCCTTCCTGTGATAGGTATGTGTTGCCTCACCCAGATGCACCAATCACGAACTGCTACAATTACGAAGACTTTGACTATGAACAAAACCAAAGAGAACCCAAGCATTCTATCTTTTAACAACCATGCATGGGAACACAACCCGGCCATACCAAATGCACCTCATAAAGCTAGGAGAGTATAATTAAGGTCAGAAATACATCGACTCGATCAACCTTCCACAAGTACCTCAAGTACTCATCTTGATGAGGAAGTAAAAAGGTTAGAAAGACACTTGCAAGAGGCAAGAGATGTTTAAGAGGCATTAAAAGTTGCCATGAGAGAAGAAGAAAGAGACAATGTTGCGCGAGACGAAACGCATTATCATGACAATACTCGAAGAGAAAACCCTAGAAATGAGAAAGCACCTAGAGCTGCCACATCTGTCGACCTAATCACAACTCTAGTGCAGAGGATTAGAACCTTGGAAGAAGAACAAGTTGCTCCTAAAAGAAGGCAGAAATCTTATAACAACATTCAAAACGAACAAGATCAAGAGGCATCTCAGAATCCCCCCTATCTCAATTATTAATCAAGAAATACAAGTAACAACATATGTCTGAATGGGAACCCTCCTATTCAAAATAATCCATTAATGTTGGGAAACCAAACAAATCAAATAGTGTGTTACCAAAGCCCTCCTACAGGGTTGTTGCTATCAACCCCCCAATCGTAAAGTACCTTTCTTGGGACATATCTAGAGTACTTAAAAGAATCACTCGATTTAAACATAAGAAGTGTTTAGTTGTCTCGACCGTTACCTGATCTCCTAAAATTCAACGAAGGAAATCCAAATTCCCATATCAAAGCTTATACCATTGTGATAAGAGAACTCCTCCCTTGGGATGGGGCTATCACTAAGATCTTTCCAAAGACCCTCGAAGGAATAGCTCTAGATTGGTACTATCATTTGCTAGAGGCTTCAATCCACTCATTTAGACAACTAATCAGAGAGATTGTCAGGGCATTTGACATGAACAAACTTGTCAAAATAGGGATCAGAGAATTCCTAACCATGAAACAAGAGCTGAAGAGTCTGTATCCCACTTTCTTACCAAATGGAGACAAGTCCTCTATTCCTCAACCAGTGCCCTAAACATGGACCATCGTGAGTTATACGATCTTTTCTTACACGACTTGAACAAGGACATGAGAGAAGATGTTTAGAAATTGCCATATAAATCCTATAAAGAAGCATTGGAAAGTGCTTTTAGGATAGATCAAGCCACCATTGACAGTGGAAAAAAGGTCTATGGGTCAAATGGAAAGTTAACAAGGTAAGACACAGGAAACAATGCTCTTGTCATCAAGATTCTTAAAAACAACAGAAATGCAACAATAGATGGAGTAACAGATCAACCCCCTGTCAAGAAAGTAAGAGATGATTATAACAGGAGAGACTATTACTCTCCTAATGTTAATGTGATTGATCAGCCTAGAAACAATGGATACTACCCTAGAGACAACTATCAAAGTTGGAATCGGAATGGAAATAGAAATGATGGAAGGTACAAAAGGCCTCCATATGAGTACAACCAATTTTGTTCTTTTCATAGAACAAGGGGGCATAGTGATGGTGACAAGTTGTCATTGAGGTCAAAAGTATGTTCAATTGCCTTTGTTGTTGACAAGAGCAAGAGACATCATCTTGTGTTTTCTTTCTATTGTTATATCACAATTTGTGTTTATCTTGTTATCATGTTGTAGTTCACATCATGCCTAATAAGGTCAGAACAGGTTATCAAGATCAGTACATTTGAGGTTACTTGTGCTCAAGACAAGATATGTGATGTGATCTTGATTCATGGTTTACTTAGTTTACGAAGATTGTCTTCACAATCATTTTTGGACTGTCGGATCTTACTTATATACAGTGACATCATGTTGGTTACAAGTGACAGTGGCTTGATACAAATAACATGGAATGGTCTTCATTTGATCTCAGTTGTGTTGAGGTGTCTTTCAGGTTGTCATGGATGTTGGTATGGTCTTCATGTCAGATGATATCATTCTTGTTCAAGAGTTTCTTTGTTGGGTTGTGCATGCTTTAGATTTCACAAAGAGTTGACACAAGGACATATTTGCTCTGAAGACTGGAAGAGTTTTTATTATGCATTTGATATGGTTAAAGAGTTTCAGATCTCAAAACACTATTTGAAAGCTCATAAAACTCATTCATGAAGCCCTAGATTAAACATCATATCAAAAGTGTATTCTTTGTTATTTTTTGAAGTTGAGCTTTCGAGCAGGTCATAAGCCACTTAAGTGGCAGCTTGGAGGGTTTAAGGATCGTGGGCAACTGGCCCCATTGACCTCACTCATCTTTAGTTCCGGTCAATTTTTTAAAAGCAAGCTCAAGCGGGAAAGAAAAAGGCATCAAATTGTTTGCATAGAATATATTTCATAGAATATAGAATGAGCATTATGAATTTGAAGGGAAATTACAATGGTTGCTCGAATAAGAAAGTTAATATTTTTGGAGCCCGATTTTCATAAATATGTTTTATGCTTTACAAGAAAAAAGCATCGATATTTTTGGCATTAAATATGCTTTATGAATAGTTCAAGATACATCGAATGGGGAGCATGTTTATAGACAAAGGCATCGATTTTTATGGGATTAAAGTTTTTTTTAAAAATTAGAAATTCCTTATCTCCTATTTTATTGCCTCCCTCAATGAGGTCATGTTTGGAGTTTCTTTTTAACAATGATTTTTTTTCTATTTTTAAATCTTCTCTTCACATTTAGAAGATTTATTATTCTTTTGAATAAGGAATTTTTATGAAGAGATTATTTTGAAGTGTGAAGAATATATTTTTTGAGGAGAGTTTCTAAGACAAATTGGTGGAGATTTTTTTTCAATTATTCCAGGATATGAAGAGTCTTGTTAAAAAGAAAATGAAGGATTTAGAGAAGATGAAAAGATTGAAAAGTCTTTGAAGTAATTATGCACAGATTAATATGAAGATTTATATTCTTGCAGGAAAATAGTTTTTGCAGAGATGTAATTTGTTGATTCAGGATTTCTTGCAGGATAAAAAGAGGATACAAGAAGAGTTTTTATTTTCTCCTATAGGGCACTAATTGATATTATTGAAGATTTTTGTATGACCTTACTATTATTTTTTAGATAAATTGTTTATGCAGATGTCAAGAGTCAGAAGGTGAAATTGACACAAAAATAAAGAAGAAGCTATTTATTTTTGAATATGAAAGGTCATAAAAAGATGAAATTGATTTTGCAGAGAAGAGGAACATCAAGAGTCTTTTCATTTACAATATTTCTTCAGGTGCACTGATGCAACTTTATAAATAGACAGAGATGAAACATACAAAATATGCAATGTTGTTGAGTGGATCAGGATACAGGGTTGATTATTTTGAATATCTAAGTTTTGTATATGATTTGGGTTGATGAGAAGAATGGCCATTTGACAGACACATGTGAGAGAAGAAGTGTTTTGTATTGAAAGAAAGAAACCCTCTGAATTCTTGTTTGTAATTTGTTTTGTATTAGGGGTTGGTGCTCCTTGAAGTTGGTGCTTCTAAAAGTATTAGGGGTTGGTGCTCTTTGAAGTTGGTGCTTCTAAACATTGTAATCAGTGAGATTTCTGATAAAGCCAGTGAGGCAGTTTTGGAGTGGTTTTTCTACCCCAGATGGGTTTTCCACTAGTGAAAAGCATGTGTTAAGTTTCATGGTGTCTTTATCTATATGTGTGTATATTAGTGCTTTGCTTATTAAGTTTTGTTCACATCCTTCATTATTAATCTTGTGCACAAATCATTAATGTATTCCTCTTTATTTGTTCTGAAAGAGAAAGTTTGCAAAAAGTTATAAAAGATTTGAAAACTAACTCAACACTGATTCACCCCCCCTCTCAGTGTTGTCCTAAACTCCTACACATAGAACATAATCCTGTAAAGGGTATAACAGATTCATAGCAAGATTACCAGAAGACCAGTAGCAGTTGTTCATAGAAATGTTCTTGAACCCACAAGAAGTCACACCAGATAATAAGGGAACAAGACAAACCCAAGCCCCGATAGCTCTGTAGAATGCCAACATGAGAATCTATCAAGATCCATTTCCTGCGCATAAAGATACAGAGACATCAAATCAAAATGAAGTAGCCCAAGGTAGCAACACCAGCATCCCACCACAGTTAGGACAAAAAGGAGAAGCTAGGATGATGGGATTAGTCAAAATACTACATAGCAAAGAGGAGGAAAACCTTGAGAGTGAACAAGAGGAAGTGCATGAAACCTCTGTCTCAGTGGTTGAACCAATACCAATGCCTATTGGTCCCTATGAACTCATTGAATACCTAAAGAAAACCTATGCCCACATATCATTTATTAGCCTTCTTAGGAATTCCCCCTCACATCGTTCAGCACTATTGAAAGTAATAGGGTTGAAGTATCTTGACCAAATTACTCCTCCACATAGCGAGCAAATAAACCATGTGGATTTTGACATAAGCCCATTGATTTTTGAACTCAAGGACCCAGGTTTTTTCTTTGACCTGAAGCAAATGCCTTCCAAGGTAGAATTAACCAAGAAAGAAGACCCTGCACTGTACTTGCAAGTATGGATCTACGATACTTATATCAAAAGGACATTAATAGATGACAGAGTGGTAGTAAACATAGTTCTACTCTCTCTCCTAGAGAGAATGGGTTATGGGCACACTAATATCACTGCTTCACAAGATGCTTTAAGTGGGTATGATAATCTAAAGGCCACTACGATAGGAAAGATCACACTTCTCGTGACTCTAGGGCCCAAGACTGTCCCAACCACATTTTATGTCATCAACAAGGACACAAGATATAACTTGCTCCTTGGAAGACCATGGATCCAGAGGATGAAGGTAGTGCCATCTACATTATTTCAAGAGGCTTGATTCCTACATTTGGGGAAGGTATACATCATGAAAGGGGATCCAAAACCTTTTAGTATGCTAAAATCAAATACATCAAACAAGCGTATAGGCATCCCCATTGATTATGAACTTCCTACCAACAAACTATTTGTTCCTAGTCCTACTCCTCAATCAATATGCATCAAACGAATGGAAATTCCAAAAAAGAACATAAACACTACAGAGATAAAAGATTTAGAAAATTAGGTACCCCTGAAATAAAAAGAAATTATTCCCAAAGAAGAAATAGTAAAGATCATGGAATGGATAGGGCAAGATGGACCCCTCCAATTCCCTCTAGAAATCCTCATGATCATATCCAACTACCTACAAACTCTTCCCTTACATGGGGGAGAAACCTCATAGAACTGAAGGTCCAGTGTTTGAACCACCATGTTAGATTTGAGATATGTCGCGACCCTCACGCTTTCTCAGATCCTAAAGAAGACATGATAGAGAGTTATACTCCTATATCACCCTTAAGTGAATCGTGTGTCCCTGAGACACCAGAAGAAAGTGATTCATATTAACCACTCACCCCAATGGAAGAGTTATATAGACCATTGACACCAATTCAAGATGTACGTTCTATTGACAACAAATCAACCAATGCAATAGGAGTTCTCCCAAGAATGTTCATGGTGTCTCAACCACAAGTGCAACCCACCACTTCTATCTCAATGTAATCAAATGAGCTTGGTGAATGGGAAGCACCCTTAGTACAAATCAAAATGGTTGAGAGACTCCCAAACGAAGATGAAGAGAGTGAGGGTATGTTTCACAAAGAATGGAAAATGTGAGTGTTAGTCAGAACTGATGATCCTATCATCTTTGAGTTACCAGGGAGCTATATGGGATACTCTATGGATTTGAGGCATGAGCCTAATGGGAGGACAAGTATAATCTTTGTCCCTCTTGAAGAGAAAAGGGAACCTCAAACTCCCTTGGAATTATTTCAGTTCTTGCAAAACATTCAAGGTAGATAAGATGTGAAAATTTATGTGCAAAAGCAATTCGACATGCTGATGGAATTGTTAAGTTGTGATAGAGTCCTTTATTGGACCCCTTCCCATCAACAAGTTTTCCAAGACTTACTTTGTCTCACTTTACCAAGAGAAACCACTAGGCTAGAAATAGTAGAATCAAATGATAAGCCCTACAAAATAGGAGAACTAGTCCGAAGAAGAGGTAGCATGAAAAACAAAAAAGAGAAGATGAAAGAGAACATTCACATAGGACTAGATAGGTCTTTACGTGGTTAAAGAAGATGTCTTAAATGGTGCCTATATCTTGTGCACAATGGAGGGGGAAGAATTTGATGAAACAGTCAATGCCTTTCACCTCAAGAAATACTGTCTAAAAAAATCATAAAAATCGTAAAACATAAAAATACCAAAAAAATCAAATACTCCAAAAATACAAAAAAAATTATAAAAATCAAAAATGTCAAAAAGAATTTTATTTCTTGCATTTCAGTATCATTTTGATCATCTTGCATTACAGTGAGTGACTCACTCTTATATTATTTTCAGTTTAGTAAGGAGTCTACGGTTTCCTAGGTATACATCATCCTTTCAGGTCCTAGAGATTCCCCATTTTCATAATCACCATATCCCTTTTCATTCCTAGCGATTCTAATCAAAGCCTAGCTCTTAGCTTTACACCGATCCCAGTCTTAATGAGCCAAGATCTTAGGTCTAAGCAAAGTCAGTATCCAAACCTACAGTGTTCAAAGGAAGATTGCAAGTATACCTTCCCAATTCTTCCCTAGTAGAAGAGAAGTCTGACTGGATTACAAAAACTTTAGGTAACCCTCAACCCCTTATCTTTCCTGGCCAAAAATGTCAAGAGAATCAAACTCTGAAGGAAGCAATCTAAAATCTAAGTGAATAAAAAAATGAATGATCAAAATAAAAGTGTTGAGAAAAGTGAGTATTGAGAGATCAAGCTATTGCATATCCGAAGTTCCAAAAGCATTCATTTTCATAAAAAGTCAAAATCCAAAAAAATGAGAAAATCAAGTGAGGCATTCTAGAAAATACAAAAAAAAGAGAGAAAAAGCAAAAAAAGAGAGAGATACAAAAAAAGAGTGAAAGAGAGAAGATTGTTGAATGTCTGTACTCTTAGGTGGAGATCAGTCTAAGCTCTAAGCCTCAAGGGTGACATTCTACCAGAGAAAATAAAAGAGAAAGGTACAAAGCACACACATGCACTAGCTAAGCAAAGCCAAGAGTCTATTAGTCTTTAGGATCATTTTCTATCTAGGGATCCTAGTTCTTTCCCATTTATCCTTTACCCTAGATCTATCTTGCTTTCCATCTATGATGTAAGTCTAGTGAACATAAATAAGATTTGTTACTTGTCTAAGTTGAAAGTGTTGGAATCATAGTCAAGTGACACTGTTGATATGATGTTGTCATTGATGGCAACAACCTGACATGTTTGGAGACAATTCTTGTGACAAAGTTGAGCATAGCCTTTTGGTCTAGAAAGATTAACTTAGCCAAAATTGACTGAGTATTGATAGGATACTAAGACAGTGATAGTAATTTAGTTGGTACTCCTCCGCAATTGAAGAGTTTGTCATGTGGTTCTGGTATGTTACAGCTATCTGGTGAAGTCATGATTCAGTGTTCCTTCTAAACTCATATGGTGAAATGCCTAAGTCCGGGTGATTAGAGTTAAGTTAGAAATAGTGTACAGCACCAAAGCAAAAGGGTCTGCATTCCTCTGTTATTGCATAATTTGTCTTGTGATTCTGAGGTAGTAAAGATATGTATTATGACTACCTAAATCTAGAGTTATAGCTTCTTAAGTTCTTTCTATCACATTCTACAAGGTGTTCTTTATCAGCTTACAGTCTGACAGTATTTCACAGTGACTGAGTGACAGTTCTGAGATCCGCATTTGTCTATAGTTGAATATTATGTTATGTGGTTCTAAAGGTATGATAAGGGATCAGTAATGAATCATTATCAAGGATTTTAGAGTTTCATAATGATCGCATTTGAAGCTATCGGCTGACAGATAAAGCAATTAAGTATGTTCTTAAGATTAAGGTCGACACAGAAGGTAAATAATTATGTGGTTGAAATCTATTGATTGGATCAAATTCTTAAGTGGTTCTATAATGTGTTCGCATCTAAATGATAATACTTAAGAGTTTATATAGGTCAGCATTGTTGTTTGGGCACAATAATAGGTCGACATGGTATAAATTGAATATACAAGCTTTATCTTTTGCATGTCAACCTAGTTTGATAAAATTCTTGATGCGGATATATATACTTGACATATTTCGGCATTGGAGGTATGAACGTGTGCGAACATAGTGTGAATTCAATGTGTGTGCGATCTAAGGCAATTTTGTGACTAGAAAAGGATAGTAAGGGTAGAAGAACAGAATATATGAGAAGCAAAGTAGAAAAAGTAGGGCAGACATTATGAAGACATTTAAGTTTATATACTAAGCTATAAATGAAACTACAACTCAGCATTTTGTAGATGCACTTGAAGCAATCTTTTTCTAGTAGTGAGTCATTCCTTCTCTATTTTATATTCTCTTCTTTTTGGCAGTGAGCCTATTCCAGTGAGCACTTCTTTGGACAGTGAGCCTTCATGTAATTTGGTATTGTTGTCATAATATATTGTGAGCTAACACTCACTGTGGTTTTTCCCTTTTTGGGTTTTCCATGTCAAAATCTTGGCATCTGTGTTATGTCTTTATGGTTGTTGTTCTTATGTTTATTCGACTTTCATGTTATTGAATTTGGTAATTGGATTAATGGACATGTAAAGAAGTGGTTTTGTGGAATATTGATTCACCCCCCCTCTCAGTATTTCTTGTATTCAACAATTGGTATCAAAGCGAGGTTCCTTGAAAGAAGTTTAACAACTTGAGGAAGATCTAGGAAAGAGTACTCATGGTAGCCAAAAGGTATCCTGCTCTAGGCAATGTCACAATTGATCAAGAATTAAAAACAGCCCTTGAAGATCTTGATAAGTATGAAGCAGATATCTAGGATTTGAAGGAAAATGTTAAAGAAGCAGATGAATGCATCCTGAATCTAAGAGAGCAAGTTAATAGATCAAAGTAGGAATAGAGAGCTAAGTGAATAGTTGATTGAAGAAAATGAAACCCTAAATAATTTATCAAGGTTGGTTGAAGAGAAAGACAAAGTTGAGGAACATTTGAATCAAATGTTGAAAGACAAATCTGAAGAATATGAAAAGTTGGCAAAAGACATTATACTTCTAAAGTTTGATTTGGAGGTAGCAAATAGTTACAAAGAAAAGTTCCAAATAAGCTATGCAAAGCTTGAGGAGTTGCTGGGTAGTCAGAAAAATCTAGATGACAAGAAAGGTTTGAGATTTGAAAAGGAGAAAGTTCTAATTCAGGTCAAGAAAACATTGAGATGAGGAAAAACAAAGGCAACCAGTTTAGGAATTAGAGAAGAAGACCTAGAAGACCTCTGGTCAGGCAGCCAAATGCTTAAAGGTACCCATCTTTCAATGGCTATTGTCTTAAATGCAATAAGTATGGTCATAGGGCTACTCAGTGTAGGAGTAGAATAAATCAAAATATTCCATATTTCTCTAGTCAATGTTTCAATTGCAAAAGTATTGGTCACATGGGAAATGAATGTAGAAGTGTAATGAGGAATGGTTTTAACAATACACAATCCTTTAATGGAAGATGCTTTGCATGCAATAGATTTGGGCATATGGCTAACCAGCACAGATCAAGGATAAATCCAATCAATGGAAAGAATCAAGGACAGAGGAATATTGTGTGGTACAATTGCAACAAACCTAGACATGTGGCAAAATTTTGTAGAAGCAAGAATGTGAAAAGAAACTACTAGGCAAAAGAGAAGAAAAGAAAGAGATGGGCAAGATCTAGATCAAGAATGATGTGATTGAGGTCAATAAGAGATCTGCACTAGCTTTTGGTGCAGATACTTCCTCCAGGAAGTAAATTGGGAGCTCTGGCTCAGGGGGAGCAATATTGAAAATCCTAATCCCCTAACCAGAATAGTCAGTGTTGGGATCCAGCACAAATATATGATGAAAACCTTTATATGATAGATCTTTTGAAATAAATTTTGAAAGAAAAGGTTTAAATGCAGAGCATTGTGGAGCAATCCTAATTAGTTGTATTCTACAGTGACGAGTTTGACAGCTTTCAGAGAACAAGCATTTATGATGACTAGGTTATCATAACAAGGGTTAAAAAGGAGCTCATTTGACAAACAATTCACTTTACATTCAAGCTATCAAGTGTCTAAGAGAAACTGAAGAATAATTCTAAGCGATATCAATGATTACCAGAGATTCAAAGCAACTCAAAGTGATTCAAGTAAAGATAACCCTAGTTTCACATAAAAAGGTATTTATAGTTGAAACCCTATTGTGAATTTGTTTAAGTCTTTGCAACAAATGGCAACTCCACAAGTTGTTGATATCACTGAGTGAGCTCAGCCAAAATTCAAGAAACATCCCTTCAAATCAACAGAAGTCGATCCAATGGCTGCATTTTTTAGTATACCACATGAAGTGATGCATGTAGAGGATGTTAGGGCTTACATTCATGTTTCCCTAGAAGAACATGGTGATAGAAAATTCTCATATTTATATCTAAAACATCTAAGTGGTGACAAATTTGAGTTAAAGGAAGAATACAAGGCTTTGGAAGTGAAGAAATTCATTCAGTATAAAGACTTCCCTACATTTGCAAAAGATGAATGGGTCTGGTACGTGTTGAGCAAGATCCATGATGAATTCATGTGGCTCGAGAAACCCTTTAAGATCACCAAGGATGTGATTAGGGTTGTGATAGGACTAAATTCTATTGGTAGCATGTCCTTGTTAAAAGCTATGAAAAATAACACCTTGATAGAAGCAACCGGAGCCCAATTTGACAAGAGGGCATTAATAGTTAATGATATTACAGACCATGCAGTGAGGTTTGCATCAATGGTAATTGGATATAAGATCTATTTCTTCAACTGGGAGAACTTTGTCTCTGGTACTGCTATATACACTACTTATCAAATGATTAAGGAGAATGTAGACTATGATCTCTATGAGTTGCTTTGACTATAGCTAATGGAAAACCTAAAGAAGACAAAGGAGAATAAATAACCCTTCAAATTTGGTACATTGATCATCTACTTATTCTTTTACTTCATGCATGAATTACCCAAAATGAGAACCTATTCTGGTTAAACAATCAACCAGTTGCAGTACAAATTAGGGATCATTTAAGTAGCATAGGAATCTATGAGGAACAGAACCAATGATTTTTTTAGTGGCTAATATTTGCCAATTGGCTAATAGTTGAAATTGGGGATTCAAAATTTGTCTAATAGTACAAGCTATAAGGTGACTTGAATCACCACATTTTTACCAAATTTTATTTTAGTCCTAGTTAAATCACTAGAATATTTATTCTATTAAAATTTTGAACTCAAAAATTTGCCACAATATTCAATACCTAATTAGATCATATTCACCTAAATTTTATAAGTTTTAGTAGAAAATGAAATTAATTCACCAATAGGGTGGGCACCCAATCCATGAGAACTTGGATGGGTCGTAGCCATAAGATAGCATTATGGCAAATACATTTTTCTCTGTCAGTCACAGCTAATCATATTATGTTAAGCGGCCTCTCTGAACTTGTATGTGATGAGCATTCGTACGCTCCAAATCTGGTCGATGATCCTCCTTCCCCACCTTATCAGCTGTCAAATGAATGATGGCAAAGTAGGGCTTCTGACAGTGAAGGCTCTAGACTTTCTTCGTTGCCTTTATCTACTTTAGACAATCCTTTCGACCAGATTAAGTAATTTGTGGTGAAGATAGTAGTGGTTAGAATGGCAAAGGGTTCTGGCTTCATTGCTAGGATTTCTATAGCTGGTTTGATAAACTTGGGAATGGCAACTCCAATTCAATTGGAGAGCTCCGTCCGTCAGATGGCTTTCAAAGGAGCCATCACGGACCAAAGGCTTAAAAGGGTCCTGCGGAGGCATGAAGGGCTTCTACTTCCATCTATGAAGCTCATTCTAGGGAAAGATTTCCTACTCGCCAATGAATTCTATCAGGGAGACACTCATGTTTCCTCTCAGTTTCTTGCCTCCATCTTAGATGCAAGGGTGGCGATAGGTGCGGTGAAGGGGTTGATGTTAAAGCTATTCAAGTCAGAAATTCTCTGTGGCCTTGATCTCATACTGGGAGCGGTCATCCCTGGGGCAGGAATCCCCCGTCCAAAAGACATCTCTACCCCGAAGGATCTTCTAGAGGTTGTGAAAGTATTTCCCCTCATTCTGGATCTGAAGGGCCTGGCACTAATAGAACACCAGAAGCGCATGGTTCAAGCTTTTGGCTTTCTTCAGAATCTGCTGAGCATGGACAAAGTCTTGGGGGATGTGGAGTGGGTTGGTGAGCTCCAATCCATGGCAAGGGAGCTCAGTTTCTTGTAACCGCAGTTCACTATGAATCCTTTGATAGTCTGTCTATTAGCCCAGGTGATATAAGTTTCAGTAGGTTATATGTCTGTGGTTAAATCCTTGATGATCTAGTAAGCCATATCAGCATTTTTGGTAAAATTTGGCTCTATGAGGACTTTTTGTAGGCTTAAGATATGATAGTCAATTTTTTGGAGGGTTTGCAGGGAAATAGCTTATAGGCACCTGCTTGTAAATTTCTATTCCTAATCAATACAAATCTCTATCTTTACGAATCAAAAAAAATAAAAATTCACCAATAATATTATATAATTATTGGTTGCTTTAGAGCCATATCACCAATTTTTAATCACCATCATTGATTTTATTTTAAATCTAACAATTGCGGTTGTATTCCATGGGTTAAAATGTACCCATGGAGCTCCAATGCCCATTGAGCCTGAAATTGTATTTGGGCCATTGGTCTCAATTTATAATCTAATAGCTAGGGTTAAATTCCATGGGCCAAAATGTACCCATAGAGCGCTAATGCCCATGGGGCCCAAATGCAATTTTGGGACCCATGGGCATTGGAGCTCCATGGGTACATTTTGGTCCACAGTATAGAACCCAAACCATTAGATTATAAATAAAATCAATGGTGGTGAAAAATAATTTAGGGCCAATTTAAAATATTTAATTTTGTATTTAAAATATTTAAGGAATTATAGACATGAGCACTACATCTTAAACTAGTCAATCACTGCCACCTTCAAGCCTTTGCTTTTTCATAGGAATTTAATTTATTTTTTAGGAAGGATTTGCCATGGTAATTAATACATTTTCTTATTTTTTTGTCAATATTCGCCAAGATTTTCTACAAATTTCTTGTGATTTAAAAAATTTGCCAATAAAATTAAATATGTTTTTCAAAAAAAGAAAAGATTCACCAATAGAAATTAATATTTTTTTCCAAAAAATGGAAGATTTGCCAGGATTTTATATCTTTTTTCAAGAGGGGTTTCTTAAAGTTATCACTAAATAGAACATAGCCCTGTGGGGCTATTTCAAGAATTTCCAAAGAATTATGCAATCTAGGGAAAGGATTCCCAAGGGAATTGTTGAAAAATACAAGAATGACATATGCTTCATTGTAACAAAAGACCAATGCATGATGGAGGCTATTGAACCTAGAATAGTCTAGGTTATGCCTATGGGGTATGAAGTAGATGGAATAATATTGGATAATTATGCCCAACACATGCTAAGAAAACCTAGGGACCCCAAAGAAAAAAGATTTGGGACATATGAAGAGTTGTCAACAAAAGTCCATATTGAACAGAGAATGCCAAAAATTTAGAAGAAGGCAAAGAAAAGAGTTGAAGAATATGCCCAAAGGTAGGGATTTACAAAGGAACAAATCTCAGAAGCAAGAGAAAAAGCTCAAGCAGATAGGGCAACAAGAAAAAAGAAGGAAAGTGAACCGATTAAAGCTCTAGAAGAGCCTAAGAGGAAACCAGAGAACCCTCTGGTGGCTAAAAGAAGGACTAGAGGTTCTACCTCTATAGAAGTTGCATCTATGTCATGTAGTCCCACACCCTCTGCAAGTGTGGAACCCATGCAAAAAGTCATAAGAGAAAGAAGACAAAAGCTAAAAGAATACATGTGAGCGTAGGAGTTGATGAAGAGGAAACATAATTAGATGAGGAGGTTAAGAAAATGAAAGTTAATTCAACCAAAGCCTCTGGTAGCAAGCCAGACAAACCCTCTAATAGCAAAAGAAGGAAAAAGGAGAAGGCAAAGCCTGTGAAAGTACAAGCTACAATAACTCTAGAGGATGTATTGAAAGCCATTACAGTTGATGGTAATCTAAAACCTATTGCCCAACTGTATGATGACTATGATGAGGCAGATAAAAATACCATTGAGACTGCTATCATCAAATACTTGGACATATACAATAAAGCCCTTATTGAAATAATTGTTGATCTCCCAGACAGCTTGGGAAGTATAATATCTGCAAGGAAAGAAGTTGCTATGGCCAAGGACATTGAGCTTAGAGAACACACATTAATAAAGCTATGTCCTAAAATTGTTAGTGTGAATAGGGACATTAAATCACCTAAGGAGGCTTGGGAGACTTTTGAAAAATTGTATGGTAAAACTGATAAGATTAGGGGTTATTAAATTGATAATGATTTGATGAGTCTTGATCCTAAGGATTTTGACAAAATCTAAGACTATATCACCAAGATTAAGCAATTGAAAATGCAACTAAAGGATTGCAAGATTACTAAGGATGATTTACAATTGATTCTCAATGTGTTATCCAAGCTTGTTCCTGAGTATTCAGTATTTGTTTCTAGCTTTCACACTCAATGGGTTTCCATGGGAGCTGCATATGTTTAGCCTACTTTTGATGACTTTTCAAATCTTCTAATCCAGGAAGAAGCAAAGTTAATTCAAATGGGCATCCTCAAGTCTTCCAAACCACAAGCATTGGTGGCTAGTTAACCTAAGGTATAGAAAGAATCAGAGAATCCTAAAAAGAAACAAAAGAATAAAAAGAATAAGCCACAGAAAGAATCTGAGTCCTCTCTCTCCAAAGGAGAATCATTTAAGAAGGAGAAGCCTTAGTGTGCATATTGCAAGAAATTGGGGCATGATGAACACCAATGTTACATAAAGAAGATTGATGAGTTGCAACATCAACTAAAGAAGGTTCAAATGAATTCAGCTTTAGGGGGTTCATCTTCTTCTTCATCATCATCTTCAAAGTCAAAGTACGAGAAACAAAGGAGGAAAGCACTTCAGTTGTAGATTCTGAGTCAGGGAAATGGATCCTTGATTCTGGAAATTCACATCATATGGCTTCATCACGGAGTATGTTCTCTTCATTTGAGACTTGTTCATCACCACCCATTCTGATGGCCAACAACAATCTATGAGTGTTTGTGGGAAAGGATCAATTGACATTGACGAAGGATCATTCAATGATGTCCTTTGTGTACCTTCATTGTTTACCAATATCCTTTCTATCTATTAGATTACACATGGTGGAGCAAGAAAGAGTGTTGAGTTCACACCTAATTCTGTGATTATTCAGGATTTGCATAATAGATATATAGTTGCAGATGGGGAGGTAGATCACCAATCTTGAGTGTACAGCTCACATTTTGCTTCTATTGTTCCTTCGGCTGACAATCACACTCATGTGGACACTTTTGAGGAGATTCAATATGGTCATTTGCATCTTTGTGTTCTTTCATTGACTAAGGTTCTAGATACATGTGCTGACATTCCATCTCCTCCATCTCTTGTTGCGTCTACAGAATTTAGCATTGCTACATTCATGATTTCTAGAGATTCAGTGCAGTAAGACATTTATAGTCTTCTAGATTCAGCTACTTGGGATGAGTACTTGACAGGTATTGTAGGCTTGTTTTGTGAGTCCTATCTTGTAGACTTGGAGGACACTATTGATGACATTCATCTTCTCTTTGATCAAGTTGCTTCATCTTCTTCAGATGTTGAGGGGGAACCCTTTGACCCTCTTATTCTTTACCCACACGATCATTCCTCACAGTTTGACATGACTGTGGATACTATTGAGCAACATTTGGAGGAGACACCTTTATTTTTAGAGAAGACATCTTTGTCTTTGGATCATGTTCTACATCAGTTTCCACTAGATCCTAGAGTGTCACATTCTTCAGTTTGGCATGAGACTCCTGATTGGATTGTGGCTTCTTTCAGCATCGCCATGGCAACACCTGAGTAGAGTTCAGAGACTTCATATATTTTGAGTTATCTTCCTTCATATTCCTTTTGGGAATGGGAAGAAATCTTGCATACATTCTTGGTCTTGTTTCTTCCTAAGGGGAGAAATGTTGTTCGGCAATCGTGGATCATCTTCAACATTCATTGTCGGGCATCTACCATTAGTGCAGGAGACTCTACATTGAGGGGGGGCTACTTGGTCTCTCTTCTTTTCCTCTCATTTGGGGGGGATTATTCATTGTATATATGTGTTGGAATTGGTAGCATATGATTCGTGTCGAGTCTACCTTTCCACACTTCTTGCATTCTCACTTTTGGGGAGGATTTTTTTCCCATGTGGTTTTCTCCTTTACTCCACTTGAAATTTGTTCATATGTGGGTACCTAACATGGCCTTGTAGCCAAGACCCATCCATCATTGCATCCTTTCATTTGTCAACTTCTCCCTAAGTTGCACTTAAGGGGGGGTGTTAGTGTGAATAGGGACATTTGATAACTAGTTTTATATCTCCTAGTTAATTTCCCTTTGTGTGAGGATAATTCATATTATTTAACTATTTATTAGTTAAATAATATTCTCACACATTCACATGTTAAGTTGACTTAGTGATTTTTCTAGGAGTCTAGTGTGTTGAGTTGTTGACAGTTGGAGCGAGGTGTCTTATCCTTCACATGTGTAATTAGTTGGTATCCTTTAATTGTCACATGTTGTAGGACACCCTCCACCTTTCATTCCACCTTTCTTGGCTCTCATCCTTGCCTTTATAAGCAAGGTATGCCATAGCATATTGTATGGTAGATAATGGGAGTGTAATCTTGTATTTGCATTCATTGATAGGAATACAATTCATTCTTGTCATATTGATCTTCTCTTTTATTTGTGCTTTCCATTTGGCTTCTAGATCTTGGGTGGCTATCTCCATAACCAAATCTTATAGAAATCACCCCAAAAGAAAAGGCAAAAGTCTCCAAAGTGCTTCATAAAGAATATAGAACAAAGAGGAGGATGAACACTCAAATGGCAGATGACATTGAGAAGGTGGTCAAAGAAGCTGAGGAAATCACTTTGAGAGTGTTGAAGGAATTTCATCTCCCAACCATTTATGATAATGAAGAAATAAGTGTTGGAGATGACGCATCTGCTCTGAATGTCAGCATGGACCAAGGGTTAGACAAAAATAATGAAGAGATAAAGGAGAAAGAAGATCAAGCCCCTACTATTGATGACCTAGACACAACTGACAAGGACCAAGCTAAAACAAGTCCTCCAGATCAACAAGCTGATGATTCAGGAAATAAGGAGAAGACTGATGAGCTGAACAAAGTTGATAATCAAGAAATTGAACAAGTTGAGAAGAGACCTGCTCCAGAGAAAAATATTGAGGAACATGAGGCTATGGACCTAGAACCTCCGAAACAGAATCAAGAAAAAGAAATGTCTAAAGAAATGTCAAGAGACACTGTTTCTGCTCCAGTTGATTCTGTCATAGAATTTTGAGAGAAACAACAAGATTTGGATGAGTCTGAGCTTTTACAAGGACCAATAAATTTGGCCTCAATGTATCTTGTGCAAAAATTTAAACTGGTATCAATTGTTCAAGCAAAGGCATAGGAAGAGATGCTAAAATCACATATGCGGGACAGTGAACTCATTGGTGAAGCATCTAGCATCTTGGAGAAGTTGATGCCTTCATTCCAAAAGGACACATCATTGTCACAAATTGATCAACTCAAAAGCCTGATAAAATTAGTAAGTACTCATTTTGAGTCTTTTGAGAAGTCTGCAGATGCTAAGGTTAGAAAAGAATTTGATGATAAAAAGTTGATTGAATCAAAGAACAAGTTAGACAATGACAAAATTTTGCTAGATAATAGTATTAAGAATATAGAGAGTGCTATCAAGGAGGCATGTGATATATACAAGTTTTGTTTGTCATGGCCTGAGATCAATTAAGGAATTAGAAGAAAAGGTCAAAACTATGGAGCTTCAAATAGTAAATATTTCTAAATCCTATGATCTAGCAAATGACTCCATAAGCAGTATGGAAATACAAGTTGAAAATATGCATAATAACATAAGAAGTCTGTTGAGCAAAAGGGAAGAAATGAAAAACAAAATGTGCCAGTTGAGAGGGTTAATAATCCCTAAAATTGACTCCATGACAAGTCTAGTTGTTGAAGCCACAAAAGTTAAGGCAATCACTGATATACATGCAGATGTACAGAAAGCAGAGGACTTAGTTTTTCAGATAAATGGCAATAGCACAATTAAATATTGTCTACAATGATATTCTCTCGCCTACTACTAACTAAGATGGAAGATTGTACTTGTACATATGCGGCAGAGTATGACACTTTTGAAGTTTTGACACAATTTTGCTACTTGTACATACATCTTTGCCATTGATGTCAAAAGGGGAGAAAAAGATCCAGTGAAAAATGGCCAAAACATTTCAAGGGAAGAAGAAAAATAGAGTGTATATAGTAAGGGGGAGTAGATAAGCATTTTTCACTAAGTGTTGCCATCAATGCCAAAGGGGGAGATTGTTGGCAACATAGTCAAGAGACATTGTTGATATGATGTTGTCATTGATGGCAACAACCTGACATGTTTGGAGACAATTCTTGTGATAAAGTTGTGCATAGCCTCTTGGTCTAGAAAGACTAACTTAGCCAAAATTGACTAAGTATTGACAGGATACTAAGACAGTGATAGTAATCTAGTTGGTACTCCTCTACAATTGAAGAGATTATCATGCAGTTCTGGTATGTTACTCACAACTATTTGGTGAAGTCACGATTCAGTGTTCAAGTCATGAATTCCTCCGGAAGTCATATGGTGAAATATCTAAGTCTAGGTGAACAGAGTTAAGTCAGAAACAGTGTACAACACCAGAGCAAAAGGGTCCGCATTCCTCCATTGTTGCATATTTTGTCTTGTGGTTCTAAGGCAGTAAAGATACCTACTATGACTACCTAAATCTAGAGTTATAGTTTTTGAAGTTCTTTTGATCACATTCTACAAGGTGTTCTTTATCAGCTTACAGTCTGATAGTATTTCACAGTGACTATACTGATTGACAGTTCTGAGATCCGCATTTGTTTGTAGTTGAATATTATGTGCTATGGTTCTAAAGGTATGATAAGGGATTAGTAATGAATCATTATCAAGGATTTTAGATTTTCATAATGATCACATTTGAAGCTATGGGCCAACAGATAAAGCAATTAAGTATGTTCTTAAGATTAAGGCCGACACATAAGGTAAATCGGTATGTGGTTTAAATCTATTGATTGGATCAACTTGTTAAGTGGTTTTATAATGTGTTCACATCTAAATAAAGATACTTAAGAGTTTATATAGGTCTGCATTGTTGTTTGGTCAGAATAATAGGCTGACAAGGTATAACTTGAATATACAAGCTTTATCTTTTGCATGCCGACCTAGTTTGAGAAAATTCTTGATGCAGATATATATATACTTGATAGATTTTAGCATTGGATGTATGAACATGTGTGAACATAGTGTGAATTCAATGTGTGTGTGATCTAAGGCAGTTTTGTGACTAGAAAAGTATAGTAAGGGTAGAAGAACAGAATATATGTGTGGCAAAGCAGAAAAAGTAGGGCAGACATTATGAAGACATTTGATTCTATATATTGAGCTATAAATGAAACTACACCTCATCATTTTGTAGATGCACTTCAAGCAGTCTTTTCCTGGTAGTGAGCCATTCCTTCTCTATCTTCTATTCTCTTGTTTTTGGTAGTGAACCTATTGCAGTGAGTACTTCTTTGGACAGTGAGTCCTCGGGCAGTGAGCCTTCATGTAATTCAGTATTGTTATCATAATATATTGTGAGCTAACACTCACCGTGGTTTTTCCCTTTTTGGGTTTTCCACGTAAAAATCATGGTGTCTATGTGTTATGTCTTTATGGTTGTTGTTCTTATGTTTGTTCTGCTTTCATGTTGTTGAATTTGGTAATTGGATTAATGGACATGTAAAGAAGTGGTTTTGTGGAATACTGATTCACCCCCCCTCTTAGTATTCCTTGTATTCAACAGAAAGCTTTTCAGATCATCTTATCTAGATAAGGATCAAAGTTTACCCTTTAGCAAAGCCCAAATTTAGAAACACTCCATTTCATTCTTGTTCCCCACTTAAGTTCTAAATTCCTATCTCACAGCCTTTAATAGGTCTCTTATCAAGACAACTCGCAATCCCTTGGATTGAAAATCGTATTAAATAGCAATCATATTGTTTGTTCCGCATTGCATTCATATCAAAATTAGAAAAAGAATCCCAAATCAATAAAGTTGATGTCATAACTTGTGACATTCCATAGAGGTAAAATTTTTATTTTAGCATCCATTGTGTTCTTGCATCTGCATATTGTAAACTGCATTTCATATATATGTCAAAAAATTACAAAAAAACATCATCGTTATCATACTTGCACTATTAGAGTTGAAGGTCAAAAATATAATCAAAGAGTTCTTAAACTTCCAAAATGCACAAGAGATGAGTACCCATACGATAGACAAAACCATAAAAAGATAAAATTTTCATTGATACATCCGAAGTGTACATGTATAACAGTAAAAGAGCTAAGACAAAATGCTCTCAAGGATGGTAAAGGCTCCCCATGCAAGGGGGCATGGTGTCAAAAAAAGGAAAAAGGTAAACTCAAGGGTGATTCCCTCCAATGGAACCCTCAAGACTCCTACTCCTCTACCTATGTGTGCCACTAGTCACTCCATGAGACCTATGGGAGTGAGGCATCCTGCTATGAGTACGTGATTGTGAAGGCCCTACGGCATTAACATCTCACTGTCCAAATCCAAGGTGAGTCATCTCGTGAAGCACCTAATTCTCACCCTTAAGGATGAGATTCTTAGTCTTCAAATCAGCACTCACGTGACATCCATGATAAGCAGGGGTGAATATGTCATCATGTCATCTAGCAGTAGGGACACACCAAGATCAATCAAGAGTGTCTCCTAAGTTATCCTAGTGAAGGGGGAAACCAAGATAATATTAACCTCACGAACAAAATCCCTCCACTCCTTAACATTGCCTGCAAAGCAAACCAAAAGGCAAAAAATGTGTTAATTCTTGACAAAATGGAAAGAGAAAAGGAAGGACAAAATGCAAAAACAATAAAGTAAATGTAGACTTATGTGGGTCACCAGGCTGCCAGGTAGGGTCAAATTGTTGCATCACCTCATCATAGTGATAAGGTCTAGGAACTGTGAATGGACCCTATAGAGCATTATCAGCATCATCAACATTATCTACATCATCGATATCATCTAAACCATTATCCTGTGCATCCTCTACTGGACCCTCCTCTGATGAATCATTCCCATTAGGAACATGGTCCTCGTCATTAGATTATGAATCCTCGACCACAATCAATGCTCAGGAAGGAGTCCCTATCCCTCCCCTCTATCCTCCTTTCAAAGTCTTGGAGGCTCTAGTAATGAAGACTTTGAGAGTCAAAAGGGTCCAAGTAACAGCTCTCTGGTTGATCTCACCCATCTCCTGGATAGATCTGTAGCAAGTAGGCACTAGGGGAAACTCCTTAGGGAAGTTCTCACCAAACTTTTGTGGGACACGCTCAACACGGTGAGCCTCAACTAGACCATTACGGTCTAAAATCTCTTATACACCACGACAGTGCTCCCTAATCTCATCATCATGTGACCATACTCCCTCCATATCTAGATAAGGATCAAAAATCATATCCGCATTAGTAAGAGTAGCCATAGCACGAAGGAAGTATCAAAGTGGCCAACCTAAACCCATCTAGCTTCTCTCGGTAGTCGTCTGTTAGGAATCGAAACAAGTTTATGATAAGGCTTGATGTGCTCAAATATCCAAGTCATGATCAAGGAAGAATGGTTGAAAGCAAGAGCCCCTCATCATGCGATATGATAGAAATCCCTATATACCATGACCAAAATATCTGGCCCCCAAGCGTAGACTCTTCTCTGCTCAAGACCCTGTATAATTGGTGCCCAGCACCATCTCAAGCAAGTCGAGGCTTTATCTCCAGACAGCCTCGATGCAATCAAACCAAACAGAAAATTCCTCAAACGAGGAATGCAAATTTGTGGCACAGAGGTAAGTTGAACACCTGTCTAATCCTCAAAACAACTCACTCCCACAAAACTATGCCCAAGAAGCCTTATCCTTGAAGGACTCGCTAGCTGGTAGGACAAGAGGGTGTCCTCTCACAGGAACTTGTAGAATGCAGTAAACATCAAATAGTGTGATAGTCCACTCTCCTGAAACATGCAGGAACCTAAAGGTGTTCCTATCTGCATCCCAATATGTTAGGATGTCACAACAAATGCATGCCTAAAGATGAACAACTGGCACATGGAAAACTCTAACTAAGCCCACTCTCCTCAGAATGGCAAGCTCATCATCACTCAGTGTTGTAAACGTCTCGAATAGCCACAATTGCTCTCTACAGGCAATCCATCGAATGTGCATATCCTGCAAATCAGGAAAGGACTTTAGATTAGATCTCGTCAACTCGCAAAAATCCTAAAAATCATAAAACTTGTAGAAAATCATTAAAAAAAAGCGTATAAACCATCAAAATTGCAATAAATAGGTGAATACATTAGTCAAATTAGATCAAAATAGAGTGAAGAAAACATAAGAAAGCATCAAGTTTCAATCAGAAATGATCAGTCAGGGTTGCCCCTTTCATCAGTCTTGATCTCCCCCCGGGTGACCCAGATGTCAGCAGGATCTCCTTGTTGGAAATAGTCTAGACAACTGAGAGGGGGGGTGAATCAATTGTCCCTAAACTTTTTCCTTTTATAAACCTTTTAAATCTTCTTTGTAATCAGATTAATGATGAAAACATTTAACCATAAATCAACATATGAGCAAAAACAACATGAACACACAACACTAGAATTTTGACTTGGAAAACCTGATTAAGGGAAAAACTATGGTGGGGGTTAACCCACAAAAATGCATACCCTATTAAAAGTACTTAAGAAAATAGAAGGTACATGCCTTCGGGCACACTGCCCAGAGCTCACTGCTGAAGAAGAGGCTCACTACCTATAAGAAATTATGATTTATATAGAAATAACAAACTAAGAAATAACATCTACATTCATGCCTAAATTAGTCCCTTTGAAGGCTCAAGACTTGTACTCTTATCTTTAAATTCTTCTTCATAGATTTTTCACTCTATACTCCCTTCGCTCCTCTTCTTCTCTGCTCTACTTTTGATCCCTTCTTCGGATTTAATTCATTGTGTACAAGGATGCTTTTCAACAACTCTTCAACATGTATTTATATGCTTCATCAACCTTGGAATGATCAACAAGGTCCGCTAAACTTGATGCAGATCATCACACTATCGGCCAAACACAACTGAGACTTGAATCTTCTTCTATAACCATGCCACGCTTCATAAAAATGCTCTTAGATCATCCGCAACATGCTAGGAACATCCGGTCGGCCAAGACTAGGAA
This sequence comes from Cunninghamia lanceolata, assembly GCA_027924645.1. Classification (NCBI taxonomy): domain Eukaryota; kingdom Viridiplantae; phylum Streptophyta; class Pinopsida; order Cupressales; family Cupressaceae; genus Cunninghamia; species Cunninghamia lanceolata. The sequence goes on along the minus strand of BSBN01002020.1, from coordinate 22,439 downwards.
GAACATCAACCTCAAAGAAGAAATCTTCAATCAACAAGCTCAAACTTCAATGTGGACCTCCAACATAGTAGCCACACGATCGAGAGACCTCCACAAGTACATTGAAATCACCAATTACATTCATTCTAAACCAAATTACCAGAATCATTTATATCTTCCTTCGGAACCTCAAGAACACTATCTGCCATGATTGTCAAACTAGAAGGATAGCTTGTGGACCTCCAAACCATAAACCACTGGAGTTGATGATACACACTGACTTCCCAAACATGCCCTTAGATCCATGAATCACAATTTTATATTACCAGAGCAATTCATACCTCTTTCCTGTCACTCTATCTTTCCTGAGTATTACAGGAACCGGTTCAACTCAAATGGACATAACTCCTTCAAATCTTCATGTGGACTTCTTAAATCTTAACTGGAGCAACCTCTAACAATCCTCTACACAGCTATATGGTCCTCAAGAATTGATTGTTATTAATTTTCTCAATATCCTCAATAATCCGGTCTTCTATACAAATAGCAACAATTGACAGTAAACATATGATCTGAAAAAATGAATTTAACCATCAAGACAAGAACTTCTCCTCCTTTCTCTTCTCACTTCTGCAACTAATTTCTTTGCTGCTCCCCCTTACAATAGTAACTAGATTTTCACATGACTTCTCTCCCCCTTTGACATCAATGGCAAAGGGCACATTTTTGCATACTAATTACTCCCCCTTTGAGTAGTACCTCCTTAACATCAATCTGGATCACAAGATATGAATATGAATTCCACCAGATTGTAATAACCCCTAACTTCTCTCTGAGATACTCAAAAGTATCCTTGGAAGAGGCTTAGTGAAGATATCTATAATTTGATCCTTGGAAGACACAAACTCCAACTTGACTTCATTCTCATTAGCTTTCTCTCTCAAGAAATGAAACTTGATAGATATATGCTTTGTCTTTGAGTGCAATACTATATTCTTGGAAATGCTTATAGCACTTGAGTTATCACAGAAAATTGTGATTGGCTCCTCAAACACAATTCTAATGTCCTTCAATATTTGCTTCATCCACAAAACCTGAGTACAATTATTTGCTATTGCTATATACTCTGCCTCTACAGTAGACAGAGATATTGCCTCTTGCTTTTTGCTTATCCAAGAGACCAATCTTCTCCCCAAGAAGAAAGCACCACCACTAGTACTTTTTATGTCATCCACATCTCCTGCCCAATCAACATCTGTATATGCATGAAGAGTGAAATCACTGTCCTTTGGATACCATAGTCCATAATCAATTGTCCCCTTGAGATATCTAAAAATTCTTTTAACTGCCACAACATGGGATTCTTTTGGATCAGCTTGAAATCTAGCAACAAGTCCAACTGTATTCATGATGTCAGGTCTGGTCTGAGTCAGATAGAGCAATCCTCCAGTCATTGATCTATACCTTTTCTGATTTTCCTTTGGGGAGTCATTATCTTTGCTTAGCTTGCATCCAGTTACCATAGGAGTACCTACTCACTTTGAATCTTCCATTCCAAACTTCTTCAACAATTCTTTCACATACTTGGACTGAGATATGAAGATACCTTTATCTGACTAAACAATTTGCATACCTAGGAAGAAGTTCACCTCACCAAACATTGACATCTCAAACTCACTTTTCATCTGATCAGCAAATGCTTTGCACATACATTCATTTCCACCAAAAATGATATCATCAACAAAGACCTCAACAATTAGAATGCCCTCATAATTCATCTTGAAGTATAAATTACTATCAGTAGTACCTTTGTTAAATCCTAGCTTAAGAAAATGCTTATCCAATATGGCATACCAGGCTCTTGGAGCTTGCTTGAGTCCATACAAGGCTTTTCTTAGTCTACAAACCATATCTCCCTGATCAGACAACTGAAATCCTTCCAGTTGTTCAATGTAGACTTCTTCCTCCAGATCTCCATTTAGAAATGTTGATTTGACATCCATCTGATAAACTTTAAAATCTTTGAAAGCAGCAAAGGCAAGAAATAATCTGACTGCCTCTATCCTTGCCATCGGAGCAAAACTTTCTTCAAAATCAATTCCTTCCACTTGAGAATAGCCTTTACATACCATCCTTGCCTTGTTTCTTACGACCTCACCATCTTCATTCAGTTTGTTCCAGAAGACCCATTTGGTTCCAATCACATTTTTGTCCTCAGGTCTGGGAACAAGATCCCAAGTGTGATTCTTTTCAATTTGCATCAATTCTTCTTCCATTGCCTCTGCCCAATTTTCATCATTGCAAGCTTCACTTACTAATTTAGGTTCAATCTTTGAAATCAAACAAATCTCTTCTTGATCTTCAGCAACTCTTCTCCTAGTTTGAACACCTCTATTTTTATCTCCTATGATTTGATCTTCAGGATGATTCATTCTTACATACCTGGGGATTTTCAGAATTGCTTGAACTTTTGTTTCTTGAACTGGTTCCTCATCTTCTGCACAAATCTTTTGAGTTACTGGAGTTGCTAGATCAATATGGATCTATGTCTAGATTTGATCTTGCCTTCCTTGACTTTGACTTTCATCTTGATCATCTGAATCATATCCGCAATACTTGGAATAACCTTCTTTGCTTTCATCAACTTTAACATTAGCACTTTCAACAATCTTTTTCAACCTCTTGTTGAAGCACCGGTAAGCCTTACTTTGAGTAGAGTATCCCAAAAATATTCCTTCATCACTTCTTGCATCAAACTTACCTAAATCCTCATCTCTTTTGATATAGCATTTACTACCAAAAACTTTGAAATATCTTATAGTAGGAGGATGACCAAACCATAGTTCTTAAGGAGTTTTACCAGAATTTCCTTTGATCTGCACCTGATTAAGAGTGTAGATAGCAGTACTCACAGCTTCCCTCCAATAAACTTGAGGAACATTTATTTCCATCATCATGGTCCTGGCAGCTTCTTGAATGGCCCAATTCTTCCTTTCCACAAATCCACTTTGCTGAGGAGTCCTAGGAGCAGATAATTGTCTTTTTATCCCATGCTTTTCACAAAAAGCATCAAACTCACCAGAAGTGAATTCTCCACCTCTTTCAAATCTCAAACATTTCAATTTCCCACCAATCTCATTTTCAACCATCATCCTGAACACCTTAAACTTATCAAGAGCTTCTAATTTTTCTTTTAGGAAGGTTACCCACATCATCTGGGAGTAATCATCAATCAGCAACATGAAATATCTATCTCCTTGCACACTCCTAATTCTACCAGGACCACAGAGGTCAGTATGTACCAATTCCAATCTCCCACTTGAACCTTGTTCCTTACTTTTGAATGAAATTTTACTCTGTTTACCCAATTGACATTCTCTACACATACTATTAGGTTTCACAAGTCTTGGAAGAACTCTTACAGCTTGAGTGGAACTTATTTTGACAATGTTATCAAAGTTTACATGACACATCCTCCTATGCCATAACCAACTTTGATCTATTTGAGCAATCAAACAACTTTTGCCTAAACTACTTAAGTGAAAGATGTTACCTTAGTCTAAGTACCGGATGCAATTTTAGTCCTGAAGCTTTCCAAGATTCTACATTTTCCATCCTTGAAATGAAGATCATAACCCTTGTCAACCAAATGTCCAACGCTGAGAAGATTATGCTTCAGTCCTTCCACATACAGAACGTTATCGGTCCTGTTCTTACCATCAAAAGAGATGGATCCTCTGCCACGGATTCTACCAGTTGAGTTGTCTCCAAATTTCACAAGTCCTCCTGTTAGCACTCATTCTGACCTGGAGGTTGATCTTTCATGTTTAGAGGGTTTCTTCATTTGAACCCTATATCTTCTTGCCCATTTCTCCTAAGTGTTGGACCTCCTCGGCATTTTTCAGCTGCATCATCATATTTTCTTCGAGGAGGAGATCATCATCATCATATTGTCTTCGATGATGGTCCGCATCATCATGTTTTCTGTCGACTGGTTTTTCATCAGGATCATCGTATTTCAATATCGGGTGATGTTTGGATATCATCCCGATCCTGCTGATGAGCTACAATGTGCCTTAATTTTCTTGCGGAGGGTGATTTTTCAAATATCCGGTGATCTTCCAATTATCACCCTGCCCTTTTATGATGATGATGTCACCCCGATCTTCCGAGGGGGTTATTTTCTAAGTTGTTCAACCTGGCCTATTTTTTCTTAAGGGTCGTCTTCATCATCATCATCATATTTTCCGGTTATCACCGTGTTGCTTGCGAGGGTCATCATATTTTCTGCCTACATGATCTTTCGCCGGGGTGATATTTTAACATCGGGTGATCTTTGTTAAGATCATCCTGATGATGTTGCTGTAAAGTTCTAAGTATGACCCGATTTTTATCGTGGTCATCATATTTTGGACGTCAGGATGATCTTAGTCAATATCATCCTGATGTTGTTGTATCACTTCATGTTCGTTGTTTTATCATCCTGATGATGCTGGTATCAAGGAGATATCCGCCTGTCGGCTTCGTGCATTATCTAGTGGGGGGTGATCTTTTCAAATATCTGGCATATTCATCTATCACCCCGATCTTATAGTGGAGCTACAGTGCAGCATGATATTTGTGCATTAGGATGATATTTCCAAATATCTGGTTATCTTCCAAATATCATCCTGATGTCGATATGATGATGACGTCATCCGGATATGAGGAGGTGCGCAGTAGGCAGATATGCTGATGACATCAGCAGGATATGACGATGACGTCATCAGGATGTTCATCGGCCAGACTCTTGGTATTGGCTAAGCAGGAGGATCTTCCTCCGATGGATCAGGTTGTGCCGGTGAAGGCGATTATCATGCAGGTGATGTTGCGATGATGATGCTGACGTCAGGGTGATTTTTCGAGCAACAGGATATCATGCTGTTGGAGGATGATGATGAAGTTTTATACTAGTGTCGTCGTGAGCAAAAGCACTGACATCATATATGCTCGCGACCTAGTATATAAAGTGTTGAAAAGGTCACCGCGGGGTGCATGTGGGATAATTGATATCCTGCATATTTGAAATATCATGACGATGTATCTTGGCGGGAAGTGGTTGCGATCGACTGTTAGATGTTTTTCCCAAGGCCGCGGGTTGGTGCGCCATTAATGGCGATTGTTGCAGAGGTATGGGCGATGACGTGGACGGATCTAGTACCCGATTGAAGATCTGGATCCCTAGGCGGCGGCGCAAGGCTCGAGATTTCTTCCTGTCTCCTCTCCCACCTGCTGCATTGAATGTTTGAGCGCCATTTTTCTGATACTGTGTATCTGGCGGGATTTTTGGTCAACCATGTAATTAATTGCTGTGGTACACTACCTGGCTGTTATAAGCAGGAAGTGATACTCATTTGAAGGTTGTTGAAAGTTGAAGATTTTTGGCTCTATAATTCAAAACAAGCTGATCTGGTTGCTCTATACAGCTTAACCTGTGAGTCTATGTATCTCCTGTTGTATGTTTTGGCATGAACCCACTGATTTCATGATTAATCTTATATGAGAAATGCTATCTTAGCATGTGTTTTGTTAATTCTGTCTCCAGTATTGCATGTATTCTTCTTCTGAATCTGGATATCTGGGTAATGTTTAGATTCTAGAGCATAGAATTCCTATGTTGAATGTCTGATCTTTTAACTTCTGCTCAAGGGGTAGATTAAACTATTTTCAGGTTGAACATTGGGAAGGGTATACTGCAGTAGGGATGCCATAAGTAGAGATAACTTAACACTCTGTATTGGGAGATATCTGTAAGGCAGGTATCACATATATCCCCCTGAAATCCAGTTTTAGCTGTTCATGTTGATCATTCACAGGTGTATGTCTACTGACTCCAGGCCCTGGATAGGTACCAATCTTGCTTTGTGTTTGTGTTACAACCATGTCCAGCTTTGCATCCAAACTTAAAATCAAAATCTAAATCTAAAACAATCTTTAGGACATTAGAATTAGTTTTAGGATCCTCAGTCCTCTGTCTACAACTGCAAATAGGCCCAAAGCTAGCCCCTTTGCTCTTATCTTTCAGTTTTGGTCTACTCACAGGAGGACTTATCTGCTTTCTGTCAGCATCCCAGCCTTGTATGCATATCCTCATGGATGTTGAGTAGGGAATACCCCCCTAGGTCCTGCAGAGCCTGAAGAAGAAGAGGAGATAAAATATAGAGTTTATCTCCTACACTGTTGGCCCCCTGGCCCAGAGATCCTGTTGATCACTGATGGCTACCTTGTAGGGAAATCTGGGAATAAGCATCCAGTCAGGGAAAAAGCCAACACCTCCTTCATAATTTTCAAAGTTCAAAAACTTACTCTTGTCTCCAGTCATATGATGAAAACATCCACTATCAATCACCCATTCACCCTTTTCAACAACCTGAGTAGCTAAGGCACTTTCTACATTTGCACAGCCAGCAGATTTGGTAGACATTGAATCTTCTTCTTTAATAGCAATGAGCACCCAATCACCTTCTCCATGATCAAATTCATCATTTGTGAATCCTTCTTCTCCAGCTTCTTGGACATAGTAACAATTCTTCTAACCCTTGTACCTGTTAGGGTTTGGTTTCGAAAACCTGTCCAGACATTTGAGTGGAAACTTTCCTTCATACTTACCGGATCCTCTTGGCATCCGTTTGGCAATGAGAGCTTCAAGATCTGCAGTTTATAATTCAATGTCTTCAAGATCCTTTCTTGTCTTCATAAATCTATTTGATCTTGTAGAAGAGCTTTCACCCAGATCATATCTTTGCTTTCCATACACACTGGCCTTGAATGCAAATTCAAACTTAGGAAGAGAATCTCCAAACTCACTCATTTCAAATGCAGAAAGCTTGCCAACTAACTGATCTCTTGTGACTGTTGTTACTATCTGAATTTCTTCAATGGCTGCAGCCTTGCATTTGTAAACTACAGGTAAGGATCTAAGCACCTTGGCAACAATTTCTGATTCATCCAATATTGCACCTGCATTTCTGATACCGGTCACAAGTTCATTTACTTTCTGCATGTAGGAAGTAATGTTTTCATCTTCACTCATTACCAATCTTTCATATTTACCCTTCAAGATTTGTAGCTTGGCACATTTAACATATTTGTCACCTTCATACAGATTTTCCAGTTTACTCCAAATTTCATGAGCAGTTTGCAAATCTAGGACATTTGCCAAATCGGTATTAGATAGGGCACTCAACAATGCTTCCTTGGCTCGAGTGTTGTGTTCAACATATCTAAGTTCATGTATGTTTGAAGGTCCATTCTTTGGAATCTTATACACATTCTTGGTAATTGTCCAAAATCCATCACCCATACATTCTAGATGACACTGCATGCATACCTTCCAGAGGGAATAATTTGTTCCATCAAATCTCAAACTTTCCTTCTTGTAGATTGACATCTTGGATCTCCTCAAGCAGTCAGGGTTCTTTTAGAGGAACTTGGCTCTAATACCAACTGTTGGAAATAGTCCAGACAACTGAGAAGGGGGGTGAATCAGTTGTCCCTAAACTTTTGCCTTTTATAAACCTTTTAAATCTTCTTTGTAATCAAATTAATGATGAAAACATTTAACCATAAATCAACATATGAGAAAAAACAACATGAACACACAACACCAGAATTTGATGTGGAAAACCTAGTTAAGGGAAAAACCATGGTGGGGGTTAACCTACAAAAATGTGTACCCTGTTAAAAGTACTTAAGAAAATAGAAGGCACATGCCTTCGGGTGCACTGCCCAGAGCTCACTGCTCAAGAAGAGGCTCACTGCCTATAATAAATTATGATTTATATAGAAATAATGAACTGAGAAATAGCATCTACATTCATGCTTGAATCAGTCCCTTTGAAGGCTCAAGACTTCAGCTCTTATCTTTAAATTCTTCTTCACAAATTCTTCACTCTATACTCCCTTCGTTCCTCTTCTTCTCTTCTCTACTTTTGATCCCTTCTTCGGATTTAATTCATTGTGTACAAGGATTCTTTTCAACAACTCTTCAACAAGTATTTATATGCTTCATCAACCTTGGAATGATCAACAACTTCGGCTAAACTTGATGTGGATCATCACACTATCAACCAAACACAACTGAGACTTGAATTTTCTTCTATAACCATGCCACACTTCATAAAAATGCTCTTAGATCATCTGCAACATGCTAAGAACATTCAGTCGGCCAAGACTAGGAAGAACATCAACCTCAAAGAAGAAATCTTCAATCAACAAGCTCAAACTTCAGTGTGGACCTCCAACATAGTAGCCACACGATCCAAAGACCTCCACAAGCACATTGAAATCAACAATAACATTCATTCTAAACCAAATTACCAGAATCATTTGTATCTTCCTCCAGAACCTCAAGAACACTATCTGCCATGATTGTCAAACTAGAAGGATAGCTTGCGGACCTCCAAACCACAAACCACTAGAGTTGATGATACACACTAACTTCCCAAACATGCCCTCAGACTCGCAAATCACAATTTTATATTACCAGAGCAATCCAGACCTCTTTCCTGTCACTTTGTCTTTCCTAAGTATTGCAGGAACCGGTTCAACTCAAATGGCCATAACTCCTTCAAATCTTCATGTGGACTTCTCAAATCTTAACTGGAGCAACCTCTGACAATCCTCTACACAGCTATATGGTCTGTAAGGATTGATTGTTATTAATTTTCTCAATATCCTCAATAATCTGGTCTTCTATACAGACAGCAACAATTGACACTAATGGCAATAGGAATATGTTGACATCAATGACAACATTACTTACGCACATATTTGCAACACTCCCCTTGGGTGACCCTATTGCTCAGCAGATCTCCCCCTGGGTGACCTGCATAGAAAAAGGGGCAACCCTATGTGGAGATCCCCCAAACTAAAAGTGCTCTAAAATCCTCGTTTCTTAACTAATTTCAGAAAATGAAAGACCGATCCTACTCTAAATGACAATGCAACAAAGAAAATCATCAAAAATGGACAGTTTTAAGAGATTTTTCACAAAATTTACCCTAGGGTTTAGAGAAGAGTTTTTGACTGTTTGCATACCTAATTTTTAGCGGCAGAAGAAGTGGCGGCCATCTTCACAATCTCCTCGGTGATATCTACCCAACGACTGCATGCACGATCAATTATGTCACCGATTCACTCAAATCTCACTAATTTTCTTGCTCTTTCCTCTTACTTAGCTACATTTCTTTTATGCATTCTTAGATTTTTTTTGCTTTTATGCATCTCTCATGTATTATTTTGTGTGCATTCATTCCTACAGGTCTCACCAACAAAGGCAAACAACTAGTCAAACTCTCACAATCTATGGTAAGTTCGTTGTTTTAGTTTTCATTATTCATTTTAAAATATTCAGATGCCAGACTAATACTAGTTATTATAGGTACAATTGTAGGAAAATCAACAACATGTAAGGCCTAGTTTCAAAACAGTACCTACCTTTCATGTAGACTACCATCCCCGAGGTGGCAAATATGTAACCACCAAAATCACGCACAACCTCCACAAGGACTCCTATGATGATTTTCAATCCTTGTCACATACATGTAAGCGTGAAATAACATCCTCTCAGTAGAAATTCTCTTCATGACATGTCATTTCTTTCATCTTGTGTTGTTTCCCCTTTGTTGTTCTCTCTCTCTCTCTCTCTCTCTCTCTCTCTCTCTCTCTCTCTCTCTCTCTCTCTCTCTCTCTCTCTCTCTCTCTCTTTGTTGTCGACACTTTTAGACACTTGTTGATTTGTGTTTTCTATGCTTGCAACCCTGTTCCTAAGCATTCTATGCATCTTGTAGGTGAGTTTTTACCTCTCCCCAGTGTTTTTCATCTTCTCCACCCCCTAGAAGCCTTCTAAAGGTCCCTTGAAGCCATCTCCCACTTTCGGTTTTTAGTTTCACTTAATCAATCCAAATCTCCCCCTATTATTTCTAGATCTCCTATTGGGAGATCCTACTTTGCAAGTGGAGATTTGGATTTTCACACATGACTGACCTGTTTCAAGGGGTAGATCCCCTTCTTTTTTACTCCTCTTCCATCTCCCATCCTGAAAGTCAACCCAAGTGCTCTCCTTACTGGGTCGCCCCCTAGATGACTAGACTGGTTAAAGGGGTGACTCTGTCGTGTTTCCAAATGTGGAAAAAGTCAAGTTTCTAACTCAAAAAAGTTCTATTTTCACCCATTTTTCTTCCTGTTTGCATGGATTTTTGTGCCAAATATAGAGTTAACTATTTCATGCACCCACACATGAATAATTAGCTCTATTTTATTTTAAAATAATAGCTCATGCATTCTCCTACATTCCCATGCACTCCTTCACTTCTTCTTGAGTGATAAGCTATTACTGGGTAGGTCACTCCAATTTTAGTCCAAATCACTCTTGAATCCTCTATGTTAACTCTCCAGTCAAATTGAGTTAACTCTTCTTCTTCTTCAACTCTCATCCCTTCTTCTAACCTATAGATACCCCTCCCTCAACCACAAACGGAGGCAATTTCATTTGTGTGCATAGCTCTTGCAAGTTATTGCTCTCCACATTCAGCATTCTCATACTCATACAGGACATAGGAGCCTTTTGTTTTGTTCATTGCTTCATCTAGCTTTCATATAAAGCTCATCATGCATCCATACGCTACTCATATCAATCCATTGTGCTCATCAAATCTCTCATTGAGCTCTCTTCAAAAAGATTCAAAAGATTCTTTTCCTTCCATTATCATCTTGTCACCAAGAGGATTCCCCATTGCTACAAGAGGATACGAGGTTGCCATCACAAGGATTTCTGAGGGTAGTGGAGGCTCACATGTCTCCAGGTTCCTTTATGCTTTCTTTCAATTTGTACTAATTAGATAACTAAAACTGCTCTTGGGATCAGTAATCTTGTTGCTTTTTCCTTGATAGGATAGATAGATCTTGCATTCTTAGAGTAATTTACTTTCAAAGTTCATAGATTAATTCTTTTAAAAGAAATTTCCCTTTTCTTAGATTAATTTGTTCTAAATATTTAGAAAACCTCAAAAACATATTTCACATTGCATTAGGTAAATTCATCATAGCTTGCATACATCTTTCAATTCCTAGATTAGAAAAATGCATCTTCAATTCCAAAAACATAAAAAAGCACAAAAAGAAGTTTTGCATTTCATTTAGGCTTGCATTCATAAAAAACCAAAAAAATAACAAAAACATTAGACACTTAGAAATTTTTGCAAACCCTTGATTCCGTCACAAGGTCAACCATAGGCAAACATTGGTCAAAACCCTTGATTCCATCACAAGGTCCAATGAAGTCAATACACAATCAAACCTTAGGTCAAATCAAACCCTAAGTCAAACCCTAGGTCAAGTTAAGGTTAGCTCACAAACACCTATCTCTTCTCTTGACTCATGAATGTGCCCAAGATTAAGAGGTAAGTGGGTGAGGGCGATCCTCGACGAGATAGAGGAAATACATTCGAGACCACAACAAGACCCACTTATCTTACAACAACAAGAAGAACATAGGCAATTTTTAGTACAACAAGCATTCATCCAATACTTTGAATGACAACAAGAAATCAATGAGAACAACATCTTACCCACACAAAGGTGGAATATCATAAACCCTAACAAAATAATAGTGATTAGTGACCCTTCGGGTCATACGGTTATCTTTACAAGCACGATCATTGAACAACACATATACATAAGCGCACAACAACATAGGCCCTAGGATGTGTCAACCCCTCTACGCAAAGTCTAGCTCTCCAATGAGCCAAACCACTCCTATGTCTCACCTCCTCTTGACTGGTGTAAAGTGCAGAAAACTTGCATACTAAAAATAGTATTCCAAAAAGTAATACTTATTCCAAATATGGAAAGTGAACATTTTATTTATTAAAATATTCATAATTGCACAAATAGCAAGTTTCCAATACTGAAGTACAAATTACATACACTAAAAAGTGTTACATTTCCTATTACATACACCAAACAAGGTGTTACAATACATATGTTTCAATGTTACAAGTAAGATATTGCATCAATATATCAATGAAAGTAATTTTACATTTTACACATTGGCTATGCAAGCCATACAACAGTAATACAATGAAATAAATATCTATAAGGAATCATATAACATAAGAATCTCTGATCTCGACCGTCGTGACCCCACTGGTCTTCCGCAAGTCGAGGCCAAGAGTGTGGTTAAGGCACTTTTTCCACCCAACCACAAAGTACTGGACTTCCCTAGGTTTCTTCCTAACTCGAAGAAAACACCGACCCTACACAAGGAGCCTTGCAACCTAGAATGGTATAAGTAGGAGGGAATCTCTCGATGCGTGCTTGATGCCTGTATGCATTCTTAACCTACAATGACATAACTCTTGCATGCAAGATGTAGCAGAGACATATATAACATGAATCTAGGCTTTTTCTAATTCCATCTATTACAATGGTACAGTAGCTTGGCCAAGCAATAATAAAAAGTGGTAATTTTAGAAAAAGTAAAACTACCGTCTCTGGGAGCCCACATTCGGCATCTTGTCTCGAAAGTTCATTAGTTTACGAAATAAATACAAAGAATAGTTTGTCTAATATTAAATATTCATCATCAAAATGTCCATTCCGAAAAACAAATATAGTTACATCAACCAATTCACTACTCTGGTTTGCATGTTGTCTAAGTTTTCAAATTTCGGTGGTTTATATCAATCTTTCATGAAAAGAGATTTTCTAAGTTTGATATGGAATAATTATTTGAAAACAAAAATTGAATCTATTAGTTTACTTTAGTGCCATTTCATTCTCATTTCAATGGTTTTGGCAAATTCTACAGTTTGGACAAGTACTTCTCAATAAAAACAAACTTTTACATGGATTTCATATAATTTATTTAACAAATCTATTTGTAATAGTTACAGCACATTTTCCAATTAAAAATACTTATATATTCAGTAGGAATTCATATACGAAAACTTATATATATATATATATATACACACATGTATATATGTATATATACACATGTATATATACACATGTATATATATGTATATATACACATGTATATATGTATATATATATATAAATACATATATATGTATATATATATAAATACATATATAAACATATATATGTATGTATTATTATATATATACATATTTCCCATTATATATGCAAATCTGCCTCTGATACTGGAAAAAATAAATATACAGAAATTGTATATCAGATAGAAATTAATAAATCTGATTATATAGAACTATTTTATATATATATAGTCATAAATAAATCCACATAGCAAATCATAGACGACGAATATAACAGTAAGCAAGTTTAATCAGCATTAGCAATGTAATGACAGAGGTTGTGTAGAGAGGGTCGACAGCCCTTAGAATCTGTGAATAATGTTTGAAGATTTATAAAATAAAAACTATAAACATAGTTACTATGGGATGGCGTCGGCCTTCCCCACAGGCTTTTACGCCTGTGGGGAGGGTTGGCGTCCTCCCCACGCTCCTCTATGGGGCAAACCCACAGGCTTAGTGTCGTTTTCATATTTTTTTTTAATAAAACTTCTAAACTATACAGTATTAACAACATTAAACTTTACAATAAGACTTTTTAAAATATGTGATTTGTATATATATATATTTCACTGTTGTTGTTTATATATTACAGGCGGTTAATTTATATATATTCAATACTTCAAATATATTTATATATAGATATATATACAATTTCTGTATATGTAACAAATATATGCAGTAATATAATTTAATATTATGATAACATACATATGTATGGTTTTAGAACAGCAACAGCAACTTATTTAGATATAATAATAACAGTATAATGTCAAATTCACACAGTGGTTTACAGTTTGGCAAGATAAATTGCAATAAAAATCTCATAAATAAATTATTCCAGTCCTCCAACTACAACAAAATGGATTAAATAGAAATGAAACCTGGTAATTTTGTCTTCCACAACACTTGAAAACTGGTTTGTCTATTTATCCTTTCCTTGATCTTCTTTTCCTCTTTTGATTCCTTGCTAAACCCCAATCTTCTCTTTATTGTTCTTATTATTTTTTTCAGATATGGAAGTTGTGAATGAATGTTGTTGTGAGAATGAGAGTTCCTTCTCTTTTATTCTTTTCTTTTTATTTTGCTTTGTTTTTGTGCTTTATTTTCTAAATTTAAGTCTTCTTTTTTTCTATTTTTCTAATTTTCTATTGTTTTCTTTCTCATTGTTTTGTTTTCTAAATCTTGCTTTCTTTTTCTATATTTTATCTCATATTATCAAATAAAGCTCATGATTTATTATTTATTTGCATCACCATCATCTCAAAAACAATTAATAATAATAATTTTCATTCTTCAAATAAAATCAAGAAATGATTTAAAACTATTTATTCTATTTTTCTATGAGCATTTAATTTTAATCACTAATTAATTAAATAACCAACTAAAACAAGAAGCAATATAATACAATTCTAATGCATCTATATGATTCTAAGTATTGTGTGTGTGTGAGAGACCACTCCATCCTAACACTGTCAGGCTGCTAACCTCCTCTACCTTAACCACACCCTTGTCTTCGACAACCTACAACTCATGAAAACTTAAATTTTCCATTAATAGATTAGTGTCCAAATAGCTAAAGCACCATAATTTATCATTCCAAAATAATATGTTCTATCATGAATAAAATAATATTCATTACATTTCATCTTTTCCAAAATAAAATAATCATTTACTTATTTCATCTTTCAAAAATAAAATAATATTTATTCAACCACACACAATTATCCATAAATCAATTCCACATAGAATAAGTTCAAGGAGCATCAAAGTTTGAGATGTGACATCCTTCCCCACTTGGAAGATACATCATCTTGATGTCTTATTACAAAACATCTACATAAAAGGTCTTACACATCCAGTATCAATAATATAAGAAAAGTCATAATATGTAGAAATAAAAGTATGCTAAAATTTTAGATGCGAGAATGATCTATCAATATCCTCTGCATTCTCCTAGGTGGAACTATCCATTGAAGTATTGATCCTACTCAACCTTATACAAAACAATTTCTCAAATTTGCATTTAACATTGCATCCATCTGTTGCAAGTATCTCCCTAACCTGTGTTGTCATTGATGTCAACATATCAGTGTTGTCATTGGTGCCAACTGTGCTCTTGTCTTGATGATTGCTTTCAATGTGTTAGAAGTCTATGTAAGTGTTGAAAAGCCTAATGTTGAGGATATTGAGAAAATTAATTAGCTCCTCCAGTAGAAACAATAAGTTGCAGTGGAAACAGTGTATTGCATACAGAAGAAAAGTCTAAAAGATTGCTATGCATTTCCTGAAGAATAAATATCTTTGTCTGCAGATTGGGAGTTATTTATAAGTCTTTCTGAAGATGTTATATTCCAAGTTTGAACTTCCGGTATGAAGATTTGAGTGAGTTATGTTCACCAGAGTGAAAACTATTTTTCCTGTATATTTTGTGGTGACAGGGAGAAAGTGTTATGCTCTGCATTCCTCCACGTTGAAGTATTTATGTCTGTGGTTCTAGAGTTAAGTCTAAGATGATGTTAAGTACCTTCAACTTTAATGGTTCATGATTTGGTGGTCTGCAAGCAATCTTTTCTTTATGACAATAGTTGGTTGTGTTGTTTATGTGCTCCGGTTTGAAGAATCTTCTTGACATAGTGATTAGAAGTTGTGTGGATGTTTCCTGATGATTTCAATGTGCTTGTGGATGTCTCCTGATTGTGTTCCTACCTTTGGATTGGTCTACAAAGAGAAATTTGGATCGTGGTTAAAGAATGTTCTTAGAAGACTTAGTGTTCTCACCAGTCTTGGCTGACTTGGTTGATTTCATTATTTGCAGAGATGTTTTGAAGATGGTGAAAGTGTGTCATGGCGTGAAGGATTGTGTTTGAGTCCCAGCTAAGGCATGGCATGATCAGCATACATCTTTACATCTTTCCCTTAGCAAATGTATGTATTAGGTCCTGACCTATTTCTATGTAAGTTTTTGTAATGCTAACCTTGGAGATTATTCCAATGGTTAATGAATGTATTGCCGACCTTGATGTACATTCCAAGGTTGATGACTTGTATAAAGACTTGCAATGTAATTGTGAAAAAGGGTGTGTGTGTGGAAAAATGTGTAGATAAGTGCGAAGAGAAGAAAAGTAGGGTAGAGGAAGAATATTGCGCTTCAATGGAACTAAACTCAAGCATAGAGTAGATGTTGTCAAATCAGTTCAATAATTCTTGGTAGTGAGCCACGTTTTCATAGTAAGCCACCTTTTGGCAGTGAGCCACCCCTTGGCAATGAGCTGATCTTTGCAATGAGCATTTTGGGCAGTGGCCCTCTATTTTTTGGTATTGATATAACTTATATATTTCAGTGGGCTAACACCCACCATGTTTTTTTCCCTTTTTAGGGTTTTCCATGTAAAAATCTAGTGTCTACTATGTTGAATGTGTGATTGTGAATCAAGTATTTGGTTTCATGCTCTTATGGTTAAATCTGATTATCAATACTTAAGTTTTTTATGGTTTGATATTCATTTAAAAGTTAAGTTTTTATGACAACTAATTCACCCCCCTTCTCAGTTGTCCTGTGTATTTCAACACCATCAAATAAATCCAAGTATATAATCAATCAACAAATTCACATGGCACAACTGCCAATTCAACATATATAATCCAACACATGGTACAACTACCACTTAATTACATTTATTCTAGCATAAGAGTAACAATCACATCTTAAATGCACACCAAGAAGGCATAAATCAATTCATCATAGATGTGAATCAATCATCACAATGTACATGCCAATGCATGGTAACACAATATAATATCAAAAGATCAGTCTTCCAATCAAACATTGGTCGAGATCTCCAACATCAAGACAAAACTCCAAAGGTGCACCAACTAGGTCCTATCCAACCATTGTGCAAACAATTCCTCTGAAACTATACCACTCATATCATGCCTATCAATAGAATCAATTTCCTCTTTCATTACTTGCAACCAGACTTTATCTTCAACCTAATCTACAATTCAAAAAAAATTGGAAAAGCTCTTCCTTGTCTTCCTCGTGCTTCTATACAATGCTAAAACAATTCAATTTCTTCAATTTCTTTACTATTTTCTGCACTTGGTTGTTCACTATATTTGGTTATTTGTTTCTGTTGTTCAATTCCTTTTCCTTTTCTCCACAGGAGAAGACTTATATCTATAAAACATTCTAAACACATTTGTGATCTTTTGCCAATCAAATACATTTATCCAACCACACTTCAATTTCAAACAACTTGTCATAAATTCATTTTTCAACTCTCTATTCCAACATGTCTTTTCACTGTGATTTTTTTTTAATGACTTCTTAGTACTTGCAAAAACATTTGTCTTTTCCTTTACCTTGATACCTGAAACCTTCATACTTAGTCCTTACAACTAACTCAATGGGCTCTTTGATTCCTTGCCCATACTTACCCAAACCTTAGCCTATATAACCAATTTTCTTCAAGATTTTCAAGCTAACATTATCATCAAAACAACTAGCTATGTGGGCAGATTCATCATCATTTTTTTTCCTTTACATTAGAATGATCTAAAAAAACACAAATCATCTAAGTCACACGAGACTCCACAAACTGATGGCTTGATTTCAGCATTCATTTTTTTTTGGCATGTTGCAGACAATTGTTTTAACTCATTTTGATCTTTCAATTTTGTTCTAGTTATTCACTTTTCTTGCATATCTTCATTCACTCAACTTTTTTAAAAAAAATTCCTATTCATCCATAAACCTTTAACTTCAAATAGAAATTTCAACTTACTTCCAGTGGTCCATAATGACACCAGAAATCCATTTCAGAACTTCCTCAACACTTCAACAGTGTCATTACATCTAACAAGAATTAATGAATTTAATCTACCAAATCTCTTAGTAACACACATGCTACAAAATAGTATATTCTTCACATCTTACTCCCCTTACACAACCTATTAGAGCCCGTCATGGACATAATAGAAAACATATCATAATACATGATCAACAGTTTAAAATATTCAAGCATAGCCACCAAGAATAAATAAATAAATGATTCCAAAGGAAAGAAAAAATTCAATTCCAACAATAAGGAATAAAAATGCCACGCAATTTCAATAGTAAACCAACATGACCATCAAGGTCACAAGATAAGCAAATATCAAATTTTGATGGCTATACTTTTCATAAAGAAAAATAAAATTTCAATGTTGGTCTTTACAACGTTTAGAGAAATTATCAAAGTTCAATAAATAAAGATCAAAATTTAAAAGTTTCACACTACATGCACTATGTGACTAAATCTAGCCACTAGAGAGGGAGTACGATGCTACACTTCACCTAGTACCCAAAATTGGGGAGAGTTAAGAGAACACACTCAATGCACAAAACAACAAGTCTTCCCAAGACTTCAACTCATCTATAACATAAAATCACTTCTACTATCCACAAAACATCACTCAAGACACCTAGCAAAAAAAATTGTATTACAATCATCATGCAAAGTCATATAGTCATACACTAGCAAACATCCAACAGCCAAGTTTTAAACTAGACAAAAATCAGATTCACAACCAAGATATCACAACACACCCTTCTTCCAACAAGAAGCGGTTATCATTTCTCACTTTAAAACTTCAATAAGGCACACTATATGGATATAAAAGTCCCGCTGGATGCATATGCTCAGCCTTAAATTGTTGGCATTCTAAACATTGGGCTACAAATTCGGTGAGATCCTTCTTGAGTCTTGGCCAAAAGTACAATGGTCTGAGTCCTATCATTTTTTGTTACTCCGGGGTGCCCTAAATAAGATGCATTGTGAAATTCTTCAAGTACAACCTTCCTCAAATCCACTAAGTTAGGAACATACATCCATCCTTGATACCTTAAGAGTCCATTTGATTCAAACATGTATCCCATAAATCTATGGTCTGAAGGATCCTGCTCTAGGGATTATTTCACCCTTTCATAATGCTCATCTCCCAACAAAGCCTGAATCACCTGTTGTCTAAAATTTGATTTCACACTGACCATGGCTACAAGATGTATCCTCCTACTTAGGGCATTTGCTACTTTATTTTCTTTTCCTTTTATATACTCAATGCCACAATCATACTCACTCATAAACTTCAACCACCTTCTCGATCAAGCATTTAGGTTGGGCTGAGTGAAGATATACTGAATTCCCAAATGATCTGTTTTCAATTCAAAAGGCTTTCCCCAAAAGTAGTGCCTCCACATTTGGAGGGGTGTGCACTATGGCAGCCAATTCCAAATCGTGTGGTGCATAGTTCAGTTCATGTTGTTTTAATTTCCTAGATTTGTATGCTACCACCTATTCGTCCTACATTAAGTACTCCTCCTACACCTTCTCCGAAGCATCTGTTATCACAGTGAAGTACCCATTTGGATCTGGCACAATCAAGATAGATGTTACAATCATCAAGAATCCTTTGCAAAAGATTTTCCTTCTTCCTCTTATCAAAATTTCATCTTTTTCATTGTCAGAGAGTCTCTGTTCTCAATATATTTCTCTTATTAATTCACTTTTATTTTCACATCATCCTTTGTGGGTCGCCACCATATATTATCCATCTTGGTTCACTTCAAATAGCTCTATATATTATCCATCTTGTCTTATTTCAAATAGTCACCAATACTCTTACTAGCAAGTCCTATGAAAAAGTGACTAAGGCAAAGAGGTCTCACACCTCTAGCATTCTCTGATCAAACAAACTATGTCTAACTTTCTATTCATTGTGATTCTAACTCATCAAAAGAATCATTGACCCTTAACTAGGGTTCTCTATTCGATACAACAGGGTCACATACTGTAATTCAACCTAAACGTAGAAGACTTGAGGCCGACTGTTGAACCTAGGTGCTCTGATACCAAATGTAAAGTGTGGAAAACTTACATACTAAAAATAGTATTCCAAAAAGTAATGCTTATTGCAAATATGGAAAGTGAACATTTTATTTATTAAAATATTCATAATTGCACAAATAGCAAGTTTCCAATAATGAAGTACAAATTCCATACACTAGAAAGTGTTACATTTCTGATTACATACACTAATCAGGGTGTTACGATACATCTATTTCAATGTTACAAGTAAGATATTGCATCAATATATCAATGAAAGTAATTTTACATTTTACACATTGGCTATGCAAGCCATACAAGAGTAATACAATGAAATAAATATCCATAATGAATCATATAACATAAGAATCTCCTGATCTCGAGCGTCGTGACCGCACTGGTCTTCTGCAAGCCAAGGCCAAGAGTGCGGTTAAGGCACTTTTTCCACCCAACCATGAAGTACTAGACTTCCCCAGGTTTCTTCCTAACTCAAAGAAAATACCGACCTGCACAAGGAGCCTAGCAACCTGTAACAGTATAAGCAGGAGGAATCTCCTCGATGTGTGCCTAATGCCTATATGCATTCCTAACCTAGAATGACATAACTCTTGCATGCAAGATGTGGCAGAGACATATATAACATGAATCTAGGCTTTTCTAATTCCATCTATTCCAATAGTACAGTAGCTTGGCCAAGCAATAATAAAAAGTGGTAATTTTAGAAAAGTAAAAACTACCATCTCTGGGAGCCCACATTCGGCATCCTGTCCCAAAAGTTCATTACTTTACCAAATAAATACAAAGAATAGTTTGTCTAAGATTAAATATTCATCATCAAAATGCCCATTCCAGAAAACAAATACAGTTACATCAACCAATTCACTACTTTGGTTTGCATGTTGTCTAAGTTTCAAATTTCGATGGTTTATATCAATCTTTCATGAAAAGAGATTTTCTAAGTTTGATATGGAATAATTATTTGAAAACAAAAATTGAATCTATTAGTTTACTTTAGTGCCATTTCATTCTCATTTCAGTGGTTTTGGCAAATTCTACAGTTTGGACAAGTACTTCTCAATAAAAACAAACTTTTACATGGATTTCATATAATTTATTTAACAAATCTGTTTGTAATAGTTACAGTGCATTTTCCAATTAAAAATACTTATATATTTAGTAGGAATTCATATACGAAAACTTATTTATATGCCTGCCTATATATATATATATAAGTCATAAATAAATCCACATAGCAAATCGCAGACAGAATTTAATATATATAACAGTAAGCAAGTTTAATCAGCATTAGCAATGTAATGACAGAGGTTGTGTAGAGAGAGCCGACGGCCCTTAGAATCTGTGAATAAAGTTTGAAGATTTATAAAATAAAAACTATAAACATAGTTACTGTGGGGATGGCATCAGCCTTCCCCATAGGGTTTTATGCCTGTGGGGAGGGTCGGCGTCCTCCCCACGCTCCTCTATGGGGTGAACCCACGGCCTTAGTGTCGTTTTCTTTTCTTTTTTTTAATAAAACTTCTAAACTATACAATATTAACAGCATTTACCTTTGCAAAAAGACTTATGTGATTTGTGTATATATATATATATAACAATTTCACTGTTGTTGTTTATATATTACAAGCAGTTAATTTATATATATTTCCAATACATCAAATATATTTATATATAGATATATATACAGTTTATGTATATATTTATATATATAAATATATAAGTAACAAATATATGCAGTAATATAATTTAATATTATGATAAAATATATATGTATGGTTTTAGAATAGCAACAGCAACTTATTTAGATATAATAATAATAGTATAATGTCAAATTCACATAGTGGTTTATAGTTTGGCAAGATAAATTGCAATAAAAATCTCATAAATAAATTATTCCAGTCCTCCAACTACAACAAAAAGGATTAAATAGAAATGTAACCTGGTAATTCTATCTTCCATAGCACTTGAAAACTGGTTTGGCTCCTTATCCTTTCCTCGATCTTCTTTTCCTCTTTTGATTCCTTGCTAAACCCCAATCTTCTCTTTACTGTTCTTATTATTTTTTTCAGATATGGAAGTTGTGAATGAATGTTGTTGTGAGAATGAGAGTTCCTTCTCTTTATTCTTTTCTTTCTCTTTTCTATTTTTATTTTGCTTTGTTTTTGTGCTTTATTTTCTAATTTAAGTCTTCTTTTTTTCTATTTTTCTAATTTTCTATTGTTTTCTTTCTCATTATTTTATTTTCTAATCTTGCTTTCTTTTTTTATATTTATCTCATATTATCAAATAAAGCTCATGATTTATTATTTATTTGCATCACCATCATCTCAAAAACAATAATAATAATAATAATAATTTTCATTCTTCAAATAAAATCAAGAAATGATTTCAAACTATTTATTCTATTTTTCTATGAGCATTTAATTTTAATCACTAATTAATTAAATAACCAACTAAAATAAGAAGCAATATAATGCAA